>VXBH01009413.1:94421-123629 GCA_013400035.1 Rynchops niger
TTTTTTAAACTTACCTGAAAATACCAGCAGTGAATTGGCAAAGCAGTAGGGGGCATGGCTAGGCAGGCTCCAGCCCCCCGGGGGGGCTCTTGGCTTGGTGGCTTTTATGGGAATAGCTGTGTAATAGGGTGGCAGTGGCTGGGCAGAGCTGCGGGGGTGGGATAGCGGCGGGGGTGTCAGCTCCGTGTGCTCCTCCCAAGCAGAGGGACCCAGTGGGCGCAGGGGCTGGGGACGATGCTTCCCACGCATCCCCCCGCCCCGGCCACGCTCCTCTCTGCTTGGCACCTAGTCTCTGAGAGGGAAATCTGACCTGGAGACTTCTGTTGCCCTCTGAGCTAATGGAAAGAGGATCAACCAGATACTTTTTCTTTCTGTTTTCGCCCGGCTGTTTCAGCGCCGAGCCGCAGCTGACGCTCACAACTTGCGGCGGGTGCCAGCGCTGCTCCCCTGCCACAGCTGTGCGGGGACCGGGCCACCGCCGGGACATGGGAATCTGGTCCCAGAGGATGGACACATCATTGTATTCACAAGAAACAGACACCCAGGTCCTCCTCTCCCCCCTTTACAGTGTGCAGATCAGGGCACCCCGACCCTTCCCTGGCAATCCCCGCTCCCACGCTGCACCCAGACCAAGTGTCAGGGCCAGGAGTCATCAGGTTGTTAATTTGAGCATCCGCAGCCAAAATTTCTTCTGTCTGGCCCGTGGCATTGGCCTTGCAAGGAGCCTGGTCCCACTGAGCCTTCTGGGGTTGCGGCCGAAGCTTGGAGCCAAAGTGTTTCTCAGCGGGACGGAAGCAGGCGGAGGGCGGCGAGAGCAGAGCGGGTCCGTCCGCGCGCGGAGCGGCACAAAGAGCGCAGAGAGGGGATGAATAATTAACTGCATATGACACAAAGAGTAATAAGAAGAGAAGTGATACTGGGGCCTTTGTGAGGCAGTGGAAAAATAACCTATTTAGAGAAAGAAGAGCTATGTGATATTCTCATGCCGTATTATTTTTCCGTAGCCCTCAGGAAACCCAGCCTCCAGCCCACGGTAAAACAGCTCCTTTTCCGCAGGGACGGCCGCTGCTGCCATGCCCTGGCACCCGGCACGGCTCCGCCAGGCCCCGGCAGGCGCATTGCCACGGGGGCTTTGGGCAAGCAATCGCTTGACATCGCCTCTGCCTTGTCCTGACGGGGCCAGACACCTCCTCCCCATTTCACCCCCTATTTGGAAGCTGCCGCCCCAAGCGTGCACAGGACTCCTCCAAAAGAGTGATTTCCCGCCCCCCCCCCCAAGAAATTTCATGCTGAATTTTCCATCCATTGCGTAAGGGCCCGAACGCATGCCGGATTAATCCCTCATGGGATCGCTCAGCCTCAGCAAGCCCTTTTTGAACAGCTATTGATTTTTTTTTTTCCTTTTTTTTTTTCTTAATTAGGTTTCTGCAGTTTTCCCTTCCCTACCTTCACCTGCACCAGTCCCGGCACACACGGTGCCTCTCCCCGGCACCCCCTGCGTCCCCCCAGGAGACAGTGGGGAGCAGACGAGGGGCTGGAGGAGGCGAGTGGCACCATGGCACGGTCTGGGCACTCGGTGCTGGGCCCCGTTTTTGGGGCTCATGGTGTAACCCAGAGGTGCCTCACTGCCCATCACCGGGAGCATCACCAAGGGGTAACCCCCACCTGGAGTGGGGGGGCCAGCACAGGGCTGTCACCTGTGCCACACGCTGGGGACAAGGCTTTGCTTTGCAGGGTGATGCCCACCCTGCACATATGTTCGTGCCTCCCCCCTGCATCCTTCCCCACCGCGCTCTGCCCACCTTGTGCGTGTGAAGAGCAGCTCCGGACCAGGGTGGGGTGACTCGGATCTCCCCTGCCTCCCGCTGGCAATTCCACACAGCTGTGGACCAAGGTTTTGTTGGGTGACTCTGCTCCAAGAACCGCAGCCGGTTGGTGTTTGTTGAGCTGGGGGAGCCACTTCTCCAGGTACCAACAGCCGGGAGCATCACTGGATTTCAAGCAGCTGCTCATCTGTGCGTCCCATCACGCGTGGCTCGCTTGCTTAGCCAAAGCGAGGTGGCACATTTGGGTGCACACTGGTGTTGGTGTGTCTGAGGGAGCACGTGGCCGGTGTTGGTGTTTCACACGAGGACATGCCGGCTTGCGGACACGGTGACATGTGTGACAGCAGTGGTGTCAGCGGCACGGTTGGTGCAGGGGGAGGCTGCGGGCAGGGTTCGCGCGTGGTGACGGCAGCGATGGGAGCGTGCTGGAGAGTCTTCTCCTTATCTCACTAATCTCCTGCTGGTGACCCGCCAGCGCCTTGTGGGAGAGGCGGGCAGACACGCATTACCGGCTGGGACGGCCGCCGAGGGCCCAGCTGCAGGGTCTCCCCACAGACCCTGGTGCCCCGCGGCCGTGGGGTCAGCCGAGTGACAGTGCTGGTGGGGCAGAGCATCGCGGGGGGACCCTCCTCCCCGTCCCAGTCGGGGAGGCCGGAGCTGGAGCGGGGCGGCCGCGGGGTTTTGTGCCTGGTGCTGCCGGGGAGCTGCGCGGACGCCTGCGGGGACTGCGGGATGGTCCACGTCCAGGTGAGCTGAGCCCCCCACCCCGGCACTGGGGCCCCCCTCCGAGCCCCCGCGACCCACACCGAGCAGCGGCGGGCGGCGAGCGGGAGGGAGCCCGGGCGAACGGGCTGGATGCGGGGCCGGTGGCCGTTAGAGGGCAGCGTTACCGCACCGGCTTGCGCGGGTGTCTGTCTGTCCGTCCGTGCGCATCCCCCCGACGGCTTCTCCCCGGCAGCCCGGAGGGACCCGCTCACAAGTGTCACGAGTGCGAGTGCTCAGCCCCGCCCGGCGGCGCGGCTCGGACCCGCGGAGCGTCCCCCGAGGGGACGAGGGGCCGGACCCTGGCCGGGCTCGCTGCCCGCCTGCCCTTGGCATCCCTCGGCAAGTGACAGCACCAGCTGCCACTGCTGCCTGCGGGCTCCGTGCCCCTCCCGCAGCCGCCTTGGCCTCCCCGGCACAGATGCTTCTCCCATGAGACACAGGGGAAGAATGGGGGGCAGCAGGGGGGCTTCATGCCACGTCTTGGCTTTGGGCTTGTGGGCCAGGCCGGCTGCTGAGCGCTATGAGCCATGCTTATTTATGGCCTCATGGCCCAAGCGTGCTGTTTCCCTGCCCCCTGCCCAGTCGCTGTGGGAGGTGGTCTGGGGTCCTGGGGCTCTGCCTTGCAGGGGGACCTGTCCCCACAGCCCCATCCCCGCTGTCCTGCTGCCTCAAGGGCACCAGTGCTCCAAACACAGGGCAGGATTCATCCCGCTAAATTTAGATGGCTGCCGAGTCAGTGGCTATATCAGGGTGAGGCGGATTATAGCCAGCAGAGAGAAACCCGCAGTTTCTGAGCATCCACCCCGGGGGCTGCTGTGGCCCATGGGCATGGAGGGGTTTGGGCGAGTGGTGGCCGGGAGGTTGCGGGATGGCTCAGCCCTTGCCCCGATGGCTCAGGGACGTCAGGCAAAGTTCATCTCCCCTTCCCAGGCATCTGCTTTCTGGCTGCAGCATGTCCAGCTCAGCCCTGGCTCTCTCTGGCCCCACCGGCATCCAACCGCCTTCGGTTTCAGGGCGGGGACCTGGTTTCTCACCTCCTACAGCTCTGGTTACCCAGAACTGGTCTCAGTCGACAACTGGGACAGGGACAGGGACGGGGACTCTGCGCAGTCCAGCCGGGACCCCCCAGGGTTGGCACAGCCCATGGTGGGGGCTGAGCAGCCTGAGCCCGGCTCCAGCTCGGAGGGGAGATGCCCCAGCGCTGGGGACTGACCGGTAGGAAGCCAGGGTTGCTCCACGGCGCTTCTTGAGTATCCTTTCTCCCTGCGGTGGGTAAGGACATGGTGGTGGCAAGGGAGGTTAGCCGGGTACGCTGGGGTGGCTCGGAGGGTGGGATGCTGGCAAGCACTTTGCTGCCCCAAAAATCCACTTTTGATGGCACTGGGGCCAGCAATCCTAAAACCAGAAGCTTGAAGGTGAGCTCCTGAGCAGGTAGCCTGCTTTCTGGAGGTGCTGAGCACCTAAGGATCCCCAAGGAGCTGGCAGGAGCTAAGGAGATGCAGGACCTTCAGGTCTCACTGCTTTTGTTGCTGTTCCCACATGTCTAACCCAGGCAGGGGTTTCCCCTCACTCCCTGCCTTGGTCTCCCCAGCTGGAAACTGGGGCCAACACTTCGGTACACTGGGTGAAGCCTCTTGCGTATCTTTAGGAGCATTTGCTGATGGAGGCAAAGCACATCCTCCCCTCCCACGCAAACTCCGGGTGAGTTCTGGTGTTAAAATCCCAGAGGAAGGAGCAAAAATAGGCCAGCGGTGACTGCAAAAGTGAATAGAGGGAGCGGTGGTGTAAAGCTGCCCTCCCCGCAGCCCCACGGCCAGGCATCCCCCTGGCATCTGGGCAGGGTCCCGAGGCAGGGAGCTGGGTGTGCCGAGACCCTACAAGTGCCAAGGGTTTTGGGGGTGAACTGCTGGGCCATCACAAAACCGGAGGTGCGAGAGTGCTCGTGCCCAGGTTGGCTCCTACCTCTGTTTCTTTGCGTGTCACAGGGGAATGAGAGTCTGTGAGCAAAGGGTGCTGGCGGGAGCTCGTTCCCTCACTCCCATCGGGATGGCGCTTCGAGGAGCACTTTGGGAAAAGCAGATAATAGCTGTGAAGACAAAGATACCCGAGATTGCTGCTTAATTAATTCAGGAGGAGAAGAATATCAGACTCTCGCACTGATTCACCCCCTAGCAGAAGACATCGTGTTCCTCAGCCTTCGTTGACATATGGCTGTTGTTTCCAGCCCACCAGCAGCTCCCGCTCCCCGAAAGGCAGGCACTGGGAACGCCGCCTGCCCTGGGGGAGTTTGGGTCGAGGGGGCAGCTGGTGTGTGGGGTGGATGCCCCGGGCAGAGAGGGCAGGACTGGGGGAGCAAGGGTTCATGTCTGTCCCACGGTCTGTCCTGCCCATCCCCTGCCGCCATGGGCAGGCAGATGGGTTGTAGCTGTGAGCAGGATTTGGCTCCTGAGTCAGGATGAGCAAAGCAGGGTCCTGCCTTGTGACTCTGATAGCGCTGGGCTCCTCGCGCCACGGCTCTGCCTCTCCCTGCCTTCCCCCTCAAACCCCTCCCTACACATGCTGCTGAAAATCCCCCCCAGGCTGCCCAGGCACCCTCTTAGAGGTGTCAAAACCCAGCTGGAGCACGGGCTGGGGGTGCTGCTGGCGGTTTTCAGGCTGTGTCACCCAGCCAGCGAAATAGCAGCACCATTGCTGGAGCTCCCGGGCTTACTCCCTCCAGTAAAAACAGCAGCAGGAATTTTTCCAAAGATTCTCCAAGCGTAGGAAGGGCCATGAATGGCGTCACCCTTGAGGGATGGTCATTGAATCATCTCCACAGAGGTGTCCATCCTGATGACCTGCAAGCTTAGGGCACAAGGGACAGTCCCCGACCCAGAGAATGGGGTGTTGAATTAGGAAGCACTGGTGTCCACATGGTATGGATGGGCACAGCATCACAGGGTCTTCCCGAGCCCCCAGCAGGCAGCGGGGACAGATCTTCGCCACCCCCGGGATCTGCCCGTCTGTTCTCATGCAGCCGCCTTCCACGTAGGGCTCCTCGCCGGGTGCCGTGCAGGAAGACGATCCCCGCCTGCTGCCACTCAAAGCCCCGTGGGATGGTGGCACCGTCCCAGCTCAGACTGGGGACGGAGGAACAGCAGCGGCTCGTTTGTTTGTTCTCCGCGTGGTTCGGAAGGCAGCCTGGCCAGGCAGCGCTCGGCAGTGCTGTCTGTTCTCCCAGCACAGTTGGAGGAGCGGGACCGGCCCCTGCGGCACCCAGCCTCTTCCCGCTCCCCCGGGCTCCCTCCCCGCTCGCCAGCCTGCGCTGCTTGTTCTTGGCTGCCTCAGAGCCTCCTCGCGCCTCCTCTGCGAACGCACGTCCTACCATCCTCTGCCCCTTCGACTCCTTAACCGCAGCCATGACAGAGGGAGAGGATCCGGCCGCCTCGCGGAGCACCGGCCCGGCGCTTTGCCGGAGCGACCAGGGCATCCTCATGCCGGAACCACATCCTCCTGACTCCTGTCCCGGGAAAAGGATATTGCTCTTTAATTCTCTGCTGGGTGTCTTTGTAAGTACCCTGCTCCGCTCTCCGTCCTGCTCCTAGGCACCAGCAGGGCCAGGACTCGGGATATCCAGGAATAAGGGGTGAGGAGCAAGGTGCAAAGGCGAAGGTCAGGCTGCTGCTGGGCTTGCAAGGGTTGAGGTCTTAGCCAAGAATCCACTTGCTTTGGACACCAAAAGCAGTCGGGAACGTGAGGTTAAGGAGTGGTGGACTTTGCAGGTGTCCATCTGTATCAGCATCCTGGCTCCCAATAATCCGTACGCAGCTTTCCCAGCCCGGTCGAGGACACTAGCACAGCTTGGCTGGTCTTCCTCCTTTGTCTCCTGCTTCTCCGGGCTGAGCTCAGCCCCTGCGCATTCCCATTAAGCCCAGCCCCAGCTGCTGCCCGTACTGGCCAGCCAAGGCACAGCCCCAGTCCAAAATTTGCCGTGTGTTTACGTTGCATCGCGAGGTGAGCTGTCTCTTGGTTGAGATGCTTGGACCAGGACTTTGTAAGCATTCAGGGCCAGGTTCTGCACCACTCAGCACCAGCGCACAGTGAACATGCTGTGATTTTGTGTCTGTCCAGGGATTTCCTTTGCATGGGAGCTGGGGTTTATTTACTTTTAAATTTGCCTCTTACAGGCAGGCCTGGAAAACACAGCTGCTGCTTTCTAAGCAGCGGACTAAATCTCCTAAAGCAGAGCTGGTGCTGAGGATGAAGGGGAGTCCGCCACCAGCCTCTCGGGTAATTCCCTTGCAAAACCCCCACTTTTCCCCTGCCGGCGTGGTTTTTGCATCGTGTGTCAGGGAGTGCTGTGCCCTTGGGAGGGGAGATGCTGCACCACTGCTCTACCTCGCCTCGCTGGAGCATCAAATAGGCGACGTTATTGCTTCTGCAACTATTTGCTAACCCTAACCTTCCCCTTGTGCTGGGGAGCTGAGACCAGGTGGTTTCCTATGACTCAAGCTGCCTGAAGTCCCCAGTAAATAAAAAAAAAAAAATGCTCTGCAGGTCTTGGGGCAGAAGGCTGCCTGCAAAGTCTCATCCTGAGTATCCCGGTGTTTACTAAGTCCTCATTTTTTGAGGATCCTCTGGGGAAATCCGTGCTTCTCTGTCCTCCCCCAACGCCAGGCAGAGCCTGGCAGGTCAGGCAGGGTTTGCCCGGGGGCTGTGGGCTGGCAAGAGCTATGGGGGGCTCAGGGGGGGACACTGCAGTTACCTGCAGGCTGGGTGGACTGAGGCGCAGTGCAGAAGCGGGGCTGTGCCTGGCAGCCCCCAGAACCGCGTCCCTCCGCTGCGAGTGGCTGGTGGGGAGCAGACGAGTTTCGGGGCCGGCCCCAGCTCTTCAAATAAGGGAAGCGGAAAGGAGAGCTCAGAGCAGGGAGGGTGTTTTCCAGAGTGTCTTGTGCAGCTGGGGGTTTTTCCTGCCCTGCTGAGGCTGCAGAAGAGCGATGGGAAGTGACCTCTGGCTCCTGTGCTAAAACAAGAAGTGATGTTATGAGAGAGATTAAACCGAAGATGAACATCCTCTGGTAATCTGCCCCGTGTCATGCCCGGAGGCATCCACAGCCCAGGGCTTGGCCAGGCTGCAAAATCCACCCTCCCTGGAGCAGCTCGGTGGGATCAGAGTCCCTTCCCTGGCACGGCTGAGCATGGTACGGTAGGCACAGCTCATTTCTGCTCCTGGTGGGTCTCGCGTGCCGGGGAATCTGCTCTTCTCTGTGCCTTTCGTCATGGACAATACCACAACCCACTGCCAGTGCCTGCAAATAGCGTGTGGGTGTGTGGGGAAGGGGCTCAGCGCTGGCACAAAGGCTGCTCGGGCGAACTCCCAGCCAGATGGCGGGGGGGGGGGCTTTTGCCTATGAGATCCTGTGGTCCTGAGGGGACAGACCGAGAAACATGGGAGCTGCTGACAGCTCGTTGTGTAGAATCAACTCCCATAGGGGTTATGTGGCTTGTGGGGATGCTCGGATCAGCACGGAGCTGTGCTGTCCCTGGGCTGGGCTGCTGGGACCAGCCACGTCCCTCCAGCGCCGCTTCCCCCCTGCGGGGCCAGCAGCCGAGACCGGTTTGGGAAGACGGCATTGGCGAGCCGAGTTGTGTGGTTGATGCAGCCTGTCCCTTGCTCCCAAGCACCATCTCACATAAATACCTGCTGGGCGCAGTGACACGGCTGAGGATGCCCTGGGCAGGGTGCCCTGCACGATGCCGGTGTCACAGCGGTGGGAGCTTGGGCTAGAAGGGGACAAGGATTTCAGTTACGGGTGTTGAACTGCGCTTTGCCAGCTTCTCCTCACAGATTGGTCCATGATGGGCTGCTCTGCCTCCTCCCCAGTACCGGCGCATGGAGAGCTGCGAGCGTGGGCACCTGTGCTGGAATTGGTCCAGGAGGGTCCGTCAGCGCTGGGCTAAAGGATGGGGGGATTCAAGGAATCCCATTCCCTGCTCAGAGCAGCCCAAGCGGAGGCTGTTGCTTCTGTGCCTGTTTCCTCCTGTCACCCTGCTCGGCTTACCTGCAGCCACGTGTGTTCCCGCAGCCCGACGGCGCCAGCAGCCCGCGGAGCCCCTGCCCCAGACCTGCGCGAGCCGATGCCTCCTGGAAGGAAAATCTTCTCACAGGGAGGCTTCGCCGTCATGGCAAGGGCAGTGTCTGTGGCCAGGTTTAGGGGAGCTCACATTTGCAGGATACAGGGAGACCAAGACCTGGGGGTGGTGCTTTTATGGAGTTGTCGAACCAAACTTTTCAAACCCGTCCATGCCAGGCCAGGTTGATTTTGGTGCTACTCGCCCCAGCTGCTACACCCGGGCAGGGCTGTGCCGGCTGAGCACCGCGGGGTAGCTCAGAGGTGCAGCCTTGCACCCAGAGCCTCTCTGACATCGCAAGTCATGCTTACAGAGCGTGGAGGGACGCAGGGACAGCCTGAGAGACGATGGGAAGCGCGAGGCTGAGTGGTGCTTGGTTTGGCTCAGCTGCGGGAGCAGCATGGGCTTCTCCATTAAACATGCATCTGGGTCACCATCAGCTCACTGGTCCAGCCTGTACAATTCAATGTGTGGCTGAAAAGACTTCCTAAGCTGTTGTCGTTTTGTTGCCTTTTTTGAGAAATAACTAAAGCAGAGAGCTGCAAATGGAGCTTTCTCGTTTCACCCGTTGTCTGTGGCTGCACAGATGCTCTGGTCTGCGGCCACAGCTGGTTTGAGGTTCCAGCATCCACAGGGCACGCCAAGGCACAGCGTAGGGCTGTGGGCTTCAGTCCTGCTTCCGTCAATCGCCCTTATCCAGGTCTGATCCTGCAGCGCTGGCCGCATCGACCCTGCTCTGTGCAACCCTGTGGTTTGGGCTGACTCAAACGCACAAGCTCCAGGTCTCCTTTCTCGCCCAGGGCTTTCGCTTTGGCCCCTCACCAGCACCACTGGTCCCAGCATGAGTGCAGTGCCTGGGGGGTAACTCCAGGCCGCCACCGGCTTCTGCAGAACCAGAGCCTGCTGTCCTCCCTGCTTGCTTTTCATCCATCCCATTTCATATCTTTTTAATTGCATGTGAAGCATCAAACGCTTGTATCTGGCCAGTCGGCTGGATGTGTTCTCTATGCATTGCGTGTTCTCCCGTGGCAGGATCAGGTCGGTGCAACCTTCCCCATCGCTCTCTGTGGTGTGAGCGGGTCGGCAGCACTCCACCGGCCGGGCCCAGCTCCATCCCAGTGCATGGCCGAGACACTACCTGGTCCCAACACAAGTGGCTGGTTCCTGGCTTTTAGCTCCTTCGGGCTGCCCCCTCCTTGCTTGGCAACTATTTCTCCCCCCGCGCATCAGTCCCACCTGGGGTTTTGCTTTATGCATCCCTCTCCCTGGGCTCTCACAGGCTTTATGTCCCAGTACGTGACACAGCAGATGACAACGGCCCATCCCGACCCCCTGTGTCAGGGCACAGGCAGCGTATGGAACTGGAGGTGTGTGAATATCCCACCACAGGGACAATGCGGGGTGGAGGGGGGAGGTTTGCATTACATCCCTGAAAGCTCCAGTCACTGAGAGCTGTAAACAGCTCCGGCAGATTTCCTGAGTCGGCAGAGAATCCGGCTCGGTCCCAACGCTGCGCTCGCTCCCTGCATGCTCGGGAGGTCCCCGGGGACACGGGGCCAGGCCTGACGGGGGGGGTGTTGCAGGAAGGATCTCCTCCCTCCCTCCCTGCTGCTCCCCTCAAACTTTGCTGCCGTCAGCTGCCGCTTTCCCCCAGCCATGGCAGCCAGCGCTGCCCGTGCATCGCTGCCAGGCTCCGTGCCGCGGTGGGGAGGTGGCCGAGCAACTCACACCGACTAGCCCTGGGGGACCCGAGCCCTGCCAGCGATGGAGGTAGGTCCCGGAAGCCGGTGGGATTAGAATAAGACAACAGGGAGGATGGTGATGGGGAGAGACCCCCGCAGGGACTTTTGGTACCTCTGTTCCTGGCGCTTGGTGAATGAAACCCAGCGGCATGATCCGTGCCAGCACAGCAAAGACAGGGTGGGAAGCTCCACTGTGCGATGAAACCCTTAACGTGTTTCCCTACGTTATGTAAAAAAATTATTCTCAGGCTGGTAAATTAACGGAGGCAGCTGCTGCCGGCCTGTTGTGTCCGTGCAGGGATGGCATGGGAGCAGGCAGGGCACGGAGAGGGACACGGGGCTGCCTGCTTCGGTCTCTGCTGCAGGCTTGAAAGGAGGGTGGGAAGCGTGAGTCAGGGCTCCTGCTTCTATTTTCAATGCCTGGGGTGGGGAATGCGGTCTGGTGGGAATAACGGCTCCGCTCCGGGAGGCACGGGGCTGTGAACGCACGTTGGGACGGGACTGGGGACACCCAGAGCGTCCCCTGTAACGCTGGGCTAATTGCAGTCACCAACCCACAGGACAAATGCTGTCCTGAATTATGTTGATTGAGTGCTCTGGGGAAGAGGGGCCCAGGAATCACACACATTTAATGCCTGTCCCAAAATCAGCCTCCCCACATCCACTGCCCACCTGTATTTCTCTGCCGGCCGTGGCCTCTCCCCTGTGGCTTTCTAGGGCCACCAAGGGCTTGTGGCACGGTGACACCCACGCTGTGGAGCTGCCGGATCGGTGCAGCAGCTCCTCGGGTCTGCCCTGCCTGCCAGCATCCCTCGACAGCTCGGTGGTACTTAGTTTTTCCATGCTTGAAGGTACATATGGTCCTTACCGTGGCAGTTTTCGTCCCCGTGTTGTATTTCAGCTGGCAACCACAGTCACACTTTGTAGTGAAAGTCCTCGCTCAGGGTCGATGTGGCAGAAGCCACGGCATTAGCTCATCCGCTGCGCGTCCTAGTAGGCTATAGGGTATGGAAAACAGAATAGTTCAGGGCATGAGTAAGTGTCCTGAGAGCTTTGTTCTGAACTTTGCAATAATTGTGCAATTTCTTAAGAATGGGTTTAAATCCTTTCCAGGCGTGGCTGTGCCGGGACACCCACATCCCCGTGCTGGGGACACGGCCACGAGCGAGCTGCTGGGCCCCGAGCTCCTCACCTGCCACCTGGGCCTCCTTCCATCAAACCTGCAGCAGCAAATAACCCAGCATTGCATAATTGCACCGGGCCGTGGCCCTCTAAGTACTGTTTGCTCAGCTTATTAGCTTGAGCCTTTTGCATATCTCAGCTCTCCTGGGCTGAACTCTGTTGATAAGAGTAATTTTTCTTCCTGCATCCCACATCAGCCCCTGCTCTCTCCTCCGAGCCCGCCTGGAAAACAGCCCTTTCATTTTGATGTTCCTACCAGAAGGTTTTCTGCATGTAGGGAAAGTGTGGCTTTTACTAATCCCCCGGTTAAATCCACCGCACAGTCATTTAGGCTTGCAGGGATTTAGCAGGCCGTGTCTGTTAATACTGCAGAGATTGGTATTGTCTTTTTTTAGTTGTTGTTTTCAAAGCAATAACCTGATGTGGCTTTTCTACGATGTGCCCTGTGCCTGAGAGAGCAGAGCTTTCAGCTGGGCTCAGGGAAAGGATTTCACCCCAGCCAGGTCAGCGGCGATGGGCAGCATCACATCCCTGCTGCTCACCCCCCCATCCTGCCCTGCCCTCCCCTCCCCCTGTGCTCCCAAATATACTCCCATGAATAAATCCAAAAGACTGGCGTTGCAGGGGCAAAGGTTTGGGTGATTCCCAAAGGTTTGGGTGATTCCCAAACCTTTCCCTGTTTGGAAACAAAGTTTGAACAACTTCTCCCCTTCACTGGCCCAGCTGGGGTTTGCCGTTGCGGCATCTCTGGTGCTGCCCTTTTCCTTTGCGGTGACCAATTTGTCCCTTACTGCACAGAGAATTGCACATCTGGGTAAAACGCCTGTTTCCTGCTGCTTCTAATTTCTGCCCCTTGATAAGAAACCGAAGTGAAGCCCTTCGCGAGGCAGCTGAAGGGCCCAGCCCAGCTGAGGAACTAAGGATAGCCTGGCAGTGGGGTCTGAAAACTCCACCAGTTTGCTGGGCATTATTTTTTTTTTTTTTTTTAATAAAGTCCTGATCCGGCTCCCTGTGTCTGCCTGCGGGCTGGGGGCTGCACCGTTTCCCCTTTGCTCTCACCCTCCAGCCCCCGCCCCGCATTACAGTGACACTGCTGCAACCGAGAGAGAAGAAAAGCCTTGGGGAGGTGGCTGGGGGATGCTCCCCCCCAGCTTGTGGTTGTCTCAGCCTCCCAAGGAGGCTGAGACCCCTGCAAGGACCCCACACACACCATGTGAAGCATCAACACCCGCAGGCTTCTGGCAGGACAGCAGCGCCGGGGGGGGGTGGAAAAGGAGATGGAAGTAAATAAAGAGGAGGGCAGCGTTTGCCCCTGCTTTCTCGAGCCCCCCCGTAGGACCTGCTGCAGACGGGAGTGTTTTTATAAGCAGCATCTTGAGAACATTCCTCCCTCCTGCGCAAGGCATTTCCTGGTGATAACACACTCCTAAGTAATGATCTCGCAGCATTATCCCTATTAAAGGGTCATTCGGGGAAAGTGCGATGGAAATTAGAAATTATTCAGGTCTGCCAACAGTATTTAACTTTCAAGCAGCTCTTAATTAGAAGCCAGGAGCCATTTATACAACCACTGAGATTTGCATAAGAATCTGCATGTAAAACCCAGCAACTGGGAAGATTTAGTGATTTATTTTCCAAGTGGCAAAGCAGCGTGCCGGGGTTGGGGAGCAGGACCCTGGGTTGCAGTCCGGGCTCTGCTACTGATTCTAAGCGTGGCCTCAGGCAAGTCATTTCCTTTCCCAAAGCTCCGATTTTTCCATTTGTAAAGTGAAAATCAGCAGGTGTCCCAACTCTCTGGGTGGCAGCTTGTGCTTGCAGAGGGGTCTCACGTTGCCAGGTGAGAAACCTCGGAAAAGAAAGCAAAGGATTCCCCACACCTGCAGCCTCTGGGGATCAGGAGCTGCTCCCGAGTCACCCCCAAAGTGGGGTTATGGCAGAGTTTCTCTTCAGCTAAAAAAACTCCCGTGTGCACCTAGGCTAAAAGCCAAAGACTGAAATACCTCCGGGTTGCTCAGTCCCTGCTCTCACCGCTGCTTTGGTGGGAGATTTGATGATGGGTTCCAGTTTTAGCTCCTTTTCCCCTGGCTGGCGCTGGGTGTCCTGCAGCCCAGAAACATGCGTGCCCTTCTCTGCAACAGAGTGAGGGTGGAAAGTCAGAGTCAAGCTCCCGGTGGCGGATGCTCCTTGCTCAAAACAATTGGCCAAAACCAGCCCCCAAACCCTAATTAATTTGTTACTGCGCCCACTAACTGGCTTGTTCCTGGGATGCCAGTGGTATGGTTGGGAAATGCTTAACCAGCCGGAAAAAAAACCGAAACGTCTTCTCGCTCTTGCTCTGGTTAACTATTCTCCTGCCCAGCTCTCGCCTCCTTCTCCCTCCTCTGCCCCCCCCCAACCCCATTCCCGGGGGCTGCCTGGGCGTTCACCGCCCCCATTGAGCATTGCCCCCCTCTCTCTTTGCTCGCAGCTGGACAAGGGGGATGTGACCGCGCTCAGCCTGCCCTCCGCCACCGGGCACGGCGACGCCGACGGCACCGTCTGCCTGGACGTCCCCGATGGCACCCCAGACCCTCACAGGACAAAAGCTGCCATCGAGCACCTGCACCAGAAGATCCTCAAGATCACCGAGCAGATCAAGATCGAGCAGGAGGCGCGGGATGACAACGTGGCTGAGTACCTGAAGCTGGCCAACAACGCGGACAAGCAGCAAGCCTCCCGCATCAAGCAGGTTTTCGAGAAGAAGAACCAGAAGTCGGCGCAGACCATCGCGCAGCTGCACAAGAAGCTGGAGCACTACCACAAGAAGCTGAAGGAGATCGAGCAGAACGGCCCTTCCCGGCAGCCCAAGGATGTCTTCCGGGACATGCACCAGGGTCTTAAGGACGTGGGTGCCAACGTTCGCTCCAGCATCAGCGGCTTCGGCGGTGGCGTGGTAGAGGGCGTCAAGGGAGGGCTCTCAGGTCTGTCCCAGGCCACCCATACTGCTGTGGTCTCCAAGCCTCGGGAATTTGCCAGCCTCATCCGGAACAAGTTCGGCAGTGCGGACAACATTGCTCACCTGAAGGACACATTGGATGACGGGCACCCGGAGGAGGCGTCGCGGGCTCTCAGCGGCAGTGCCACCCTGGTCTCCAGCCCCAAGTACGGCAGCGACGACGAGTGCTCCAGTGCCACCTCCGGCTCAGCTGGTGGCAGCAACTCAGGGGCAGGACCTGGTGGCTTGGGGAGCCCCAAGTCCAACACGCTGGACAGCCACCACAATAACTTCGACACCATCCTGGAGGAGCTCCGGGAGATCAAGGACAGCCAGTCGCACCTGGAGGACTCCATGGAGGACCTCAAGGCCCAGCTGCAGCGGGATTACACCTACATGACACAGTGCTTGCAAGAGGAGCGGTACAGGTAGGGACGGGTGGGTACAAGGGTGGCAGCATGTCTTAATCCAGGGTGGCATTTTGGGGACTATAAAGTCACCATCCTGGGCTTGTCCAGCCAAGCCCTACATGCCAGGGACATGAGGGGCTGCAGTCCCCACTGCCCTCCTCACTGCCAGACCCCCCCCAGCAGCACTGCTCCCGTGGAGGATCATGCAGTGCTTCTCCTTCATCACCCCTAATCATCTACAGCCAGGAGCAGGGTGGGTCAGAGGGGCCGGGTGGTTTCCCCAGGGTCCAGGGAAGGAGGGCGGGGGTGGCTGGGGGGACCTGCCTGCCCCAGCATCCCTCCACCCGCCGTGTGCAGGTACGAGCGCCTGGAGGAGCAGCTGAACGACCTTACTGAGCTGCACCAGAACGAAATGACCAACCTGAAGCAGGAGTTGGCCAGCATGGAGGAGAAGGTGGCCTACCAGTCCTACGAGAGGGCACGGGACATCCAGGTAGGGGAGCACGAGGGCTCAGCCCCTCACTGCACCCTCCATCCATGGGGCAAGGGATGAGCTGGGAGGGAGGGTGGGCAAGGGGGATCCCTTTCTCTAGCCCCCTGCAGATAAGTCCTTGCTGTGATGCTGTCACAGCCAGAAGCAGGTAACTAAGCCATGTCTCCAAAACCCTCGTCTGGGCCCCAGCGAGTCCATGCTGTCCTGAAGTCACCAGGTGCTCACGACAGGGCACGATTCCAGGGGGATGGCTGCAGCGCTGGGCTGTTATGAGCCACATGTGGGCCAACACTGTCAGCAACCTGATCTAGTTGAAGACATCCCTGCTTACTGCAGGGGGGTTGGACTAGATGGCCTTTAAAGGTCCCTTCCAACATGACACATTCTGTGATTCTAACACAGTCCCAGCTGTCCCAGTTTGGGTCACCTCCCCTGCTGCAGTAGGCACCGAGACCTTCCCTGGCGCAGGCAGCGTGGGATGGGACATGCCTCGCGCATCACACGGGCCAAAGGTCTGCAGAGGGAAACCCCTTCCCAGCTGGGGTGGTCACCGTCAACAAGGTTGGCATGCATTGGAGCAGCAAGGTCTCAGGGCATGGGGCAAGTACCAAAAGCTCTTGTGGAGCATCCACAAAGCTGCTGGGCAGTCCTGACGTGCTGTCCCTCACAGGAGGCGGTGGAGTCCTGCCTGACACGGGTGACCAAGCTGGAGCTGCAGCAGCAGCAGCAGCAGGTGGTGCAGCTGGAAGGGGTGGAGAATGCCAACGCCCGGGCGCTGCTGGGCAAGTTCATCAATGTCATCCTGGCCCTGATGGCCGTGCTGCTCGTCTTCGTCTCCACCATCGCCAACTTCATCACCCCGCTCATGAAGACCCGCATGCGCATCCTCAGCACTGCCCTGCTCGTCCTCTTCCTCTTCTTCCTCTGGAAGCACTGGGACTCCATCACCTACTTTCTGGAGCATGTCCTGCTCCCCAGCTGATCTGCAGCCCGGCCACGGCAGCCCCAGGGGCTTTCCATTTCCCACAGAGGAGAGGGCAGGGGGGACAGTGGTCCAGAGCCTTTGGGTTGTTTCTTCACATGCTCGGTTCGGTTGCTTTCCCGGCCCTCCATCCTCTCTGCAGCCGGCGGCGATTGCTCAGAGCGTGGTGTGTTAGAGCTGGGATCCATCAGTCCTCTGGGATGTTTTGGGAGGGCGAGATGAGGAACAAGGAGGAGTTTTGGAAGAAACTGGTAATTGATGGGGTGCTGGGATTTTCTAGGGTTCTTGGGTTGGTTTATTTTTTTAAATGTCATTCTGTTCTGAAAGTCCATGGGAAGGAGGTCTTCTGTAGAGCTCTTCTGTCGGTGGGAAGGATTGAGCTAGACCAAACCCAGCTCTGGAAGAACTTTCTGCAGAGAGAGGAGAGACGTTAGTTGGGGCTGGGTTTTCCCTCTCATCCTTGAAGACCAAGATGGCAAAAAGCTCAGTCCTGGGATGGAGCGAAAGCAAAGCACGTGGTGAAGGAGAAAGCGGGTCCAAGGCAAATGCAGCAGGACATGCACATCCCACCAGCCTCTCCAACCCCACCACAGCCTGGCCAGGACAGAGCAGGGCTGTGACATTGTCCCTGTGTCCCCATGGGCGCCTGGGCAGACACAGGGGACCCGATGCTGGACACAGCACCGGCACAAGCGAGATCCCCTTTGCTGTTTTCCCTTCATTTATTTATTTTCCCCTCTTTTGGCTTTAGTTGATCTGATCTTTTCAGGGACACCTGGACTTTCCAGCATCACGCCTCTGAGTTTTACAGCCTCTGCACCGTGTCGTGTGTGTGTGCGTGTGTGGTTTTTAATTTAATTCAAGACTCTGTTTCCATTTGTGAATCAAAGCTGGTAGAGCCGGGGGGGAGGCAAGCAGCTGCCTTCCCAGCCTCCCCGGCTCTACACAAGAGCACAGCATGCCGTCTCGGATGTTTCTTAAATTATTTCATACATATATATTTATGTAATATATCTATACACACACACAGACATATATATATATAGAAATATATATATAAAAGTATATGCACAGTCAGATCCTCCTCTGGTGCAAATGGGTGCCACTCCACCGACTTTGGAGGCCCTGAACCAGTTTGCCTCAGCTGAGAATTTGGCCCTTAACATTCCTGTGGCACATCCCAGCCTGATGCGCAGGGCTGGTGTGGGGCACGGGGTGCTCAGGAGGGATGGGGAGGTCCCACAGAAGGGGCAGAGGCAGTTCCAGTGCATGGGGGGGAAGGTGGGTGTCCTCTCCCACCTCCTCTGTGCTCCCGGGCCCAAGCCAAGCCCAGCTCCCTGCATCCCCTCGGCACTTGAGCATCACCCCTCACGCTGGCACAACTCCCAGTGCATCCCATCAGCCAGGGCTTGGTGCAGGAGCTCTGTGTGGGCCAGCGGGTGCCTGCAGGAGCCCTGTGCTCTACCAAAGGAACCAGCAACACAAGGGTGGGGGGCTGCAAGGAGGAGGGCTGGGGGGCAGAGTGCTGGAGACCCCTGCTTGTACCCCGGGGCTGCAATTGAGAGCTCTGGGTGGGAGCCCTGACCCCAGGGCGCTGGGTCGGAATGCATCAGCAAGGAGAGAAGTGGTGGAGGAGACTGAAGATGGAGAAGAGACATCGCTTCTGGAGTGTGACCACAGTGAGAGGTGGCCCCCACTGTCCTTACAGAGACCTGGCAGCAGGGCCAGCAGGTACCAGATGCATCCTGGCCTGTTGGTTTGCACCAGGCTTAAGCCACACACGCTGTGATCAAGCTCAGCACAGGGGAGCAGGGGGGGCAGCCGGGAGATAAGCCTGCACTATTCCTGAAGCACAGCAGCAGGCTGGGTTTCAGCTGCTTTGAGCTGGAAAGATGGGAAATGGGTCTGAGCTGGCTGCTGAGCAGACATGGGTGGGGAGAAACAAAGTGGTGGGGCTTTGAGGGGACAAAGCAGAACCTGTGGTACTTCCAGACTCAGTCATGGACTGGGGACACATGGATGGACCCTGCTCCCAGGCATTCCTTGTACTTACTGGAAAGGGCATATAAGAAGCGATGTGGGTTTAATATCAGACACGCCACTGGACCCCGGTGAGCGGGATGGTGCTGCTGCAGGGGACACCCAGGGCACATCCTCTCTAGAGCAAGTGATCACATCTCCATGAACTTCATTTGAGCAACAGGGTCTTACCCAGAGCTGGGCTGATTTTCAGGCTGCGGAACCTGCCACATCCTCA
This sequence comes from Rynchops niger, assembly GCA_013400035.1. Taxonomy (NCBI): domain Eukaryota; kingdom Metazoa; phylum Chordata; class Aves; order Charadriiformes; family Laridae; genus Rynchops; species Rynchops niger. The sequence continues at coordinate 113,164 of VXBH01009413.1, forward strand.
ACTCCAGCAGAGTTACCTGCCCTGCCGCATCCCGACGAGGTGTGTGCTGCACCAGCACCAGCTCAGTGCTTACACCATTAAATATCTGCAAGAACAAAGCAGCGAGTAATTAATTTTCCAAGTCCGAGCTCCCTAAATCCAGCTCCCTTCACTGCTTGGCCCCGCCTGAGCCCTCGAAAAGCCGGGGGGGAAGCAGCTGCCCCACCGCTGTAAGCCCCCCGCCGGCAGGCAGGAGTGGGGAGGAACTGGGAAAAGGGGAGGATGAGGGAAAAGTCTTTTGTTCCTGCCGGTCTCCGCGTCCCACCGGGCTGGGGGCTGCGGCGCTGAAGGTGCCCGCGGCCGCAGGGGGGCCCCCGGCCTCCACCGCGGAGGGACCGGCGGTGGGCAGCGGACCTAGTGCCGCCCCGGAGCATCCTCCCTAAATGGCGTGTGGGGCAGGGTGGGGTCCCTCACCCCAATTAGTGCTTTAACACCTTAACCCCTTCCTGCCTGCAGCGCCGCACCTCCGCATCGCCCCTGCCCGGGGGGTCTGGAGCAGCGAAAGGGGATGGTGTCCCTGAGCTTGCGGGGAAAAGGAGGGATTTCTTCTGGGGACAGCGAGCACCTTGTCTCAGGAGGGTGCTGGCTCCCTTGGCAGTGCGACATGGGTGCAATAGGGTGTGCGAGCACGGAGATGTGTGCCACAGCTCAGCCCCAGCAACCACTGTGGCGTCGGGGTAGGAGCAGCATTCGTTCATGAGCCCTGTCACCTCCCCTGGCTCAGGAGAGCGCTGCCGGCCTGGGCAGAGGAGCAGCCTGTGGCACTTTGGGACACTCACATCATGTCCTGGCACAGGCCAGCCCCCGCGATGTCCTTAGCAGCGGCAGGAGGAGGCCCTGGTGCTGGGGAGGCAAGCAGAGCTCCTCCAGCCTGTGGGACAGGTAACATCCCAGCCGGAATTTGGGCACCTCTGATACCTCCTGTTCCCGGACCTGCCTGTCCCCCCTGCCCAGCTGCCTGGGCTGGTCCCGACTTCCACACCATCCTGCCCCAGGGAGCAGCAGAGCCCATGGGCTGGGTCATGCCAGGCAGGAGCGACATCCCCACTGCCATTCCTGCATCCAGCATCCTCCTGCTCCCCCAGGCCTGGGCACCCGGCCGAGCCCCCCTCCCACGGGCAAGCAGCTGGCAGACGGGGCCTGCTGGCATCTTCCCATGCCCGGCAAGGGGGAGGCAGGAGCCAGAAAATCCTGCGCAGGGAGCCAGGGAGCTGCTAGTGACATTTGTGCTGGTCGCAGGGCCAATTCCCGTATGGCATGTGCAGCTCAGGGCTCCCTGGGGGCTCGCATTCTCCCAGTGGGCGCTGGCACAGTGGGGCCGAGGGGGGCTCATAACGGCCCCCTTTGTGTGGGTGGCGGGAGGAGAGGTGAAGCTTTGACGTCAGCCCGGGAGGAATTCCTTAATGCCATTCAGGCCTCCCTCGCCCGCGTTGCTAATTGCATTTTATGTAATAGCTACAGCTGGGCTCCCAGTCCGCTATTGAGAGCAGGATAAGACAGAGTGACAGGGGCGGCGGGGGCCCGGGCAGCGCCGGTGGCTGCAAGGCACGCCAAGCTGGTGCCACCGGGCACGGGGACCCTCATGGCCCCTCACCCTGTGTCCCCAGGGCTCAGCTACCCCTTTGCGGGCATGGGGGGGCAGCCTGTACCCACTGGGAGCCGTGTTGCACGGGGCTGGCATGGGGACACGCCGAGGCTGGTGCCCGCTGCATGGAGGGGACAGACATTGGGAGCTCAACAGGAAAAGCCAGAGATGGGTGGGAGGGTTTCTGCAGGGGCAAGGGACACTAACGCAGGGTGACACCCCTCCAGCTGGCACAGACGGAGGAACCCTTCCCTCTGCAGGGTTTGTCTTCCCTCCCCGTTTGGGGCTGGTTTGCAGCATTGCAGCCACGCCACTGGTGCCACCCAAAGGTACCATGGGGTGCCCAGGTGACATGGTGTGGGGCGAGGGGTGGCCAGGCAGCGCTGGACCCCTTCCCCTGCCTCATGTCACCCATCACCGCAGCGAGCTTGGAACACGTGATAATAACAAATTGTTTTGGTATCTAAGAGGTAATTGCACTTAATGAACAAGGCAGCGATTTATCTCGCTAGCATTACGCCGTCGGGTTTCCAGCTGCACAAGCCTCAGATGATAAAATAATGTATTTTCTACCCTCTGCTCTGTTGGTGGATCTCCTAAATATCCCCACAGTGTCCCCATTGCTCCAGGGACCTCCCTGTGTGCCCAAGGAGAGGAGCACCAAGAGCTGGAGGCTGCTCCCTCATGGGGGGACCCAGAACCACTCGCCTTGTTTTTGGGGTGCTGCTGGCATTGCTTCACCCCCGGCTTGCACCCCGTCACCTCGCTGCAGACCCTGGCACGGAGACCCTCACCCGGGCACCCCCCGGACAGCCGACGCAGGCACGCGGTGGGGGTGCATCGCAGAGGGGGAGTTTTCCCAAGGAGGAGGATGAGGAGGAGGAAGGGGGACTGGCGGGGGGGGATGCTGGCAATCATCAATGGGAAAGACGGCAGGACCCCAGACATCCCCCCCTCCCCGCCGGCGTGGCCAAGCTTAGGCCGTAAAAAGAAAGAGCTGGTACCAAGGATAACATGCTTCGCATTCCTGCGCTGTCTCCGGGGGAATTTCGACTGATCTACATGAAAAATACTCACTGCCCCCGAGGTCAAAGTGTCTGGAGGAAAAATTTCCGAGCGGAAAAGCTTAAAGCGGTGCAGAGCCACAGCCAGCGGCCGGATCTGGGGCACTCGGGACTCACCTGGTGTGAGCGGTGGTGGCCAGTGCCCGTGCCACCGTGGCTGATGCCAATGGTCCCATGGTGCATGGCTGGTGCCTGCACCACCACAGCCAGTGCCCGTGCCGCTGTGATCAGTGCCAACTGTGGCCAGTGCCTTCACCATTGTGGCTAGTGGCTGTGCTACTATGACTAGTGCCCATGCTACTGTGACTAGTGCCCACGCCGCCGTGACTGGTGCCAATGCCACCATGGCCCTCTCCAGAGCACAGCAGGGCACAGGGAGCCGCTGCCACCACCCATGAGCCCGTGCTGCCTCCCTCATCCCCATCGGGGCCGGGGGGGTGTCTGCCTGGCCCCGCATGCAGCTTAGCTTTCCTTGCCCGTGGCCAGGGAAAGGCGAGAAGGGAGCCATTGGCTGCAACTTCCTCCCCCTCTGGGGCTGCTGCGGATGGCAGGGGGACCAGGGCTGCCGTGCACATTGTCTGCAAGCCACCGGTGACACATCGGCCACACTGTGGAGCTGCTCCTCGTGACACCAGGCTTTGGAAAGGCTGATGCTTGGTGCTGGCTGGCCAGACGTGCTGTCCCTCTGCCACAGACTGGTCCCAGGCCCTGCAGCAGCATGGAGTCTGCCAGCCCCCGGGCCTCGACTCCTTGCCCCGGGCACCCCCGCTCGGGCACACGGGGCAAACAGCAGCACCCCGAGCCCCTGTGAACCCACGGTTCAGCACAGGGCGGGGAGAGCGGGGGGAAAGCCCCCAGGTTGCTCCCTGAACCCCGCAGAGCAGAGCCCTGGTGGATCTGGCTCCTGTGAATACTCATGGCCAACCTAATCATTTAATTGCACATTTAAAAATAAATATTCGTCTGGGGTTGGGGGAAAGAAAGGCTCACAGAAGAAAATTAAGAGGAATTTAATTAAGGGCAGTGCTGGGAATGTCTCTACCACAATAAAGATAAGGAGGATCAATTGCTTCTTCCTAGGATCAAAGAGAAGGGCTGGAGGGGGGAAGCGGGGCTGTCGGGCGGCTACAAAGTGCAGGGGAGGGAGAGGAAGGCAGGGAGGGGAAGGCACACAAGAGAAAGCAGGAGAAAGACAGCTAGATAAGATTAGAAAAATAATTGATCGCGTAGCTCCCCGAGGGCTGCCCGGCCTCACGGGTCAATCCGAGCGTGGTGGAGGCTGGGGGGAGTCCCTGCTCTCTCCCGGGCTGCCTCCTGCCTGGCAAGAGCCCCCGGGGAGGAGCAGGGGGAAGGGGCAGCACCTGTTCAAAGCACCTTATCGCAAGGGCACCCTCAGCGGGGACCGTGGCTTGGTTGTGCCAGTCACCCTCGTGATGCGCAGGTCCCAATGTAAATTGAATTAAACATTCGGTGCCCCACGCCAGGCAGCAAATTGGCCAAAGGCTCAGGGTCCTGCTACCCCCCTCTGGCCTCCTGGAGGGTCTGTGATGGCTCTGCTATTCCTGTCCCCATTGCCCATGGGCTGGTACCCTCTCTGCTACCCAGGGCAGGGTGTTGCAGGGAGGTGCAGGCAGGGCGCAGAGGTGTGGGGCTGCACCGTGGGCAGTTCCCCAGCTACAGGCACCCTCGTGGGTGCTCATCAAGCACCGCAGGTTTGTGCAAGCTGCTGGCCGTCATCCCTCGGGTCCGCGGGGTGGCCCGTCTGGGGTGAAACCCTGACAGTGCAGTGACTCAGGTGGCCCCGTGGGACACCAAGGTTTGTAACACCTTCTCTCACCGCCGCGTCACCACGATGGCATCTCCGCAGTGCCCAGGCTGGCAACACTCCACCTGAGCAGGCTCCAGTGAGGCCGGTGCACTGGGGGAAAGCCGGACCCCAAGCAAGGCTGCACCCCAACACCACGACCCTCCTGGCTGGGAGCAGGAGGCTCCAAAATGCCTCTGCCAGGAGCCATTTCTGCATCAGTTGGAAGCCTCCATCCCCAGCCCAGCGCCGTGAGGGAGCTTGTCCCGCGTCACACGGGAAGGGAGCGCAGGACCACTGGGAGCTGCAAGGGAGGGTGATTTTCCCAGCGTATCTGGTTGCCTGTGAATGCAAAGAAGCACCCAGACGGGTTTCTTGAAAGGGCTGGACCTGGCGGGTCCCGAATTTGGGAGGCTGGTATGCAGCCAACTGAGGCAATCCTGACGATCCAGTGAGGCAATGCTTTGCATCTGCAGGCACCCAAGGAACTGTGTGACTCCAGCCTCTCCAGGTGTAAAATGGGAACGCCAATACCCATCTACCCACAGGACCTACCGCGGAGTTGCCAGCAGGCCTGCTTCTTGCTCATGGCATTTGCATAGGTTGGGACATGGTTGCCGTGTCAGGAGCAGGTTTGCATCCCGGCTGGGAACTCCCCGCAGCGGCACTGCCCGGCGTGTGAGCGGCGCTGAGCCCCGGCCGCCCCCCCCTCGCAGCCGCTGCCTCCGGAAAAATGGGCTCCTTTCTTGCCTCACCAGCTTTTGCAAGAAGCCGAGCCTGCACCCGGGGGAAGCGGTTGAGCCGGCTCTGGCGGGGAGGGCCGCGCAGGCAGCCTGGCAGGGAGACAGCATCTGGGTGTGCCACGTCCCTGCAGAGCCCGATGGCAGCCCCGCGCTCGCCGGGCGATAGCAGCCGGGCAGTCGAGCCAGCGCGGCTGGTTCGCCGGGTGCCGGCGGGAGCCCCGCCAGCTTTGTGCCTCCCCTGTCTGCTTTGCACATAGATGAAGTCCTTGGGAAGAGTTTGGGGTTTTACTGCCCTGTGGCAGCTGCCCGTGCAGCCGCGTCTGGCCCCCGCCGGGGCTCGGCAAGGGACGGGCAGGATGCTCAGGCAAATGGCTGTCCGGTGAGAGCACTTGTGGGGCTCGCCATGCGATTGTGGCGCCCGCATCCCATCAGCTCACGGCAGGCACGGTGGGGTGGACGGCCCTGCAAATGACAGGCGGGACAGGACACGGCCAGACAGTCCCTTGGCTGCAAGCCACGCCGCAGCAGTGCCGGCAGAGCTCAGCACCCGCTCCCCGCTCCCCTCTGCCCCGTCCTGCTGCAGAGGAGACCACAGCCCCCCACAGCACGCCCCAGGACCGCGGAGCTGCTGCTCCGGGGAGATGGGCAGAGTCATCCTGCTCGGAGAAATCCCATGGGCTGCCTGCCCCGGTGAGACCCAGAGGCCCCAGAAGCACCACCGCAGCTTCAGGAGGGCGCTGGGGCTTCAGGGTTTAGCCATTAGGAAGAAGTTCTTTACGCTGAGGGTGGTGAGACACTGGCCCAGGTTGCCCAGAGAGGGGGTGGAGGCCTCATCCCTGGAGACATTCAAGGCCAGGCTGGATGAGGCTCTGAGCAACCTGATCTCGTTAAAGATGTCCCTGCTACTGCAGGGGGACTGGACTGGATGGCCTTTAGAGGTCCCTTCCAACCCAACTCATTCTGTGATTCAGGGTGGCCACCAGCGGTCGGTTATCTGGGTCCCCAGTGGGGTCCGGGATTACATTTTGAAGTGTCAGGCTCAGATGTGATGCAGCCATTCCTTGTGCTCCTGGGAAACAGGATCAAAGTTTCCGGGTGCCGCTTTCTCCCCTTTTTCAGCCGCTCCAGGCTGCAGCAAAGTGCCATTGAAGACGGGAGGACTTTCATGTGGGGATTTCTCTTCTTCAGATCTTCAAAGAAATCCAGCAATCAAACAGGTAGTAGTGGAGGCACCGTAAAAAGGGGAAAAAAAAGGCTTACTTTGAAAGCATCACATGCAAAGGAAACATCTAAACTTTGTTGTGTTAATTGTTCTGGCACTCAAAGTTACGACAAAATGTCTTAGAAATGTCGTTGGCTCTGGGCCCACGATGCGTCAGACTGACAAAAAAAATGCTCAAGCAGAAAACCTGAGGAAAAGAAAACCAACAACAGGAGATTTCAACAGGAAGGAACAGCGGCATGACTTGGTCACGGCCGTCGGGGAGGTGACAGCCGGCAGGCAGCTGATGGGAAAACCCCAGATTACCTGGGGCATCCACCCACGTTTCCTTGAGCCGCTGCATGCCCTGGGCATCGTTAGGAGCTGGTCACTAACGAGAGCAGGCTGTGGCCCTGCCAGCATCGCCTTTTCACCGACATGAAAAGGGTTCCTGCAAGCACCAGGGAGATGCCAGCTGCACCCTGCGCTTCTTGCAGCCGCGTTCTCAACAGTTACGTGCAAGTGGCCTTTGCTGCCGGCTGTCCCAGGGGGTCACAGGCACCCCCCCAACGGGAAGACACATGTCTCCCTTCCCACGCCACGTCCCCCCCCTCCCTGAGCCTGCTCTGCCTGCCCCGCTCCGAGCCCCAAATTTGGGCTGGGCGCATCCGGGCTCCCCGGCACAAGCCCGGACAGGAGCGCGGCGCCGTGGGGTGACTCAGGGCCCCGGCAGCTCCCTGGGGCCGGGGGAGCGCCCGCAGCTCCCCTCTGCCGGGAAACCCATCCCGGCCCGGGCAGGACCCGCTGGGAGTGCCGGCCGAGCTGCTCGCTTCCCCTCCTCCAGCCGCCTCGGTCCCAGAATAACCTTTTTCTCCCCTTTTCAGGGGGCTGCTCATGGCTGTTGCACGGGGACGTGGTTCCCGCAACAGCCCCTGAGGTGAGCAGGGGTTATAGGTCTGGGACAGTGCACGGTGCAGCACGGCTGGGGTGCAAGTGACCCACCAAGCCATAGCCATGCCATCCACTGCATCCCAGCGCTTGAAAAATCCCTGGAAATGCCCGATTTTCATGCTTGAAAATCCCCACACCTGCCCTTTGGCCACGTCCACAGCACCAGTCCCTGGTGGGAATGAACCAGCTGCCCCCAGTAGGAAGCCAGCACCCCCGAGGACCAGCAGAAGGGGTCCAGGATGACCCCAGCAGCCATGGTCCTTGTTCTGTGGGCTGTCTTCACCCGGATAACCTCTTGGGACGGTGACAAGGGAAGCTTGCACCAGTTGGCATAAATCCACAGGGCAACACGTTGCACTCCAAGCACTCCAGCATTACCTCATCAGCCGGGACAATTTATCTTTGGGTGTTTCTCCCCGTTTCTCCCTCTCCCCCAAGCCAGCCTGGCAGGAGCGCAGCTCCGCTCCCACATGCTGAGGCAGCGCTGCCTGCAAACGCAGCAGGTCAGCTGAAGTCACCCCCAAAAAATGGCATTTTCTCAGCAAAATACCGCTGAGGTCATTTTCGCCCGCTTCAAACACCCACGGCGGGGACGGAGGCTGCGCTAAGCGGCCCCCAGGAGCCTGGGAGGCAGGAGGGAAGCAGAGGGTTTGGGAATCCTCGGGATGAAAGGGCTGAATAAAAGGGAGCTGTTAATAATAGTTGTGGCCTGAAAGGGGGACTCAGCCCCCGGCTGTGGGGGGCAGCCACTGTGCGGGGGGGGCAGAGGCAGCGGAAATCAGGGCTGGGATGAAAGGAGCGTTTCCAAGGGCTGGCGTCGGAATGCCGGGAGCATGGGCACAGCGCGGGGAACGGGGCACCAGCAGGGATGGGGAATGGCCACTGCAGCCCCCTCCCACCACCTCCGAGGTGCCTTAGGGCTGAGATCGCCTCCTTCACCTGCTCATCCAGCCCTGCGAGTCTCTGATGGCATTTCATAGAATCACAGCATGGTTTGGGTTGGAAGGGGCCTTAAAGCCCACCCAGTGCCACCCCCTGCCCTGGGCAGGGACACCTCCCACCAGCCCAGGTTGCTCCAAGCCCCGTCCAACCTGGCCTTGAACCCCTCCAGGGATGGGGCAGCCACAGCTTCTCTGGGCAACCTGGGCCAGGGGCTCACCACCGTTGCACAGCGCTATGGGTCAGGACAAGGGCGGGCCAGGGCTCTGCTCTCTGCCACAGCCCCGAGGGGCTGCCACAAGCCGGGGCTGGGCTGAGCCGACTGAGACACGGCTCCTAATCCCATGCAAACAGCAACAGCCACCAGCCAGGACACGTGTGATGGGGTGGTCTGTGCATGCCTTGCGTCCATGTGGTGCCCCCCGGGAGCTGCCGCAGCTCAGCCCAGCTCTGGAGCCAACACACAACAACATTTTCTTGCAAATCATTAATGAAACAGGACCACAGCACCCTGGGATGGTCCAGAAACCAAACCCACAGACAATTTCCAAAAAGGATGCTCTGTCCCTCCATGGCTGTTAAAAACTCAGCCCAATTTGACCCCCGCCTTGGGATGCTCCGTGCCCCGGACCCATGGGTGCTGCAGCCCCCAACTCACCCCATCCCACCTTGGCAGCCCACGGGGCACTGGGACTTTGCCCAGGCTAAGCTGGATGCCCTCGGAGTGGTTTTAAGTGCTCCAGCGTTTCTTAATGGCGCGGGAAGCACGCGGGGAATGCGCGGCGGGGGGCAGAGCGTGTGTGGCCCCCCACGGCTTCGGCAGCAGCATTCCCGACAGGCAGCCCTGCCACCCTGCCCCTGCCCCTCAGCCGTGGGGCGGAGGAGACCTGAAATGTCTCCTGTTAACCCAACTGGAAACGGGAAATTGTTACAGGGCTTTATAGAGCAATAAAAGTGGTCTCAATGCCGCAGCAGGAGAAGCGGATAAAGGAAGCTGGGAGAAAGGGCTGGAAGGAGACAGCCCCCCCGGTACATGCCACAGCCGAGCTCCGGCTGCCGGGGCTCGGCCTCTCTCGGTCCTTTCTCCATCAGAGCCACCTGCAGGCGCTGTGAGGGGAGATGGCAGCTGCCCAGGAGGCAGCTCCTGCCACCAAGCCCTGCAGGTATTTCATAAACCTAAACCCACGCACCGCCAGCGTTGTGAAAGGGGTTTGGAAGCGGAGCTGGGACAGCAGGGCTGCCGGCGGTGGGGACCCAAAGGGAACAGGTCCATCATCCTCAGCAGCCATCCATCTCCATCACAGCTTTCCCCTAAACTTTGGGCTCTGGGGCAGGTGCGCACGACCGGCATCATCCTCACACCCGTGCTGTAGCACCCCAGCAGCAGGTCCTGCCTCCAGCCAGCCCCCCCTTGCTGGGTCACGCAGCAGCAGCTGCTCAGCCTTAAAATCTACAGCCCACCCCTCTGCCGGAGGGGGCTGAGCCCCCACACAAGGGATATGCTAAGTCGCAGCTCAGCACCCTGCTGTGCTGGGGGGAAGCACCAGTTTAAGCCCACCAGCAGCCTCAGCGCTGGAGAAGAAGTCATGGAGGGGGCCAAGCACACGCTGCACGGAGGTTTTACACCCCACAGGACACACGTCCAGAGCTAATTCATGATCACCTGTACCGGAATGAGACCCACCGTGCACAGCCCCATGCCCCTGGGAGCAGCGTGGGAGCCACCAGCCCCCCCATCACCCACCCTGTCCCCCCCAAAACTGCAACGGCACCGCACTCAAGGTAACAACTCAGATCTAACATTTGCTTTTAATTTAATGGTTTTCTCAAGACCACTTTGTAGGAAGGAGGGGGGAAAAAAAAAAAAAAAACAAAACCAAAACACACACCCCCCAGGAGAAGGGAAAGGGCCAGCGAACGCGCGGCAATAGTGCAACAGAGCTTCGACATACTGCTCGTGAGACAAGGGCACCGACACCTCCACCACCCCCCCGGGAGAAACATCTGGGAGGCCGTTATGGAGCCAGAGACATCGCGTGCTGCTGAAGTTTTACATTACGGCGGACAAAGGCAATAAATAAAGACACAATGCCTCACCAAAGGCACTTTTTTTTTCTCCTCCTTTCAACATTAAAGAAAA
>VXBH01009413.1:124016-134663 GCA_013400035.1 Rynchops niger
CCAACAAAAAACCCACCCACCCCCCCCCAAACCCCTTGGCCTCCCCCCCCCCCCCGACCATGAGATGAGCCTGTTTGTGAGGGGAGGACAGCAGCGAGGAGCCCCCGGGACCCACCCAGCCCCTCCATGGGGGTGGTGGCTGGATCACTCAGGGCTTTGGTCCATTTAATGTCCTGGCCCTGGGGTGTCGTGTCCCCCCTGCCAGTGCCCCACAGCCACCGCATCTCCCTGCACCCCCAATCTTCCCCGGGGAGCACAAGGCTGCAAAATAAATACGTGGGACGTGGCTCAGCAGCACCGGGGTAGGGAGGGCTCAGCCCCCTCCCCAACACCCACCACCCGGGGAGCCCGGCCGGGACGTGCCCTCAGCTCAACTTCATGCTGATGGCCACGGCGCGCCGGTAGACCTCAGTGACGTTGTCACAGCCCGCCAGGGACAAGCTGCTCTCTGCCAGGGGGTTCCGGCAATGGGTCACAGTCCAGCGGCGCAGCCTGCGCCCTCCCTCCATCCCATCCTCCTCTTCCAGCCGGAGGAGGCTGTCGGCGGAGACGCAGCCCCGCATGCCCCTGCCGCTGTGGGGGACACGGGTGGGCAGGTCGAGCTGGTCGAAGGACTCCGTGGAGAGGATGCTGTCCTCACTCACGGCGCTGGACGGGCGGGCACGGGGTGCCTGGGGCAGGGGCACCTCACTGAAACCCCCGAAGCCCTGCCCGGGGGGGCTCTCTGGCTCGGTGCTGCTAGAGGAGTACTTGCCGTTGTGCTTGAGGATGCCTTTCCGATGGGCAGGGAGACCCTGGGGACCCTGCTCTGGGGAGGGGTTGTCAGCAAACACGCTCCCATCGAGGTCCAAGCTCCCCGCGTCCAGGACATCCCCGGACTCACAGCACTCCAGGGAGGAGTAATACCCTGACTCCCTCATCGCGGGCTTCTTCAGTATTCCCTTCTTGGGCACGGCCGTGGGCACCGCTCCAACGCCCGTGCTGCAAGGCAGCATCCCAGAGGACAGGATCCGGGTGAGACCTGCAGCGGCCACCTCGCCGTCCTCACCCCTCACCTCTCCCACGGGTGCTGCCGGTGGGGGACCAGGGCCAGGCACCTTCTGCTCGCAGGAGTTTCTCTTCTTCAGGATGCCCTTAGGCCGCTTGAGGATGGATTTGGAGGGGTTCTCTGGGGCCAGGGCCACCTCCTGCAGCACGTGGGAGACGTCGTTCTCCTTCTTGGACTTCTTGAGGGAGCGCTGCCGCTCCAGGGCCACACCGGGGATGTGCTGCTTCAAGAAGCATCGCACCTTGGAGCCGTTCTCCAGGAGGGGCCGGGAGGAGCGGCGAAGCCACTCTGCCACTGTGGCCAGGGGGGAGTCGCTCTCCCGCAGCAGCTCTTGCTCCCCAATGGGCATTTTGTAGCCCCAGTTCACCCACCAATGCGTGGCAATGTCCTCGATGGTGGCACGGCGTTCTGGGTTCACCATCAGCATCCACCGGATGAGCCCACAGGCATCTGGGGAAGAGGCAGGTCAGGCACCGAAGGGAGGGCGGTGGGGAGGGAAGCAGGGGGATGTGTGGGGTGGCGGTGAGAGGGTCTGCCTACCTGACAGCTTCGTGGGCTCCCGGTAGTCCCCGCTCGTGATCTGCTTGACCAGAGTCTTGTAGTCATGGCCATCGAACGGCATGGTGCCATGGACCAGGATATAGAGGAGAACGCCCAGGGACCAGCTGTCCACCTGCCAGAGGGAGAGATGAGCCTGGAGGGGGGGGGCAGCAGGACCAGGCTGCCCTGGCCCCCACCCTGGATGGACAGGACCCCCACCAAAGCCTCAGCAGCAGCTCCCGGGATGGCAGCATCCATGGGGGAGGACACAGTGTGGGGCAGCTCCAGCCACCTGCATCCCACCACGTCCACCCCACTGCGGCTGCCGCAGACTGGCCCTCGGTCTTAGGAGGCCTCTTATCCCAAACCACACAGGGAGGGCTCTGCCTGTGATGTTCCACTGGGAAAACACCCAGCGCTATCCCGAGTTCCAGCAAAGAGGCAGCAAAACACCATGCCGGGGGGCGGGGGGAGGCACAACCTACCTCCGGGCCCTTGTACGGCCTCCCGTTGATGATTTCGGGGGATGCGTAGAGAGGGCTGCCGCAGTAAGTCTGCAGAAGTTTGTCCTGCTGGTAAACGTTGGACAGGCCAAAGTCCGCAATCTAGAGAGACATTTACAGCTGTTATAGCACCAGGGTTCCCCTTCGCAGGTGAAGCAGCATTGCCACCCAAAGCTCTCAAGCTGCAGGCTGGGCTGAAACCAGGGCTACCCTTGGCACCCTGGTCCTGGGTGCCCTCAGTCTCCTCGGGGAGCAGCAGCATCCCAGTTTTCCAGCCCCAAGGCTGTTCCGGCCCCTCTCCCCCTCCCAGAAGGCTCGTCCCAGCCACGGCAGCAGCTGCCCTGCGGCTCTGCCCTTCCAGCCCCACCACCAGCATGCTGGCAGCAGAGGTGGCTGCAAAGGTGTGGTTAGAGGGAGAGCTGCCGGGCTCTCCTCCAGCTCATTCAGCCACACGAGGCTGCTTCAGTCCCTGTCTGCTCCGCCTGGCACACAGGCACTCATTATCTTCATTACGCCCGTCACCTCTCAGTGAGCAGAAGGCACAGTCCCTGCTTGCAAGCTCCCAATTGCAAAATTACCCCTTACAGAGATAAAGCCCCACAGCCTGTTTATCACCGACCGCACTGATTCCCGGCTGCTGCCATGCCCTTCCTCCCCGGGCGGCTGCAGCGCTCCCAGCCGAAGCAAAAAGCATTGCTCAGGGCCAGGGAGCTGGGGGCTGCCCCACACATCCCTCCGCCAGCCTGGCTGGCACATAGGGGACCAGGACTTTTACTGGGAGAGCCCTTTCTTATCCAGCTGGTCGTGCATTGACCTCAGCGTTCAGACTTCGCCCTCTTATCAGCACTCAGATAGACATTTATGGCTTTTACGGGCAGTACTGAGGCTCTGCCTCTGCCGCCTCTCCCGCTCGGTGCCATGCACAGAGAGCGGGGGGCAGGTATGGGCACCCTCCTGGCTCCCCATCTCCTGGGCAAGCAGCATGCAAGAGATGCCAGTGGTCCCAGAGCTGCGGAGAACCACACGCCCTGGGGGGACTGGGGTGCTGTGGCCACCCCCAGTCCATCCCTGCTGGGCAGCATCCCTCGGACCCCTTTGCTGGGTGACACCCAAAGCGCGGTCAGGCTCTGCCTGCCTCTCACCTTGATGTTCCCATTCGCATCGAGAAGGATGTTCTCCAGCTTCAGGTCCCTGTGAACGATCCCGTTCTGCGCGAGGGAAGGGAGAGCCGGGTTTAGTTTACAGGGTGTTTGAGGAAGGGAAAGTCAGGCAGCGCGGGGAGGTCACTGCCGTTCACCGCCACAGCAGCACACAAACAGGACACGCTGACGGCAATCAGAGGAGCAGTAAATAACACTGGGTGCGCGGAGGATGAGGACAGGCTGTAAGCCACGTCCCAACATGGGTGCTACCAGCTTGCTGTGCTCTTTGGGAACAGGAGCAGGGCGGCTCCCACGCCAGCACCCGGCACCACACTGGGCTCCCGCACCCTCCCCAGCCACGCACCCATGAGAGCAGCTGGTGCCAGCCCCCACCGGGGCACGCTGGGCACTGCTCCATGCTTTGCCAGGACCTGCTGCCGCCCAGCTAAGCGAGACCCCCATTTGCTTTGGGTTCAGGAGGTGCCCTGCAACCCCCCCTCCCTGCCAAGGGCACATGGGTACCCAGGACCAAGCCATGACCAGGCACGGCTTTAGAGCATCCTCCAGGGAGACCCACAGGCTCAAGGATCCCTCCAGGGCAGGCAAATCTTGTCCCACGGCCCTGGACAAGGTCCTACAGCTTTACACCCCTTTCAGGGCACAAGATGGGTGACCAAGGGCTTGGCTTTCAGCCCCACCAGCCAGCCCTGGGTGTCTCCTCCTGGGTGGGACGGGAGTCAATAACTCCCCGTTGGGGTTACTCAGTCCCACACGGCAGCAGCGGGAAGCCCAGGCAAGGACTTTCCAAAAGCCACTCGGGCACTGCCTCTGCCTGAGCCCAAGTGCTGCCGCACCCTCCTGATAAGAGGATTAACCCCTTTCCCGGGAAAGGCCAACAGCCATGAGCTCCCTTCACCTCCCAGCCCAGGCTGAACTTCCCCATCAGGCACTGGAACCTTTCCCAGTCCCAGCTGCCGCACACAGGAGCCGATCCCTCCATTTTCCCCCTGGGAAGGCGGTGGGAAGCACGTTGCCAACCCACCTTGTGGCAGTAGTAGACGGCAGAGACGACCTGCCGGAAGAAGTGGCGTGCCTCCTGCTCCGTCAGCCGCTGCCGCTCACTGATGTAGTCATACAGGTCCCCCTTGCTGGCGTATTCCATCACGATGACGATCTTGCTGCTGTTCTCAAACACTGTGCAGAGACAAGAAGCCACAGGGTGTCAGGAGGGATGGTCGGAGCTACGGGACTTCTCATTAGCACATGCCTCTTAACGAGCATGACCAACCCTAACACGCTGCCCACCCCTTCGCCTGTGCCCTCGGACTGTTTTGCAAAACAGGAGGTGTCAGGGTTTCTGCAGGTCAGACAGGGGACAGCTAGAGCTGGCAACCGTGTCCCACAGTGCCACCAGGGCTGCTGGCCAAGCAGCCTCTGCAGCCACCGAGCACAGGAGAAAGGACTCTGCTCTGCCAGAAGGTGACTAAGATGCGTGGTTCTTTGCTAGATAGAGCCCCGCCAAGGGGGAAGGCAACGGAGCTATCAGCTGGCATGGCCCAGTGGCATTTCTGTGTGTTCCCATCACTCCCAACAACACTCCAGCTCCAGCCAAGAGATGGAGCGTTTTCTTCCTGTTTGCAGAAAGCTACCTCAATGTTTTTGAATTCCAGCAGCCAGGGTGACTCAGTCCTTGCAAACACCACGTAGGAACTGCCAATCCGCTTGCTTTTGTTTAGAGGACAAAGGGACTCTGGATACCTCACGTCAGCCAGCGAGGTGGCAATAACCCAGGCACCAGCCACACGCCGAGACATCGCGGTGACCCACCGGGACATCGCGGTGACCCAGCAGAGCCAGCCCCGAGGAAGAGCGCGGGGCATGCCGGGTTTGCAGCCGAAGGACCTGATGTTTAAGCAAAGCCTGATCCAGCTGGAGACTTGCTCTAAGTCTGGTCATAGCTAGAACTCAGGAAACTCCCCTGGAGGTGCTGACCTGACACCCTGGGAGCAAAGCCCAGCCCTGGCCATAAAGCTGAGCCCAGCAGCACCGGGAGTGCTCCCAGCACCCTGTGGTTTGGTTTTCCTGTGCCCCAGGGGAGGGAAATGAGAAGGACTCCAGTGCTGAGATTAGCTCCTGCCTCGGGCTGAGAGTGGAGCCACAGAGATTCCCACCACTCCGGCACTGAACATGCATTTCCCATGGCTGGGGCGAGCATCCAGCGTGATCAGAGCCACACACGGCACTGGGATTTGGGGGGTACCCTGGCCACCAGCTCCCCCGCTACCGCACAACCTCTCACCAGCAGCAGCGCTGAGACTTCCAGCCTCAAAAAGCCATGTAAGCTTTTGGAGCCAGCTTCCCTCTCCAGGCGGGAGGGGACGGGATGGGAAGCGGCTATTTCTGGAGCAGGTATTTCCCCTCGCTGCTGCTCCACATGCAGCCAGGGAAACCACAGCCCCGGCAGCATCTGCTCTCCCCGCCGGCGCTGAGTCACCAGCACAGCTCAGGACGCGGCAAATGGCTTCTGCTCCCAACAAGCAGAGGGAGGAGAGTGGTGGCCCCATCGCGACACAGCCTGCCCCGGTACCCAACCCCATGGCGGGGTCTGCTGGAGGGAGAGGAGGGAGAGGAGGGAGGCTCACCTTCGTGGACAGCGATGATGTGGGGGTGGTTGAGGGAGGACATGATCTCAATCTCCCTCCGGATATGGACAAGGTCCTGCTCATCCTTGATTTTGTCTTTCCGGATTGACTTGATAGCCACCTGCGGATGAGGACACACACAGAGGGTCAGCTGGCTGAGGGGGGGACAGGTGCATCGCCGCTTCCCAAAGCCTGTTGCAGAGCAAGAAACCCACCCCCCCTCTTTCAGGAAGGGGCTCATAAGCCAAAGACCAATGGCCCCACTTCGCCACCCAGGCATGCTGCATCCAAGGGCGATGCTGCGCGGCTCCACTGAATCAACTCCGATAAAAGCAAACTTTATCAATCAGGGTTTTATTCTGTTGCTGTGAACAAGGGAGAAGCTCCCCCCAATCTTCCCCCCGAGGGAAACCTGCTGCCAGCTCCTACCAGAGGGGCTCCCCAAGCCTCCTCCCGCAGGTAGTGCGGCCCCGCTCCTCACTTATGTGCCCTGGCTTACAGGAATTGTGTCCCAGGCTACAGCCGCCGCTGGACCGCGGCCAGCCAAAGGAATGTGACCTGCACACATGACTTGCAAGATAACAACAACAATGTCTTCTTGAGGTCATGAAAATAAAAACAAAACAAAAAAAAAACAACAAAAAAAAACCCAAAAAACACCAACAGCTTTTGTTGTTCTCACCAATACTTATTTAAAGGAGCCGATTACGTAGCAGTAAGAGAAAGTTTGGTATTAAAGATTAGATCCCTCCTAGACACAGGGCTGTGCTCCAGCCAGCTGGGAGACCCAGCGCTGGCGACGTGAGCCGCTTTCCAGGCTATAACTTGGGTTTTCAAGTTATCCTCTACAAGGAAATTGAAAGGGGAGGAGAAAGAAGAGTAAGTGCTCGAGAATAGATGCCTTCTAATCCTCTTTCAAAGGGGCTGGGGAGAGACAATGTGCTCCTAGGGTTGAATTTACAACTGAATCCAGCAGAAGCTCTTTTTTTGTATCAGACAAGAATGCGGAACAGCATTAATCCTGTAAAGGGACCCCCACACCAGTCTCCCAGCAACAGGGAGAGGGGCCAGGGACACCCACCAGCCCCAGCTGCCAGCACAGGAGCAACGCTCATGGCTACGCTGTGCAGGGACCTCCTTTGGGGCTGTGAGATGGATGCTTGGCCTCATCTCCCTCCGATTTAGGGGAATCAGAAACCTCGCTCCTCCAGGCCCAGCCTGCCGAGCAGCAGAAGGCTCAGAGCAAGTTTGTGACCCGTGCTCAGCGGGGCCCATCGCACCCACAGCAAGTTGCCAGGCACTAAAGCAGCAAGATCTCAGCTGCCACATCACTGTCTTCCTGGGAGAAGGATGTCCCAATTTTAAGGGCTCAGATGGGCACATGAGAAATGGCCGACAGAGTCCCTTTGGCCCCAGGGCACATTTCTGCTGCACTGGGCCACCTCAGGCCAGCACTGGCCAGGGCAGGGGTTGCCTCCCGTGCCCCGGAGAAGCCTGCACCAGCCAAAGGTCCAAGTAGAATGGACTCTGGTCAAGGGAAGTTCAATGACCCAGGCCCAAGTTTCTGTACAAGGCAATACGGAAGGCGCTTAATAGTTTCTTGAAGGCCAGGTATTCTTTCCCCTGACCTTTGTGCTAGGTTAACAGGTTAGAGTTTAACAGTTTTTTGCTGATTACATGAACCCCATTAGAATGCGGGAAAAGCCCTTCTGCAGTAAGACAGCCTGCTACTGCTCTCCCAGATTCCTGTTGACTCACTCGATTCATCCCCCCCCTAAAGCTTGACATCCAGCCCCTCAGCGTTTTGGGCTGCGGGCAGCACATTTGCTCGCTGAGCAAGATGCCCACGCACATACACTGCTGGGCTGGGGCTCGGGGCAAGATCCACCGTCTGGAAAAAGCCAAGGGAAGCCTGAGGACATGCCACTGGCTGTATTCAGCAGTGCCGGAGAACACCCTCACTTATGAGCCCAGCAATTAGTGACCTCCGAGGCAGACGCAGTCAGGGCTGCAGCATCCAGCAGGTTCAGGATGCTGTTAGAGCCCCAGGCTCCCTTCGCCAGCCACCTGCGTAACGGTCGGGCACAGCACTGTTCGGCTCCTCATCTCATCCCAAACACTCAGGGTGGGAAGACTTATCTGCCTGTCAAGCCCTGCCAGGGAGATTAATCCCTCAGCCATCCCATCCTTCCACAGGGGTGCCGAGAAGCGGCTTTGTTCCAAAATGTCCCCTACCTAAGGGGGCTGACAGCAGAGGATCTCCCCTTGAGACAGAAGAGACCATGCCCCTGGAGATGGGGACCAGCAGCTTCAGGGACAGCCACTGCCAGAGCCTGCACACTGCCTCCACCATCAACGCCATGAGAAGAATCTCCCGCAGGAAACCACCCCAAGAAGTCCCGCTGCAGGAGCCTAAAGAACTCAAGAGTACTTTCCAAGTCAAAAAGGCTTTTAATTAAAAGTTTTTTGGGGGCAGAACAGGTATTTTCAGCAGCTGCTGAAAGATGCATTAAGCTACAACCCCAGGCAGCACTTCAGAAGTTGTTCCAGATTGCAAGTGCAGCATTTCATGCTCCATGAAATATGGATTACAACCCACTACGGAAGCGAGCGGGGTTCACCCCTTACTGAAGATCAAAAGAGGCTTTGCTGCTTTGGAATATTCCAGGTGCTGCCTTCTCCTTGACACCACACAAGGCCACAAATACGTTTCTGATACCGCGAGGGAGTCCCACAGGAGGTCCCTTTTTCTATTTGACTTGGCTGCAGGCCATGGATTGGGATACCAGGCTGGAAGGGGGTAAAAAAAAAAAAAAAAAAGAAAAAAAAGGCTGGATGCTGCCATTCAAACAGGTGCAGGAGCCAGTTTGCACCACCATGGCACACGTTACTCCACCTTCAACCCAAAAGACGCAGGGAAAAAGAAAAGGGGAAAAAAAATGGGGGAAAGGAAAAAGAACCTGCAACTCTGCAACTCTCTCCCCACCTGCTTGGTATTTCAGCGACACAATAATTTTCCAATGTCTGGGAAGGGCACTCAGCAGAAGTACCCAACAAAAGGAGCGAGCATCATTTCGCCCAAAGGATTTCTAAGCAGAAAACAAGGTTTTTTTCCAGACAAGGAATGTTCATGCAGTCTTCCCTGCAGTCCACTGATAGACACACCTTGCTCTGAGCGAAGTGCGGGTAGGTTGCTTAAAACTCAGAGGAAAAAAAAAAAAAGAGACCTAGGTGGTAAAACGAGATGGTTCGTTATTCGGTGCATCTCACAGAGGCAGTTTCTGATTAGCCAGAGGCAAAAAAACCCCATGGATGGAGCAGCTCCAGCTTCACAGCCTCAGCCGGTAACGTGGGATGCTCGCAGCCCACGAGGGGCAACCGGCAGAGGCAGCAGTACCTGCTCCCACACCTCGGCGTTTAGGAAGTGAAAGCCACTTAGAGAAGGAGCAAATAACAACCCAGCTCAGGATAAGACCAAAGATTAACCAGGCCCGGAAATGCTGAGTGCTACACGAAAGAATTCGTGGGAAGAGGAGAGATTTGTGGTTAAGCCTCCTGTTCCTACACGGCAACCTCGGAGGTACTCCTTAGTCGAGCCTTTGACTATCTCCAGCATTTATTGGAGAGTCATTGGCCTGTGTATTTAGTTTGCATGATAATAGCCCAATGCTGCTAGACAAACGAGTCCCTGTCCTAAGAGACTTCCACAGATAGGTAAGTTTTCCGGCAGTTAGAGATTCCCTGGATGAAGCTTTGTTAGGTGCGGACAGGGAAAGCCAAGTCCTCTCGCCCATCCCCAGGGGAGGGATGCTTCTAGGTCTGTGGGTAGAAGCTGCATTTCAAGGCCCTGATTATGCAGCAAAACAGCAGCTTCTTCAGAATCAGATAGGCTAATGGAAATGGCAGATCTGACTTAATTAAGAGCTGTCGCGTTACACAACAAAACCTCGCAGATTTACGGTTGTTTTCCTTAACATGCCTCTGTGGCACGTTAGGGAGCCGATCTCACACCCTGCTCCTCTGCCCAGCCCTCGGCGCCTTGCTGGGCCAGTCTGGCCGCCCACGGGGGGGACCCTCATAGTCACCCATGGTCTCAAGATGGGTTTGGGACTTTCTTGGGTCCCATCCCGCACCACGGGGTGCTGGGGACAGAACAGGGGCAGGGAAACCACCTTCGAGTTTGCCCTTTGAACCCTTGCAGGCTCCTGAAGGACAAGGCTGCCGGGAGGGCAGCACCCCACTTTCCAGAGGGGTGAGGGTCCCCCTCCTCTCCCCGCACGCGGCGTCACTGCGCCCTGGGTTGAGCCGTGCATTGCGCAGAGCCACTTGCTTCAGAGGGGCTGCGGCGTTGATTAAGTCACGATTTCAATCAGACACACTCAGGGGTCGGAGGGGCTCAGCTTTGCCGGTGGGTCCCCCACCTCCACCCAGGGCCAACGGGCAAACCCAGCCCTGAACCGGGGCGAGAGGAAGGGAAAAGCCCTTCAGACACAAGAGCAATGTTTGCTCTTCGCTGCCGGATACCTGCAGCCTCCTTTCACCAGGAAGCCCGACGCGGTCAAGTGGGCGAAGGGAGCAGCGAGGTCGCCCCACGGGGGGGGACTGTCCCCCAGACCCGGGGACAGCAGCACCGCAGCCCCCTCCCCCCAGAAAACGCTGCACCACTGGGCGAGGGCTGCACCTTCCCGGTTACCGGCTGGGGAGAGTCGGTGCCGGGGGGGGGTGTGTGGGGGGGGCGGATTCAGCCAGGCAAAAGGGGGAGGGGAGATGCA
>VXBH01009413.1:136163-277058 GCA_013400035.1 Rynchops niger
AAAGAGGTTGGTGGGGGTGCGGGGGGTGTGCAAAGGCAACCCAGGGACAAGGGAAAGAGGCAGGGTGGACACGGGGGGCGGGCAGTGGGGGACACAGGCGTAGGAAGGGGTGTAAAGGGGTGTCCTGCAGACTGGGGGGAGTGAAGGACTTTCCAGAAGATGATCATAGAATCACAGCTTGGTTTGAATTGGAAGGGACCTTAAAGATTGTCCAGTGCCACTCCCTGCCCTGGGCAGGGACACCTCCCACCAGCCCAGGTGGCTCCAAGCCCCGTCCAACCTGGCCTTGAACCCCTCCAGGGATGGGGCAGCCACAGCTTCTCTGGGCAACCTGGGCCAGGGGCTCACTCACCTCACAGCAAAGAATTTCTTCCTCAGATCTCAGCTAAATTTACCTTCTTTCAGTTTAAATCCATTCCCCCTCGTCCCACGGCTCCCCTCCCTGCTCCAGAGTCCCTCCCCAGCTTTCCTGGAGCCCCTTGAGGGACTGGAAGGGGCTGGAAGGTCTCCCCGGAGCCTTCTCTTCTCCAGGCTGACCCCCCCCAGCTCTCTCAGCCTGTCCTCCCAGCAGAGGGGCTCCAGCCCTCCCAGCAGCTCCGGGGCATCCTCCGGCCCCGCTCCAACAGGGACTCCGTGTCCTTCTGATGTTGGGGTGATGCAGGGAGAGACCGGCACCCAAAGGGTGAGAAGAGGCACAGGACCAGAGCACTGGGAGGATGCGGAGCAAAGCCCCCAGGTGTCTCACACCAGGAGAAATGCGGGGACAGAGGGACACAGATGTACAGCTGTCCAAGACACACACGCACACACACGTGGTTTGCTACAAGGAGCCACAATGCACCAAGGACTTTCAGAAAAAAATATGTAGTGAGGACAAAATCAGAGAGAGGAGAGGCCTGGGCAAGCGCAGCCCGTCCACGCTCGCCACAGGAGGTTGTTTTGCCCTCCTGGACACGCGGCCTGGGGGGAGCAGTGTCCTCCTTGACCAGAGCCGGCGGGGAGTTGGGGGGAGAACATCTGCAGGCTGCTCAGGCACCCCCACACAAAGGCTTTGTACGGACATTTCTGGTTAATTTTGCAGCACCTCCCCGTGTGGTCTTTCTGCCCCTGTGGTAAATCTTTGTTTTGAGATATTAAAAGAATGCAATTATTTCCCAAAGCAGCCAAAACAAAAAAGCTCTTGCCCAGCTCTGGCATGTGTGAGGACACACCATATTGATTGAAGAAAGAGATAGCTCCGGCATTACTCATCACCGCACTCAGACCTGGATTTTCCCACCACTTCCAGCAGCTCGGGGCAGGGTGAGGCAGAGCAGGGGCTCCTGAGGGGGATGATTTAATCCAGCTCCGGCCCCTCTCTGCAGGCTTTGTGTCCCCGAGCAGGGAGGTGGCGGAGGATGGAGCTGCGCAATGGCCCAGCACCGTCTCTCAGCTCATCATGGCCGTGTCTCCATGTCAGGATGAGACCCAGGCAGGTGTCGCAGTTCCCTGGCTGGTTTTGCAATCTGGGTTTTTAAGACTGAGATTAAAAAACGACCCGTTGAGGGCATTCGCCCCACAGGGCAGCTGTAACAGGCACCCGAGGCCAGGTCTTGGGGACACGCACCAAACTTCTGCTCGTCCGTGGCTGTGATCTGCCTCAGTGCCGGAAGGAAGATTAAATACCATCTCAATACAGTTAAGACACAGGTATCGTGCACTGCCAGCGCCCCTGATTTTTATTGCCAGTGGCCATGGGGCACCTCCGTTCCTCATTAGATGGGACGAACAACTTCTTGCAGCTTCAGACTGGTCCCACATCCTTTCCACCCTCAAACCTGCCCCCAGGCTGAACGCACCGTAACCCATGGGCAAACCGCTCTGCTCATTTTAAAATTAGTCACCTCCCACCAGTATGGGGCGGGGGGGGGAATGTCCGAAGAAGATACCGTGCTGAAGCAGAGTCACAATAATGAATTATTTACTGTGCAGTAACAGGAGCTGCGTTTCAATCTGCAAGTGGCCAGCAGGGCCCATAGGGAAGATAAACAAGGCGTAGATGAGATTCACTAAACTGCTGTAATTTCAATGTCAAAGTAAACAGATCGGATCCTGTTCAGGCACAGCCCAGAGATTGCAGAAGAGTTGAAGGGGGAAGGTACAAACCTACCTTATTGCAATAAACAAAACGATTTCACTTGACCTCGATGAAAGGGTCTGCGTCTCCCAGGGCTCTGCAAGCCCACAGACTAACGCTATCACAGCTGTGGGATCGCTCCCGGTGTAACCCACCACTCCAAGAAAGCGCTTGAGCACGCATTTAAGCTTAAACACATGTTTAACAGCCCCGTTGATTTATAAGAATGCTTTCCAGAGGCTTTCCCCACAGTGATGATGAAAGGAAACGGAGCCTTGGGTAGCTTCTCTTTCTATTGCTACCAGACAAATTCTTTTCTGCAATTTTCTGTGTTGTCACTGATACGTAGGCTTAGGTATGCTTTTGTTCTAGACCGGCTCAGGAAGCTTATTTTAATGGAAATGTCAAGGGACATAGATCTAAGTCCACTGGAATCCACTGATAAGGATCCGCTATTGTACCAGCATTGCTACTGCTTTCTCAGCAGTGGGGAAATCCACTAAAATTCCCTCTGCCTCCCCCAGCTGCAGCCTTAGAAATCCTAACCAGGGTTTCTCCAGCAGCAGCCCTTTGTACCACAGGCCCCAGTGCGTGTCCGCTAAAACCAACATGAAAGTCAACACGGAATTTGGCCGGATGTCAGGTAAACCCGCTCAAAGCCAGTCTAATCAACTGGATGCTTTGTAATAACGGAAGCTCTATTTACTTGCAGGCTCCTAACTTTGTATTTATTTATTTATTGTTTTAAAATAAATGCTACAGCATTACCTCAGTGCTAAAA
The DNA here is from genome assembly GCA_013400035.1 of Rynchops niger. Lineage (NCBI taxonomy): Eukaryota > Metazoa > Chordata > Aves > Charadriiformes > Laridae > Rynchops > Rynchops niger. The sequence continues at coordinate 139,061 of VXBH01009413.1, forward strand.
ACACCCACATCCTGGTCAAAACCTACGGCTCTGCCATCAGGCTCAGTGGCTACAGGCTCTGTTCACCTCTGCTTGTGGACTGGGAAAGGAATAAACGTTCCCCAGAAGACACGCTTACAGCAGTGAGCCCTCCAAGAGGGAAAGGAAGAGCTCTGCTGGGCATTAAAATGCCAAAGACAACAAAAAGTTTAATGATCACCTCTCATTAGTGGTCTTCCAAGCTGGCAGCATTCCTCACCTGCTGCTGGGGAGTGCTCAGGCAGGTGTGAAACCCATTCCTGCTCTGAAAACACTAAGGAAGCTGGTTTTGCTCTGATCCTCCCAACTGGGTGCCCCATCCATCAGCAGAAGAAGGGAAACACATTAGCACCAATAGGAACCTTTTGAAAAGTAATTTATGGCCTATCGCTTCTAATGATTACAGCAGAGGCCACCCTTACACCTCACTTCCACCGCAGCTGCGGATTACACCAGCCTGCAGACTCCATCCATCCATCCATCCATACTTCCATCATCCGCTCAGGACATACATCTGCTCTGCGTAAAGCCAAGCTCATTTTTTCCAGCTTGATAATGACCAGGAGGGGGCAGATTTTGTGCCCAGGCTAGTCATTTGTAAGGATCATTTTGGAAAACCCCATTAACCTGATAACGCTGTCACCGCGATGCTCCTGAGCCCAGGTCCTGCCATCTCCCCTTATCGCTGACAGCGTAGGCAGGAGCATGGCGGGGCGAGCAGAAGGGAGATAAGGGCTGTGCCGCAGCCAAGATGGATCACAACTGGAGAAAGCAGAAATATCGCTTCATTCAGCCGGACAGAGTAGAAAAAAGCACCGCGAGCCGCTTGTAGAAATGTGAAGCACACCAAGCAGAGAACAAGAGGAAAGCAAGAGCGTAATCCGGAGTGACACGGTTTGTGCGCAGCCCGCGGGGAAGGACGGGCTCCCGGCTCCGTCTCCTGCTCATGCTGCAGCTGAACCAGCCACAGAAGGTCCCAGGACCTCGTCTCTCGGCCGCTGGTACGGAGCGATGCACCCTGGGTCAGTGACGCACGCCTCCTTTAATTGCTAGATTTATGAGCTTTTTAGTCCAAACTGCGATGAACCCAGGAACTTATCTTCTTTGGATTTTTAATCATCATGTAAGCAGGTGATAAGGTGATCTTTGTTGTTGTAGGGTATTTACCTTAGAAATCGCTACAGCTAGATAAGGGAGATGTGCAGCGGTCTGAATTACGCTTTAATTTGAAAGTTTGTTGAATAAAAGCCAAAATAGCAACACCCACCCAAGTCAAGCCCTGCACCTCACCCACTACAATAGATGTTAACCCCCATGGCTAAAGCCCCCAGCGACAACCAGCAAACCCCAGTCAAGTGGGCACAAGGGCTGAGCGGGGACCCACACACAATTTTCTCCTGTACTGGTGAGTTTGGGGCAGTTCCTTGGGCTTTGCTCTCCTCTCGCGCACGCGCCAATGGCTCACTCAAACACACGGATAACAGGAATCTGGTGCATGCCCCAGCAATCACAAGTTATCCACAGCTCAGAGAGAAAATATTATACATCTAAAATAAATAAAATAGATATATTATTCTTCTATTAGACCATCTCATCCAGAGTTTTCCTACCACGGATCAAACAGATTGTACAAATCAAATGACCCAGGACACCGCTGGAAGGTCTCGGCGGGGAAGGTTACAGCCTGCACGTGGGGCTGCAGAAATGCCGAGGCATTTATATAAAAAATAAGCAAACCCCCCCCACCCCCCCCCCCCCAAAAAAAAAAAATCTGGAACTTTTATTTTCAGGGCAGGAAGCGTCTGTATTTCAGGGTAGTGACTTGATATCCGTTACTGTGCCGGCGGATGCTGATGGAGCGGGTTTGTCTGCTGGCAGCCACGGGGCTGGCTCAGTTGTGGCTCGGCGGCTGGTGTCCCCTCAGGGCTGGGGACCTACCGGGGCCAGGGCAGCACGTACAGTGATGGGGACAGCACTGACAGAGGGGTCCTACTGTTTCCTAGTGTTTCCCCGTGCCACTGCGGCTCTGGCAGCACAGAGGAGCTCTATTCCCAGGCAACGAGAAATTCCCCAGTGAAGCCGTACAACAGCGGTCACACAAAACTAGGTCCCCTTTTGGGAAGGGTTGGCCGACTGATGGCCAAAGGGCAACACTGATGCCAAAGAGCATCGTTGCCTGATGGCCAGGATCAGCCAAGCAGAGCGGGACATTGCAGCGTGTGTTTTGGGTTCGTGGCAAGGTACAGGAGTCATTTCTGCTCCACAACCAGACCCATTAGAGGCTGTTCTGAGGAAGTTTCCTGTTTACGCAGACAAAGCCTGCTCGGGGACAATAAGAAGCGATGCCTTTTGGCAGGGCAATCGGCAACAGGAGCAGCCACCGGCGCTGGTACTGAAAAGCCCGGCTCTCAGTAAACACAGCTTCGAGTATGGGGAGTTCAGGCGAGGACACGGCCCCAGCCAGCGCTGGGATTTGTTGGGTTGCTGGAAAACTACAAGAGCTCAGCTGGGTTTCAGATAAAGGAGGGCAGAGAAGGGGCGGCGAGTGCTGAGGCGGCCGGTGGACACAGGGCGGTGTGAATCCTGGGGGGCGGCTGGGGCAGGGGGACCAGCCCGGAGCTTTTTGCAGCTCCCCAGAGATGAGAGGAACTGGCTGCCCAATCTACTGAAGATCAGTAAGAAAGAATACCACAATCCACCGTTCAAAGCACTCGGTGTACTGAAATGTGAAAGATTGCCGACAGCAATTCTCCAAGGCAAGTCAAATTTACAATGTACTTTGGAAAGGAAGGTGGTTGGAAACACAGTTTTTATACGTGTTTTCTTTATTTCTAAAAGATTCCCTTTGCGCCACCATCCACAGTGGTGACAGCAATTTCAAGGCCAGGTTCAGCAAACGCGCTTTAACATCAACAGGTCTTCTCCTGTGCTGAGGTCTAAGCACAGCCCTTAAATACACTACGGAATTGGCGTCGGAATTGGATTTCAGTGTCAGCCACAGGACAGCAGTGAACCTCATGACATGAGACCGGGTGGGCAGCTCACTGAATTCCCTGCCCCTGAAGAACAACAGTCAGCCTTGGGAAACCCTGCCCCTGGTGCCAGGGCGGCAGCAGCCAGCTGAGGCCACAACAAACTCTCCCCTCCACTGGCAGGACCCCCCCCGCCAGGCACGGCCGCAGCTCCTCCGGGAGGGAGCAGGGAGGAACACCACAACCCGCCGTGCTGCAACAGGACTTGGTGGGTGTCTGTCCCCCGCCGAGCCGGGGCAACACGGGGATTCACGCAAGCGCCTCCCTGAGACCTCCTGAAGCAGCTCTGCGTGTCACAGCTGTGGCTCCGACGGTGGTTCCTGCGGGAGATGGCAGCGGCTGCCGGGTACGTGCTCTCGTAGCACGGGACAAGCCCCGCCGTGGGCTCAGCCCGCAGTGGGACTCTGCAAAGCTGCCGGCTCCCCGACCTGCTCACCGCGGGGGCAATTCTCTTGCCTCATGTCCTCCAAGACGCCGTTTGCCCCACGCAGCCGCTGAAACTCACCCACCACCACTGGCCATTCCCATCAAAGGCGCCATTCCACAGGGCTGGTTGGATCATTGGGCTCGACCTCCCAGCTGAGGCTTTACCTCGGTCCTCCAGGCACAGCAAGATCCATCAAGCATCGGTTTCAGAGATGGAAGCACTCGGCATCGTCTGCGCAGGCAGAACAGGCAACACACATCTGGGGAAAGAACCTCTGCAGTGATGTAATCTGCAGAGGTTCGCTGCAGAGCTCAGGGAGCTGCAGGAGTGCGAGCAAGAGCAGGATTCAACCCCACAGACATTTCCTCCACAGCAGCATTAAAGACCATCTGCTCGGAGGACCTGAGAGCCAAATTCAGCTACTGCAATGTGTTTGGACTCAGAGGTGATGCCTGCTCATGGGAACAAAACGCTGGGGGAGATGCATAACATCCTTTTCACCTCAAGTTATTTGCTGGATCCTTATGTTATTAGCTAGGACCCCTGCACAACCCAAAATGGCATTTTGGAGTCAGCCTGCCATCCCACCAGCATGGTCCTGGGCTTGGCAGGCCCCCCGGCTGCAGCAGGATGCCCGCGGGAGGTGCTGGTCCAGCCTGGGCTGGGCCCATGGATGCCATCTGCCGTTCAGAGCACTGGGAGGAGAACGGGAGCCTGGCCAGCACCGCTCAGCCCAAACAAGCCCAGCGCTGCTTAAAAACAAACAACCCGACACACACAGAGTCTGGTTCACCTCCCTGCTCCCCAGCCTTGGCTCCTGGTCACATCTCCATCACCTGCAGGGCAGGCACAGCCCTTGTGTTTCAAACAAAAGCAGATTATTCTCCTGCAGCCTCCTATTTCCCACAGCGGTAGGAGCCACACAGAGAACAGCAGGATTTCAAGGTGCAGCTGTGAGAACCATCAGTGGAGAGACTTAATCCTCCAGCTCGTGCCTGCCAGCGTGCTGGAACTAGTGGATGCCACCATCAAGCCTGTAGACGTAATGGGAAAGTTTGGGAGGATTTTCCCTGCTCCTGGAGGGAATCTCAACCCACTAGAAGGGATTTCCCACGAGCCGAGAGAAGCCAGGGAAGGACTGCTGGTTCTCAGAGGCTGGGTGGCTGGCAAGAAGGTGGCTGTTGCTGGAGTCCCACGGCATCTCCTTCCAGTCTTTGATGAGCCTGGAAGCGACTTTAAATAACCCGGTGCTGCCTAACAGCTCACTGCTGATCGCTGGGCACCCGTCATCCCCACGAGAGAGATGCCCTTGGTCCAGAGAGCCATGGATGAGCCCCCAGAGAAGCCCAGCAACAGCAGGGAAGGCCAAGAAGGGTTGGGGGGGGTGGTCAGGAACGGCATTGACCAAGCCATTTTTGGGGTGCAATGCAAGTGCTGGGGACTGGACGCATTCTTACCTCCAAGTCCCTGCAATCAAGTTGCTTTTGCATAGGGTCATTCACACAGCACACGTGGGCATCTGGGGTAGACGCTCAAATAGCCCGTCCAGGGCAGGAGGTTGTGACATATTCCATATTTTGAATTGTGGGTTGGTTTTCCCTGGCCTCCGCAGCAATCTCATTGAAGTCTCTTATTCCATGATTAATTAGCAGAGCTCCTCCAGCCCCAACTTGGGCTGCTCTGCCATCCTGCAGAACAGCTCAAAAGCATGCTTAAAAGTTTGAAACCTGTTCTTGAAATAATTAAAGATCAGTTTGAAAACACAGCATGGGGGTAGGGTCCAGAAGGCCCTAACCAGTATAGGTTAGGGGTGGACCTGCTGGAAAGCAGCTCTGAAGAAAAGGATCTGGGAGTCCTGGTAGACAGTAAATTATCCATGAGCCAGCAATGTGCCCTTGTTGCCAAAAAGGCCAACGGAATTCTGGGCCGCATAGGGAAGAGTGTGGCCAGCAGGTCACGGGAGGTCATTCTCCCCCTCTGCTCTGCACTGGTGAGGCCACAACTGGAATACTGTGTCCAGTTCTGGGCTCCCCAGTTCAAGAGAGACAGGGAACAACCGGAGAGAGTTCAGAGAAGGGCAACAAAGGTGACGGAGGGATTTGAGCATCTCCCTGATGAGGAAAGGCTGCGAGAGCTGAAACTCTTTAGCCTGGAGAAGGGAAGGCCGAGGGGAGACCTTATTAATGTTGACAAGTATCTAAAGGGTGGGCTTAAGGAGGATGGAGCCAGACTCTTTTCAGTGGTTCCCAGTGACAGGACGAGGGGTAACGGGCACAAGTTGGAACATGGGAAGTTCCGTTCAAAAACACGGAAAAACTTATTTGTGGTGAGGGTGCCAGAGCCCTGGCACAGGCTGCCCAGGGAGGGTGTGGAGTCCCTTCTCTGGAGGCTTTTGAGACTCGCCTGGATGCAGTCCTGAGTGATGTGCTCTGGGCAGTCCTGCTTTAGCAGGGGAGTGGGACTAGATGATCTCTAGAGGTCCCTTCCAGCTCTGAAATTCCGTGATCCATGATCCATCAGGGACCAGGCTGAACTCCAGACACCAAAAGCCAAACCAGAGGGGCCATGGGCTCCCACGAGCAGAGCCCAGCACAGCCACAGATCGGTCCTGCCCTCTAATCCTAGCCTGTGCCACTGACCACGTAATTATGGATACGGCTTTTCTCACCTTCCCGCTGCCTGGTTACCTCTCCGTGTTTGCCAAGCCCTTTATGATCCGCTAGTAAAATGGCATTATTACTAGGGAAAGTGCGTCAATTCCTCAGGTACGGAGGTCCCCGAGTGGGTGTTATCTGGAAACACGGCGCAGTGGAGGCGTGCTGGAAGTGTCTGAAGTCTCGGCAGCCGCCTTTCCCAGCAGATGCCAGGGAGATGGCAGCAGACAGAGCGGGGGTGGCTGCAGAGCACGCCGCAGGTCACAGCGAGAGCTCGCGGCTGCTCACGAAGCCCCCAGCCCCTGAGATGGGGATAGACACGGAAACAAACTCCTGGGAGAGCTGCTCAGGGTGGGAACTACACCTGGGAAAGTTCAAATGAAATCTAGGTGTAAAGCTTTGGTGAAATCTTGGCTCTGCGTAGCACCACCATGGGGAAAAGCACCCCCAGCCAAGAGCACCCAGTGCCGCAGAGCCACCTGCTACCGTCTGGGGACACGGTGGTGCTGGGGATGCACCAGGGATCCTGTTTGGTGACAAGGGCTCGGGTTTCACTTCAAAGGCAACTGACCCAGACCTGCTTCCCTCTGTGGTGCCACTCAGAGAGCTCCTTTCTCTCCCTCTCTAAATGCGCGGCACATCCCCAGCTTTCATTACTGACCGTCTCGCCCCAGCCTTGTCCCCAGTCCCTGACATCTCTTCATTAAGTGCTAGAGCGGGTTTATTCCCATGACGCTGCTTTGTCTGGCGCTCTCTTCAGCCTTTCTGGAGGGAGAAAGCAAAGGATCAGCCCCCAGCTGTGCTGCAGCCAGACAAAGGGAGCGGATTCCTCCTCCCCTCGCTCCAGCTTAACAAAGCCAGCACCGAACCCTGAGCCTCCACCAGCGAGGCCTCGCCACCATGAAGAGGGCTCAGGGCTAACGAGAAAGCGAGAGCAGAGGAGCATCAGGCTGTGCCGTGTGTGGGAAAGGTTCCTTAAGGACAAAGGAAAATGCTTCATTAATAGCTAGAGACTCTCGGCTGTGCAGGGGCGGCTGAAATGGATATTTGCTGTGCTGGGGAGACACAGGGTTTGTTCTAGGAGAAGGCTCCCTCCCTCTCTCCCTCCAAGCCTCCTCCATCCTCCTCCAATTTTTGCCCCCCTCAGGGATGTTTTATGAGCCTTCTGGGGTCAGGAGGCAGCACCCCCAGGGCTGCACACAGAGAGGGGTGCTCTTAGCACCTTCCCTCAGCCCTGCTAGACCCAGCAGACCGTTAAGCATCCGGGGATGCTGTTAGACAGACATGCCTGGCCCCGGTGCCCTGCTCACCGTTCCCTGCAGCCTCACCCCCCCGCAGAGCTCACCCCAGAGCCCCCCCCTGCCCCCCTGCAACGGCACTATGACAAGATTCTCTGGGTTGGGCTCTGTGCTCCCCTCCCAGGGTGGGGGGGCCGGACCACAATCCAGCATTGCTGGGGGCAGCTCCTCCACCCCGGCTGGAGCTTCATTTCTGCATCGGGAGTAGAGCTTCTTTCTGCAATTAGACAGTTTCATTTAAACAACCTTCCAAAATACGGCACCTAAACAAACAAAGCATCAGGACCACAGATGGGAACGTGGCAGGGGATGGGGACAGACACTGTTGTGCCTACGTAAGCAGTCAGGGACAAGCAGGTGGGATGTAAATAATTAGCGAGCAGGTTGTTAGCTGCTGAGTCGGTGCCTTTCCCCTTTCATCTGAGCTACGCGGCGCTTTGAGATCAGAGAGAGGGGACTGGGAGCTGACAGGGCTACACTTCAAAAAGGAGCTACTCGCTTCACCGCTTCCTAGCAAATACCGACAGAGAGGAACGGGCCCTGCCACCCAGGGAATGGGGATGCAGGCAATGAGGCTGGTCCTTGCTCTCCAGCTCGCCTCTGTGTCCTGGTTTCAGCAACACAGGATTAATTCCCCTCTCAGTAATTTTATTTTTCAGTAAGGTCTCTTCCAATGTTTGGGAAAATGCACTTCTAGAAGACTCTAGTGCCTGAAGTTGTGAGAATATTTACTTTACAGCCAGCTCTGGTGTGCGGGTTTCAAGGTCTCAGTGCTTTCGAGCTCTCCAGGTGCGGGGACAAGGAGGAGCGAGACCCGGGCACTTGACCCAAGCTGCCAACAGGATCATTTCATACCACGAACCTCACATTCGATAGAAATTAGAGAGTTTGCTGAGGAGTTCCCTCTCTCTCCCTCGATGGCTGGGATCCCGAGAACTCCTCGTGCCGGAGCCCTGAGCCCTTCCCTTCCTCCCGAAGCCGCAGTGCCTGCAGGGTCCCACACTGGCTGTCCTGCTGGGAATGCACGGCTTCTGCTGATGGAATGGGCTGGGGATAGCCCTTGGATATTTTATATTGGCATCGGGATCAATACTGGATCTTTAGTGTTATGAATGCTAATTATCTAGTCTTGTTCTATTAACTCTATTATATTTCAACCCTCGGATTTCCTTGTTCCCCCCCGNGTTGCCGCCGCCGCCGCACGGTGTCCTCGGTGCTCCGCGGCGGGTCCGGCACCGGCGGAGCCCCGCAACCCCCCAGCCCCGCAGCCTCACGGACCCCCGGCCAGGGAGCGCCTTAAACGAGGGGTCGCACACCCCACCGAGCCCTCTCTGAGGCTGGGTCCCACGCCCGGCTCCTCCGAGGGCTCTTCTGAAGAAAAGCTTTTAATGGTGCAACTGCTACAAGCGAGAATTGAACCCCACGGCTCGGACAGCCCCCCGCAAACTGCCCGGGAGAACAAAACCAAAGAGAAGGCGATGGCCGGGGTCTTTGGTCGCCAAAGCCACTGCCCGGCCCCGGGTGAAACCACTCCAGGACTCAGTTTTGCTCCTTTCTCCCAGGGCTAAACAGAAGGTCTTAAATCATTAGAGGAGCTAAAAACCAGGTTGGAGCATTTAGACGGAGGCCATCTCTGCATGAAACCCGGCAAAGGCAGTATCTGTGCTAGTTCTGTGCCAAAAGAATGGTCTTCCCTCTAACCAAAACAGTCCCTTGGGCATTCATCCTTCCCAGGAGCGTTGGCAGCCCCTCGGCTTCAGCTTCTGCCAAAGCAACAGTCAAATGCTACAGGTTTGCAGGAAAAGCCTTGCTATGAAGGCGGAAGAACGATCCCCCGAATCTGGCTGCAGGTTAGGAGTTTCCCTTGCTGCAAGCCAAGGGGATCTGTGCAGGGAAGCCCACGTAGATCCCAGGATGCTGGAAGAGGGCAACACCAGAACAGCTCCCCCTGAACCACCACTGACCTGTCTGGACACTCCTAACACCTCTGAACCTGGTGCCTTTGGTAGCGGGTCAGGATGGCCACAGGGAGACACTTGCCCATGCCCTGATTGCCAGAGTCCTTCTTGGTGGCAGGAGATACGGCACAGCAGTGCTGCGAGCAGTTCCTTCAACTGAGTTTCCCTGTAGAGCTCTGAAGATGACTGGAGGGGACCCCCGGCTAAAGTGCTCCTTCCCTCCGTGGGACTGGAACGGCAGCGCCCGGGAGGGAGAGGAACCGCAGCCCCGGCTGCAGGCTCCTGCCGCCCACGGCTCCAGAGCAAGGCTGGGTTTGGCTACCGGTGGGCAAAGCTGAGCTGCTCACCCAGCCCCAGCACTGCCAGGGGCTGCCCGGCTCCGCCACTGCTGCTGCTGGGGGCAGCGAGGGGCAGGGTCCTCCAGCGGGCAGGAGCCAGCTAGGAATCGGAGAGGCACAGGGCCTCCACAGCGTCGCTCAGGCCCTGGCTCACCCCGCCGACGGCCAGCAGGCAGTTCTGCACCACGATGCTGGAGCAGGCGCAGCGTGGGGTGGGCATGGGGGGCAGGCTCTCCCACTTGTTCTTCTCGGGGTGGAAAGCCTCCGCAGACTCCAGGACAGTTGGCTGGTTTCCTGGAGGCACAAAACAAGGCACTAGGTCATCTGGGAAGCGCTGGCAAGCATCCCTTGTGTGCTCGGGGTCAGTGTCTGTAGTCTGGACCCCCTCCCGGTATGGAGTCTGTTCTCCCTGCTCCCCCAGGCCAGCCAGGGCCAAGATCTCTCCCCTCCGTAATGATAACACAACTCATATATGCTTTTAAAGTGTTACCACCATCCTCAGTGCCTCACCTAGTCCCCCAGCCACGACGACTCTGCCTCTCAGGTAGCCAGCCACGAAGTCTGCTCGCCTTTTCTTCAGGTAGAAGGAGCGCTCCATCTTCATCCAGCCACCTGGGAGGGACAGGACAGACCAGGCATTGCAGGAGCATCCAGCTCCTGGGAAACCATCTGCCTCTCTGACCTCCTGATTCCTTGTGGAAGTGCAGTCTCGCTGCTGCACCTTGGGGTGATAAAACCCCATGACACGGGGGTCATCTCCCTCACCACTGTGTCAGGAGGGAGCTGAAAACGATGGTTTTTCCCCCCTGCTCCCTTGACTTGTTCATCTTGACTGCAGCCCTTCCTCTAGGCTGGGCTCAAGGCACCAGCGGTCCCAGGATGCAGCAGATGAGAGCCCTGCACTCTGCAAGGACAGCAAAGCCCCAGAGCACAGCCACCCACCCAGCTCCTCTGGGAAGGACAGAGCTGGGACAGCCCCCACCTTGTTCTATGTCAAACATGTCCACGGTCCTCATGAACTTGGGCTGCCGGTAGAGTCGTCCCTGCCGCAGGCCCCCAAGACTGAAGAGTTTGTCTTCTGTGGGCACGAAGCTGGAGAAGGCCCTTTTGTTGGGGATGTTGGGAAACTTGGTCCACGACCTGGTCTCTGTGTCAAAGACCTCGAAGGCATTGATAGCGTACTTGGACTGCCTTCCACCTGGGGCAGGGGAGATGGAAAGAAAAGGGGTCAGCTTGGCTCACAGCACCACGCCAAGGACGGCAGGAATGAGAGGAGCCTCCCCGGGCAGGCTGAGAGCGAGCTGCCAGCTGATACCATGTCCCCAGGCCTCAAGTCACCCACAAGAGGGCCTGCTGGGCCAGGTAACTTCTCACCCTTGAGCCCCCTCTCCTTTAACCGCGGGTTCATGGCATGAAAACACTTCATTTTTCAGTACATCACACCCTCCGCTTCCCTCCATGCCGGCAGCAGCGGGATCACCGGCACAGGAAGGTGTTTAGTATGCACCCGGTTTAATCAAGACAAATTCACAGCAGAGCAGGGAATCAGCGCTCGGGGAGCCTTTGCAATTCAGATGAGTTCAGCGCCAGCGCAAGCCAGCGAGCCCCAGTCTCGCCGCCGAGCTCCCGACGGAGCAGGAGAGCAGAGCAGCTGCTGCTACCACCACCAAAGACGTGTATTATTCTACCAGCCATCAGATACAGATGAATACAGCTATTCTCAGCTCAGATGCTCGGCGTGCCTTTGAAGGCAGAGCCTGTGCTCGCTCCTGCGCCCACAAACTGTTCACCAGCAGCAACCGAACTGCAAAATAGATCAAAGAGTCTTTTCTGGTGACCCCCAAAGAGAGCCAGGGCTGTCTGGTGGTTTGAGCAAACTCCTGTGTTTTTGACCCTGATATGCCATTTGGCCACAAGCCACATTTCTGTGCCTCAGTTTCCCTTTCTGTAACACAAGGCTAATGAAAAATGTCCCCAGCGAAAGGCTTGGTCCAGCATTTCCCAGCTCCAGCAGGTCTTTCCTCTGCCAAAGGCAGACCCTTTGTGAAAGTGCGTGGTACTTTGCTGATAATAAAATGCATAGAAGTATTTTTACTCAATAGTTGAATCCAAAGGCTTTTATCACGGTTGTAAGAACACAAATTGAGCAAAGACCAGCTGCACCTCCGCTGACAGCAGCCAAGGATGGGCCCAGGAGAGGGGAGGTTTCTCAGTGCCCAGAGCACAGGAGCTGCTGCCCAGCAGTGCCAAGGAGGACGAGGAGGAGCAGGAGAAGGAGGAGGAAGGACTGCTTCTTACCCAGCACGTAGATCTTGGTGCCTCGCAGGAAGGACGTGGCAGCATACCTGGGTGTGGGCATGGCCGCCAGCGACACCCAGATGTCTTTGAGCATGTCGTAGTGTTGCAGGTAGTTGTGTGGCCGCAGGTCAGATCCCATCCCACCAGCCGCATAGACTCTGTAGTCTGGACAGGGCCAAGAAGCAAAACAGCCCCACAAAATTATTACAGGAAAGCCACAGAAAAACCCACCCTGCAACAACACACGTGCCACCGTATGTGTTCATCCCCACCCGAGTCCCTGTGTACGTCCCAAGCTCCCAGCCACGGGGCAGAGGGAACGCACTGACCTCCCAGTGCCCGCAGCAATGCCGATGCTCTTCCTCCAGCCCTGCTCCCACCTTGGCTAAGCTCCTGCTTCTCCCCACCGAGATCTGGCACAGGATGCGACCATCCCAGTCTCTACAACCCATACCTGAGGGCTCGGAGCCAAAACAAATCACCGAGGCTACTTATTCCTCACCAAATCCATACCAGCTATATCCATCTCCAGCCAGTGGCAGACCTGGCTCCCCAAGACCTGCCCAGCACCCACGTTATCTCCTTCAACAAGCACTTCACTCCACAGACAAGGTTCAGCCGAGCAGCCGCAGCAGCCTGGCCCTTGTGGGCAGCCTCAGGAGGCAGCAGACAAAGCAGAGACCAGCCTGCACACTGCGAGGATTCGGGCAGCTATTTCTGTTCCTGGCCTCTCACACCAAATTGACCCTGCCGTATCAGTCAGGCAAGCTTATACTCCGAGAGAAAAAAAAATAAAAAAAAAAATCATCTCCAAGATGGTAAACATTTTTAAACATTCCTTGACGGTAGCTTTGAAACCCACTTAAGCAAACAAACCAAGCAGCTTTCAAAGAAGCTGCCTGGAGATTAGATCCGTAATCCCAGGCACGGCGGGAAGCTGGCTGACCTCAGGCACGCTGCTCGGGAACACAACTCCCAGCCCCGGGCTCTTCAAAGCGTGGCGGAGCATGCTAAAGGAAATCAGTGCTCCACATCTCTGCTTGGAAATTTAAAAAAAAACGAGATGGGCTGATAAGGCAGAGCCTCACAGGCACTTAACAAACCGCAGTTAAGCTTTTGGAGGGGAGCCACGCAGGAGCCCCCCACAAGGCCAACTGCTTCCCCTCCTTGTACAAAGATTTGAGCCCACGACCATGAAGCCGACTCTCTCCTGGCTGGTTCTGGCTCTGGACCAGAGATGTCTCTTCAAACCAAAGCTATTCTGTGGCTCTGAGACCTTCACCTCTGGCTCCACGGCTCAGCCTGGTCCTCCCAGCCTGGTTACGCTTACCCAGCAGCGCCATTCCTATTTTTCCGGCATCTGCAGCACAAAAGGACCAGAATTTGCTACAGAAACCCAGAGAAGCTTGATTTAAGACCCTGGGGCTTGGAACAGTCTGAAATAACAGCACAGCCATGGCCCTCATGGCTCCGGGGCTGACAATACAGAGCAATCCCCGGCTTTAGCTGCTTTTGGCCACCAGTCATCATTAGCAGGCAGGATACGACAAACACACAGGGCTCAACTTCTCAGAGCACAGAAAAGGTTTTCGAGAACCACATAAATCCTGTGCCGTTGCCCAGAAAGCTTTTGTGCCCGATACATCAATCGATGCTAACGCTCCCCATCTCCCCACCCCGCGGGCATCCCTCCCTGCCCTGCAAGGGCTGAACCCTCCTTGCCTTTTGCCGTCACCGAGATGCCCATGGCAGCCTCTCTCAGCGAGTTCCTCTTCTTCCACTTGCCCTCATCTATATTGTACATCTCCACTATCTTCAGCGGCATCTGATTCACTCCGACCCCTCCTATCACCATAATCCTCTTGCCCAAGGTGGCCACGGCCACCCCTGCCCGGGCCGTGGGCATGGGGGGCAGCGAGGTCCACTGGTCGGCCTCGGGGGAGTAGACCTCAAAGCAGTCCATGGGGACACCGTTGTCATCGCAGCCCCCGATGGCGAACACCTGCCCCCCAGCTTCCACCAAGGTGGAGTAGACCCGGCAGCTCGGGAGCGGGGCGAGGGTTTTCCACTGGAAGTCTTTGGTATTGGCCAGCTCCATGGTGGCTGGTGGGGCGAGGCAGCATCGGTCCCCACGGGAGGGGGCTGGCTACGCTGCAAAACAGAGCAGAGAAGTGCCAGGGAAAAAACCAACAGAGAAACACGAAGCGCAAAGAGCATCCTCCCCCTGGCGGAGCTGCAGGCAGCCAGGGGCAGAGCAGGGATGGGAGCATCCACACCGGGCAGCCCCCCGCAGCCGCCCCCCGACACAGAGCAGCAGCCACCCATACCTTTCACTGCGTTTCCATTAATCCTGCGGTTCCAGAAGCTCATGCAGAGACCGGTCCTAAAAATAAAACAAAACAGAAGAAGGAGGGGAGAGAGGAAAAAAAAAAAAAAGAAAAAAGGGAAGAGAGGTTGGAGTCAGTTTGTTATCCTGCTGCCTGAGCATCCCCGCCCCCAAGCGACATTCAAACAGAGGAGGCTGAGAGCCGTCTGCTCACTTCCCTGGCTGTTTTCCTGCCTGATGGGGAACTTTTCCTCGCATCCTCCTTCTCTGACCTGATTACATCCTCCCGCAGGCCCCTGGGAGGACCCGCTCCAGTAGCCCTCGGCTGGGAAAGGCAAAAGCCGGCACTCGCCCCAGTGCCATGGAGGTGCGAGAGATCCGGCAAGCAGCCCAGGGAGGGGAGGCACAAGCTCTCGCTGGAAACGCAAGGTCTTTTTCTCATCTCCTCTCTCCGAACGGCCGTTAAGCATGCAGATGAGATTAATTAGTGCAGGAGGACAGAGGGAGCGCAAATGGAAAGGAACAAAGACGGCGGCTCGCTCACTCGCCCAGCGTGGAATAAGGCGCGTTTTGCACTGAGCAGCTCCATCTTCATTGTGTAACTGGGGCTGTTTAACCAATTGCCCTTACAACAAAGTAAGGCTAATCCTTACCCTGGCAGACGCAGCAGCCTCTCCCAGCACGTGCTGCCAGCAGGAACATTTGGAGACAGGACCGCAGGGTGGAGCGAGCAGTGTCCAAAAAACCCCAAAGGCGGCACACGCCTTGCTGAGTACTGCTCTGGTCGGGGACAGCATCGTTCCCTCTTCTCCCCACGCACAGGCTCCTGAGACCTTTCCCCGTGCATGCCGAGGGCCCACTGAGCCCCTGAAAAGAGCTTTGCTGGCAGCAGAGCAGGGCTGGCTCCGCTTTCCCGTGGACCGTAGTTCGAGAGTCCCTGGAGCAGAGGTTCGCTCCCAGACCCAATTCCCTGCCTCCTGGCAGACACCAGCCCAGGGCCAGCGCCTCAGCCCCTCTGCTGCTTCCAGGTATTTTAGCTAGATGCAGTGGTGTGGATGTGGGGCGGGATGCAAAGAGCCAGCTTGCTTTCTCTTGTCTGAGACGTCTGGACTCGATGATCTCAAAGGTCCTTTCCAACCACGAGGATTCTATGATCCTGTGATCTAAAATGCAAATAAAGCAACCAAGTGCTGGAGCGTGTCCAGAGGAGAGCTACCAGGCTGGTGAGGGGTCTGGAGAGCAGGTCGTATGAGGAGAGGCTGAGGGAGCTGGGCATGTTCAGCTTGGAGAAGAGGAGGCTGAGGGGAGACCTCATGGCCCTCTACAACTCCCTGAAAGGAGTGTGGAGAGAGGTGGGGGTTGACCTCTTCTCCCAGGTGAAGAATGACAGGACCAGAGGACATGGTCTGAAGTTGCAGCAGGGGAGGTTTAGGTTAGATATTAGGAGGAATTACTTGACTGAAAGAGTGGTCAGGCCCTGGAACAGCCTGCCCTGGGAGGGGGTTGAGTCCCCATCCCTAGAGGTGTTTAAGAAACATCTAGATGTGGCACTTCAGGGCATGCTCTAGTGGCAGAGATTGTAGGTTGTTTGTTTGTGGTTGGGTTTTTTTTTGGTGCGTGTATGGTTGGACTCGATTCTCAAAGGTCCTTTCCAACCATGAGGATTCTATGATTTTAACTGGTTACAGCCCTTGGGTTTCTTCAGGCGATGGCCTCCCTTCTTCCAAAAGGGAGATGCAGACTTCTTTCCTGCTGCTTCATCTGGAGCAGAAATTAAATGAGTGGGCTCTGCAAAACTCCCTGACCTGGGAGCAGCTCTTCCCCTCCCGTACCCCACTGCCTTGCTGCCCGGGTCTGACCACAGCCCTCCAGCTCCCGGAGACCTCCAACAGCCGGAGCAGACAGAGCCTGTAGCTTAGCAACAGCCACCTACAGCCGCCTGTCACCACCCAGCAACTCCAGATCATCCAGCTGGGTATCCTGGTGCTTTCCGGGCACCACAGCAGGGAGCAATGATGCTGATCCCCCTGGAAGGGGAGAAGCCCCGGGGTGCACGCAGGGCAGAGGCACACGGGCTGTTGCTACTGTACCCCAGACTCATCCTGCCTGTAGCACACGGGGGATGCCACGCGTTTCTCCCATAAATTCATGCTTGTGGTGTTCACCAGGGAAGCAGGGAGCCTGGAGCGGCCCTCGGAGCACAGCCAGGGCACGTGCCGTTATCTCAGACAGGTACAGCGCAGCATCCCCACAAACTCCTCATCTCCGCCTCGGGGCTCAGCCTGCAGGGCACAGCTGAAGGGGACTTCGGTTTCCGTGGTCACGTTAGTCCTACATCTCCTCCAAAAGGGTGAATCGGAGGAGGGCGACGGAAAAGCATCGGTGAAACATGTCTTGGACAACTGGACTGAGATCCCTCAAAATCACTTCACGTACAAGTCCGAGCTGGCACGAAAACCAATCAATCCAAGCAGGGCTGTTTATTTTAACTTATTCTCCCAAATAAATTTCAGTAAGCCAGCAAAACATCATTTATTGCCTGAAGAATGCGGTTAATAAACCCACAAATACTCCTTGGGCTGTAACCCTCCAGCAGCAGAGCCCCATGCTGGCACATGCGCACACCCCCGGCACCGGGGGGGGAGCGGGGGACAAAGGAACACAACGCAACAATAGAAAGCAGCAGCAAATCCGGCTGCACTTTGCATCTTCCCAGCAGCTGAGGAGAAAGGGGCCAACAGCAGCCTTAGCACCCCAGCTGCTGTTCCCCCCTCCCGTCCATCCCCTGTCTGCCCATGTGCATCACCGCCAGCAACCCGATCAGCTCGGGGGTCTTTGCCTTGGCAGTTTAAGCGGCTCTGGACTATTGCTTGCATGAATAATTGATTTTCTTTCCAGGTGAATTTTCATGCATTACCACGGACAAATTCAAGCGTGGGCCAGCAAATTAGAAAAGCAGAGCCGGCTCCTATTTCCAGGAGCGTGACAGATTTGCATCCTGACCTCCGAGAAGTCGTTTTCCTGCCCCGCACCTCAATTTCTCCAACTCTGAAGCACAGTCCTGGGATGAGACACAATCACCATCGCTCAAATGCCTGACAGAAGCAGAACCTCACGGCTGGTGCCAGACGGTTTCTCTGCTGTCATCAAGGCTATCCAAAGCTCGAGCGTAATTGTCTAAAATTGCCTAAAGATTCTTTTTCAACATACCAGGGCGCAAGAGAATGATTCAAAGCACTTGGAGACGGCTAAGCGTTTCTGTGGAGTGCTGGGCAGGCCCTTCGTGAGACCAGCAGAGCAAAGACCAACAAATTCAGCCCAGCTGTGGAACCAGACAGCGGGAACCGGCACATCCCAAGAGCCGCCCCCCCCAGCAGAGCTCTGCCCAAATTCAGCTGCCTTGGCATACAAATAATTTGCCGTTCTTCTCTTTCACACTCTTTAAAGAAAATCGAGGTCAGGCTGAAACGCCCTTCGTGCCTCCCATCTCTCCAGCATCACCTGAGCCTCACCGAAGGCAGTGCCAGCGCCGCAGGAGCTGGGAGCCCTCAAAATGCGCTGACCCAACACCCCCACGCACTGCAGCCATGTTCTGCTCCCAGGCAGAGGGAATTATCACTTAATTATACCAAACACATTGGAAGCATTAACTTCCCCCCCCGCCCCTTAAATGGCTACATTAAAATCGTAATGAATGGTAATTGCTTTTCTATCAGAGGAGACGGCAGGCCCAGGGCACAGCCCTCACCCTCGCAGGACAGAACCCCCTGCTTTAAGAGCTCAGGGAGCCCCAAAGCACCCACATACACCCCCAAGATCTTTGCCACGGAGCACGGGTGGGCAGGGAGAGCCCCACAGCACCCACCCAGAGGGGTCAGGGCTCCGGTGGGAGAGAGGGACCTGCGCGGGACTGAGCTCCCCGTGCTGGAACACCCAGACGCTCCCTCCAAGGAGAGGCCATTCCTCACCCCGCAGGTTACACCAGGCTCATTTTAGAGACTCCCCCCTGCTTTAAGTGGCATTTCTTACCTGCAGTGATTTGTGATTTATAGAAGGGACACACTGGCGGGTATTCAAGCGATAGCCGGGCTGAACAGGGGAGGAAGATCTTGGCGCGTGCCGCTGCCGCTTTCCCTCTCCTTCCTAACTCCCCTCTCTCCAGGATTTACAAATTTTGCTGCTCTGGGTTTGAAATCCCCTCAGCTGCAGAGGGGCAGCGCAGGGCCCAGCCGGAGCCGAAATCCCCACCCTCCAGCATCATCAGGGTGCTCTTCGGGCTGAGGCGCTACCCTAAATACTGCATTGCAACGCCACTGCAGGAGCACGGAGTGAAGAGGGATCCGATTTACACCTCTCCAAATTGCAGGAAATGCAAAAAGGCCCCAGAAGATGAAATGCCACGGAGATACTCCCAAATCTGCTATTTTTAATGCTCATATTGAGGGTACCGACCCTGAGCCATCACTGTAGACACCCCCAGCCACACTTACATGTACGCACACGCTCCCTCCAGGGAGGAGCTCAAGGCGAGAGACGGAAAGAGATCCTTAATCCTGGCTCAGCCCGAGGCAGATGCAAGTCACTATGAACTGATGCTGTCCCACGGTTGTCTAACTTGCTCTGAAAAAAAGCCTCCAGCACTTCTGCAGCCCCAAAAGCAGATCGCTGCTGTGCCTCAACAGAGCATCACCCGCTCAAACCCGCACTTCGGGAGCAGCCTTCGTTCCAGGGATGCCACAAAGATCCAGGGGACAACCACGCTGCTTCCTGTCATCCCATCACAAGGTCCCTTGAGCCATAGCCAGCCGACCCTCAGCATGACCCCCCATCACGGGATCTGGGGATGGGTCAGACCCAGGACGGCCGTCACAGCCCCACCAGGAGCCGCGCTCCCAGAACATCGCTGCTCTCCGTATCGTCTGCCAACTGCCAAACGCCCACATGTTCCTTGCTGTCACCAGGAGCAGGCTAAAACGGAGACACAGACAGCCACCAGCCTGAGAGAGAAGCCTATTACAGAAACTACTGCCTTCGGAGAAAAAGCTCTTGTACTTACCGAAATGTCACGCCAGATAAGCACGGGGCAGTCCTGCCATTTGCCAGCCAACGCAAGAAAAGGGGCTGCAGAGCTGAGGTAGAAACAGCCCGACATCCAGCCAGCATCACCAGCCGGAGCGACGATTGCCACTGTTCTGGGGACGGGCATCACAGGAGAGGCAGGAACAGGGGCAACAATATGCTGGAAATAGCACACAAAACCTGAGAAGAAATCACAGCTCCAGCTCCTCAGCACCAGGCGGGAGTGAGCAGCTTCGTTTCAGCCCTGCCTTGGCTGCCTGCACTCTATTAAATAAAGAGCAGGGAGAGATGACACAGCACAGGCTCGATGAAGACAGCTAGGAGATGATTCAGTGCAGAGAACCCGTTTCTGTCCCAAGGAACAGTCACGGTACAAAGCCAGGAGTGGGGGACACAGCGAGGAGATCCCCAGGAATTTCACCCGCTGCTGAGGAGGGGTGTCAGGCACAGCCCAGCTCTCCCCTGCCTGCGCCCGACTCTTCCCGGTGCAATTCCAGCTTACAGCAATACCCAGGTGCTGGGAAAAGTGCTGCTCCAGGCACAGGATCCAACACTTCTGCTCCCAGCGTGAGCCCAGACCACTCAAAGCCGCTCACCCGCTCCGAGGGGTGGAGATGGAGAGCGGCAGAGGTGCCAGGTGCGGGATGCTGGGCACAAGGCTCAGCACACCCTGCCCGGGCAGGCTCTCCTGGGACCTTCACCCCTGCTCTCCCCGGGGCTGGGTGCTCTGTTCACCCACGCAGGGAAGAGAAGGTGAGACCCCAACTCTGCCCCTCCTCAAAAACCCGAAAGTGACTACCTGCAGCTGGAGCTGCATGATGATGGACGGAGCGGGATGATATAATCTCAGCTCCTGTCCCAGATGAGGGATTTTTGTCAAGACAAAACCAACAGCGGGTGATGAGAAAGGAGGGCAAACATGGTGATAATTTTCTTTATGCTGTTCTCACCTGCGCTGGAAGTTAGCAGGATATGGTGCATCTCCAGTAACACATTGAAAAAGTTTCAGATGTGGGAGCAGCACTTAAACCTCCCCGTTAATCACGGTAAGGGAAGTGAGCTGCTTTTCCTCCTAGAAGCATATAAATGTCATGGTGTAACCACCCTTTGCACTGTCAGATAAACATCAGCACAGTGTAAAGAGGCCCTGTCCCTCTGGGCTCAGGTACCAACCTTTGCTGTAAATAAATGCCTCCTTATTTCAGCAAAGACACAGCTGACGAGAAATACAACGTTCCCGGGGGCAGATTTTCCGGGAGGCTCTAAGCGCACATTTCCTCCAGCTCAGCACCCAGGAGGGAGCCATAAATCCCTTTAGGGGATTTTTTTTGGCTCATTTCTCTGCCACCCAACGAAGAGACTTTTTCAGAGGAGCCCAGCACCCCAAAACCCCGTCGTACAATAGTCCCGAGAGCTCAGCGTCCCCACCGACACGGCTCTCTTCAAATCCTCACCACTGATGGCATGGTTCTGAGTGGGACCAGGGTCTTTGGAGGAGCCTGGCACCTTTGTAATCCCCCCAGCTCCTGTCCCAGATGTCTCCTTTGGGGTCCCACAAAAGCAACAACTTCTCCTGTGGTCACCTGCAGTAAAGTGCTACGTGATCTAACACCCCTTCTTAGTGACACTCAGAACAAGGTACAGGCAGCCTTTCTATAAGCTTTAACTATTATACAGTCCTAGCCCACAAGGTCACGTAACACCAAGTCTGGGTTTTCAAATTACTCCAACTTTTAAGCAGAAAAGGCTTTAAAAAAAAAAAAAAACAAAAAAAACCAAAAAAACAAAACAATACCCAAAAAACAACAACCCTCTGAAAACCAGGGACTCCGGTGTCTTTACATCTCCCTTGTTCAAAACCTGGCAGCTGAGGCTTTAAACAGAACATGCATGAAATTTTCAGTCTGGTATTTCTGACCTCTCTTCACACTGAATCAAGTTTCCTTGCCATAGTAACAGCTACCCAGAAAAATAACAACAACAAAAAAAAGATCCACTAGTTCCCTGCCTTTTCTCTGCAAATTACCCAGCCGGCAAAAGAGACTGCTTGGTTATAAGGAAAGAGAAAAGGCACCGCAATTGTGAAGAGAATTAACTGTACCAAGCAAAGAAAAAGCAGCAGCACTCACAAGCAGCTCGTTCCATTCCTCCTGTCCCTGAGCATCTCTCGTCGCAGACGTTAAGTACGCGCAGTTCGAACGCGAAGAGAGCAGGCTGTGACCCACCCGACCTCCTCCCCAGCTTCACCCCGTCCCCCCATTACCGGTCCCCTGAGATCATTTCCAGCCTCATCATGCCAAATGCAATTTCCTGCGGTTGCTAATAGGACGGCAGGGAGGCCGTGGAAGGAAATACTCCACAGCGAACAGCACAGCAGTCGTGCACCAGAAGGATGCCAGGAGCTTTAGCAGGCGATGGGACAGGGAGCAAAGCTGTTTCATTTTTGGGCGCTCATTAGCGCAAGGAACGAGCCCAGACCGTCCTTTTGTTCCTGGGCGGGCTGAAGAGTCAGCAGAACAAGGTAAGATTTGTTCACGTTGCAGTTTGCCTCAAGAGAGTTATAATTTCATCACGAGAAAGGACGACCCACCTGCGAGACTGAAGGTTGCCCCTTCCCCGGACCCGCTCCCAGCAGCGCCCTCCATCTCCTCCCCCTTGTCCCCCCCAGGCTGCCGCTGCTCCCGGCACAAACAGCTTCCCTTTTGCACGGGCCAAATACAGAAGGTCTTTTTCAAGCCCCGCAGTCTCGCTGGTTACGTTTATAAAGCTCCTGTTTCTCTGTATTTAGGCTGCATCCCTCCGGAGGGAATGTGAAGAGCTTAGGCCAGATCTCAGCTGGGGGGAGCTCATGGTACACCCCCATCGCTGCCAGCTGCCCAAGCTGCCAGGGCCTGGGCTGGGAGAAAGGCTGAAAATACAGGACTCAGGGACTACTGGAAGGGAGAAAATAAAATAAAAAAAAATATGGAAGAAAGGGAAAAAACATCCTCCTTAACCCACTTTTTTTGGGGGGGGGGAAACACAGACTCAAAGCTTTGTTTCTGGTTGCTCATTAAAATCCTGGCCTGGCACTGGGAGAAAGCCGTCCTCCTCCGAAGCATCCCCCCCTGCCTCGCCCCCCCAGTAACCCACTGACCTCCAGCAAGAAACTCCCTCCCTCCTGCCAGCAGAGCCGGGGAAGCGGGATGTACTCACAGCTCCCGGGAAGCCTCGCCGAGTCCCGGTGGAGCATGGCTCTCTGCTAGAAACGCTCTTCAACTTCAACACCCAAATCCAGGGTACCCGCAGAGCATCCTCTTCCTCCTCCCCGGCTCCCTCTGTCCCCCCCACCAGCGCTGGCGAAGGGGATGCGAGCGGGGATGGCAGCAGCCGGGGGCTGGGAGGGATGCGTGGGAGGGATGCGAGGGGAGAAGAAAAATAATCAGCATAAATCCAACCGCCCTAATCTTCACCCTGCCAGAGATGAAGGACAATTAGGAGGGAGAGTGTTTCCCCAGCTGGTCTTTGCCGGCAGCCGGGGTGTGCGTGCGTGTGTACACACTGCGTTACCAGACCCATACTTAAGCCTTTTATGGCTCCCCACGCTTGCACAGGATGTTCTGTGACGGTGGCTCCCCCTGCCCGCCCTTCCCCGCCCGCAAAAAAACAAAACTCCTAGAAAAGGGAGACAGACAGACAAAAATAGGAGCTGCCTCGGAGAGGAGAGAGAGCCCCAAAGGCGCTGCTGCAGCGTGGGGCTGGGGGGGCCTGCCCAGGGCTGGGTCTCGGTCACGGCTGGGGAGAATGGAGCCCAGCACCGGTGCAGACGGCTGATGGACACGCACCCCCCCGGGTGGATGGCCGATGGACACGCACCACAGCGCGGTAAGGAGGGACAGCGAGGGGGGTCAGGCAGCAGCGACCCCAGAGCTTCTGCTCCCTCCGGCTCCAGAGGTCCACGGAGAGCACCTCATGCTGAGGCTGGATGGGGGCGTCCTTTGAGCCCTGGTGTCCACGGATGATGTTTCCCAACCTGTCGCTTGTCCCGGGCTTTCACTTCCCTGACCTGCTCCTCTAACTCTTCTCCTAAAGGTGTTGCAGAATAACTTTGCAGAAAAATAATTTCTAAGCAAAAGCCAAGAGAAAGATCCTTTCAGCACATCTTCCATCCAGCTTCAAAGCTCCTCCCCAGAGACGCATTTGTAGTTCAGCCCAGCAGATGTTTCTAATCCTTCAGGAATCCCCTGAGCTCTGAAAGGCCCTGACAACCCCAAGGATTTCTACTCCTTTCAGCGTTGTGCTCGTACAGCCTTCCCCACCGGCGCAGAGCTCGGAGCACAGGTGACTGGGCACGGCTGGTACCAAGGCAGAAGCACCAGGTGCTCGAGCACGCAACAGCCTTTGAACCTGCAACTTCCAGAGCTGGAGGAGTCTCATATTTTCATGGAAGAGTCTCATATTTTCATCTCGCTCCTCTGGTGACCCCTTCCCTGCAGCCCAGACCCATCTACAGAGGTGGCCGGAGGAGGTTTAAAGATCAACCCTGGCTTGCAAAAGCCCCTCGGTGTTGACTTCACTTCAGTCCAGACAAGGTTTATTCTTGCCTAGAGCTCGTGCTGGTTGAGATGGGAAACTATTTAAAGCAGCTCTAGCCATAAAATAAGAAAAATGAGGAAATCAACAAGAAGTTGAGTCAAATGACTGTACAGAAAGCACATTCTCATCCCCTACCAGCTATTTTAATCTCCTGTTAGCTTTCCGGTGGGAGGATTCAATTTGCATTTAAATAAAAACCTCAAGCACAGGGCCAATCGAACATTAAGATGTTCATTACAAAGGCATTCACCTCTTCAGAAATTTTAAAAGACCCCATCAAACTAGATTTTAACAGGGGGGCTATTAGCAGTCTGGCATTATTGGACACTTAGTATTTCTAAGTTATTATTATTTACCAGACTGTTTGCAGATGAGTCCAGGCAGCCCTGAACGAAGGTTTCCAGCAAGCTTGCGAGCTCCCTGCTTTACAACCCAGGAGGTAAAAAACCCAACACAAAAGGTGTTCTCAAACCACTGAAGAGCTGCCTGCAGAAAGTTCAGTTTCTTGGGGGCAGGAGGAGGGAAAGGGGAGGCTGCAGGACACAGCCGAGGGCAGGCGGCTGAGATGAGCTGGTGCTCAAGCCGCGGGCTGGCAGCTCCTCTTCCTCCCCATGGGGCTCCTGTGCTGGGAACCAGCTCAAAGCTGCCCAGCAGTGGGCAACCTTTCGGGATGAGGGCGGAGAAGGGGCTGTGACAGACTGCAGCTGGCCCCTGCAATCGTATTACACAGTGGTTTTGATTTTAAAACTGGTGGCAAACTGTGGTTTACAAAACCCACTGAAACACAAGAGCAGGCTGGTGCTTCAAACCATTTGGGAGCTCCTGCATGGTGGGCTGGGGTCCAAACAGGACACTCCTTTTGGTCCTAGGTGGGGTTTTGGTTGGTTTAGATTTTCTTTTTATGTGGGTTTTCATTTGGTTGGGTTGGGTTTTTACATTGCTGCTTGATCTCAAGCCCTTCATCTCCTTTTCCTTCCTGCTTTTTCTCTGCCCATTTCCCCTGTTGTTTCGTGGCCCCCCATGCACAGCACGTGGTGAATGGGGTTCTCAGGTCAGCCGGGGCCTCCGCCTGGTACCAGAAATGTAATGGATTGTGATAAAATAGGGAGCAGAGATGGTGTGGCACAGAGCAGGGCTCTGGTAGAGCTCTGCCAGGAAGCCTTCATAATCCCTGTCCTCATAGTATCTGATGCTATTAACTGTTATTAAAACAAATACTCTTTCATCTTTACAAGCATTTAATTCACCCAGTTAAAAACAAAACAAAGTAAACCCAAGAGACCCCTTGATGACCTTTCACTTGCCAGCGTCATTTCTCAGATCAATGCAAGCAGCTTTACCTTCCCACGACGAACAGACTGCGCCGCGTCAGCACCTGCAAAAAACCAGAGGCATGAGAGAGGAAGGCAGGGGCAGAGGGTGGGTTTAAATGGGATAAAAGCGCAGAGACAGGTACGGCAGCTTGGCCATAAAGCCCCAGGTGTTCAGTCCCTGACTGCCTGCTGGATGAGTCAGACCTGACGGTCTGGAAAATAACTGTCTCAAAGACAGAGCTTACGCAATGCGCCACCGAGACCCAGAGCCCTCCTCGTACAAAGGCAGGTGTTGGCTTCCCTCAGCAGATGCTTTTTGAGCAGTGGATATTGCACAGCTCTACGCCCCGGTGGCCAGCGAGCCATTCCCATGGTGCAGGGAAGGAGGGAGGGACGCGCTCTGGTACCCACCACCAGTTTGGGAAACAAACCCACCATCACCAGGCATCCAGCGGCGGGAGGAATGCGACGTCCACCCTCCTCCCGATGGCATCTTTTCCTGCGTCTTTCTTGCTGCCAGGGAGACCTTTCGGGATACCTTGAAGAACCTGTAGGACAAGGATGGCCCAGGGACACTCCAGATTTGTGCCTTGGAAAGGGAAAGAATTTTTCCAGGCTGCTTGGAAATGATAAAGGAGGTGTCACTGTTAAATGGGAAAAAAAAAAAAAATATATATATATATAATAGTCCAGAAAACCTGTAGCAGTTTCCTGCAATTCAACATCTGTTTCCATGGGAACAGCAGGAGAGTTGCAGGGATTCCTGCAAATTACACAAATAAGCCAAACAGTAACATTTTATTTTCCTCTTTCTTACCTGCATTGCTTCAGGTTGAGCCAACTCAATCCAACGAGCACTCTTGCCCAGATCGCTTCTCCTAAGTGTTTGCGAAAGGTGCATTGAACTGCAGTGAGCAGGCCAGGAGGTAAGAAAACAGGGAAAACACAGCAAAAGCACCTCCAGAACACCAGTAAAAGACTTTTCATTTAGAAGAGATCAGGATCTTTTAGATTAAGGGGAAAAAAAACCACGTAAAAGGACCAAAACCTGCCCATGAATATCTCTGTGCCAGCAGTGGCTGGCGCACACAGCCCCCCGACCACGGGAGACCTGTCTTGGCACAAGCACTGGAGAGCAATTGCAGGCGGACTAGAGACAGCATTCACTCCTCCTCAGTCATTTCTTCCAGAGATTTGGCAACCTGACAGTTAATTAACTAGTTAATTAATTAATTCTCCCTCCTGCAGGGCCCTGAGCTGGTTACCGTGCAGATAGTCACCTTAATCCGTGGAGACAGGAGCCAAGAGCTTCAGGATCTCTCAATCAGAATGTTTAACTCAGGGGGAGAAGTCCACCAGCTGTGTCTGCCCGTTTGACAAACACAGGGCGACATCATTTCAGGACAGACAGGCACTTTGAAGAGACAGTTGCTGGGGAAAAAAAAAAACCAACAACAAAAAAAACATTGAAAAAACCCGCACGCAGAGTAACATTCAAAATTAGCTACAGTTAGCAGAATATCATCAGCGGCATGAAAGAGCTTTAAGCTGTCTAACTAGTTCGGCCATGGATGCATCTGGCTTTGCATGCTTTTTATAAAAACAAAAGATAAGTCCATGTTTATATACAACTGGAAAAAAAATAGCTGTTTGTTCCCAGGAAGAAGGTTCATGCAAGACACAGCAGGGCTGGGAACTGCTGATCTCCACGCACGGTTACCAGAACACTGAAATAAAGCAGCGCTTTTTTTGCTATCACAACCTGCATCTCCTCTGTGCTCCCCAAGAGAGTCTCTCTTACAACGGAAGATCACATCTGACCAAGAGTCAATCCATTCCAGCGCAGGGTACAAAGTGCTTTGGGTTTTCCGCAGATCACGTCCAGCTCGGAGAGGGCTGAATGCCTGAGCGAGAAAAGGGACTTTGAACGGCGGTGTTTTGTTCACTAGTCTTCAAAGGAAGGGAAGGTTAATCATTCATGGACCAGGCCGCGATAAGAGGCAAGAGCAGGCTGTGTAAAGAATGGATTTGAAAGGGGGATGCGGGTAAAAAATGTCCGTGTATAATTCTGATTTTCTATAAAAGAAAGAATATTTTTAAAGATTTTGGTGAATTAACTCCTGATCTGCCCCCAAAGTTTTCATTTAAACTGCAGAGAGCATTGTTTTTTCTTTCCTTTGGGGGTTAAATATGGAAGCATTTTGTGCTTTAAAAAGAAAAAAAAAAAAAAAGGCCAGTTTGAAAACGAAATGCCTTCAGAAGTCAAGATGCTTTGTTTCCAAGGTTGCCATAATGAAACACTTCCATTTCTCAGAATTTTTCTCTTTGTTTTGCTGATCCCCAAAGCTAAGTTCATGGGCAAACACATTAATCTGTAACAATGTACTTTTGCCCAGTTCTCCCTGGATTAAGAAGTTCTATCCTTGGCTCTGTCACATGGGGCTTTTGTGACAAGGCACTGAAACCCTCCGTCTGTCCATCCGCAGTAATTCATTTCCAGCTTGGCTGGACCGTGACTGCTGGGCAAGCACCTCTGACCGGCGTCTCCCTTATACGTTCCCCTGTTCCTGACAGGTTGGCTGCAGAATTCCTTCTGCACCTGTGAGATCTCAAGCACGGTGGCATCTAGCTAAAGGCCAGTAAAGCCAAGGGGAGCGCTAAGTGGATCCTGAGTGGCTCAGATCACTGCAGAGAGAGAAAAAAATGGAGAAAAAACCATCCCCAGGAAGGAGGCGGCAGATGCAGAAGGAAGAAGAGAGTCTCACCATCTAACCAAGTCTTGCCTTGTGTAGCTTCCACTCTACAGACATCTCCCAGCCCCAGCTGCTGCCCATCCCGGGGTGTCTCTGAGAACACAGAGATGCATTACAGGAAAGTTGATTATAATTGACCTCACTGCTACAGCACCTCTGCTATTCCCTATTTAGCACCCGTTTTGCTGTCATTACTCTCCCAGAGCTGTTTCTGCCAAGCATAGATCCTTGCTGACAGGTCTCTAGCGGGGAAGGCTGCGGTGCATAAAATTAGAGACATGGGGGAGAGAGCTTCTGACAGCACCCTGCCAGCCGTCCGCGGGGGCTCTGGGTGGCAGGGAAGGCGCGAGATGCCCCGTTGGCCCGAGCTGCAGGGCAGGGGTTCACTGTTAAACTGGAGGAGGAGGTGGGCGGTAATGAGATGTCAGCTCATCAATAATCCCATCCACGCTTTCAAGGGAACGTAGCAAAGCAGGGTAAGAGAGACTGGGGGCAAAGTGAGACAGTTCAGGCAAGAAGAGGAAAACAAACCTGCAGAACAGTAACCAGAACAAGTATATCCTTGGCTGCCACCTGAGAGGGGGCCAAGTCCTATTCTCCTTTACATCTAGAGATGCCGCATGTGGAGGGCGCAAAGCTCGTAAGTGATGTGCTCCTTAAATCCCACCCTACTGGATTTTATGGGGGAGAATGTGAACATGGGGGTTTTCTACCTCCTGCATAAAAAGAAAATCCCAGACCAAACCATTTAACTTTCAAGAAGAAATTCTTTGCTGTGAGGGGGGTGAGCCCCTGGCCCAGGTTGCCCAGAGAAGCTGTGGCTGCCCCATCCCTGGAGGGGTTCAAGGCCAGGTTGGACGGGGCTTGGAGCAACCTGGGCTGGTGGGAGGTGTCCCTGCCCAGGGCAGGGGGTGGCACTGGCTGGGCTTTAGGGTCCCTTCCAATTCAAACCATTCTGTGATTCTATGAAATCCCCCCTTTAGGGTACAATTTCTAGCTCAAGAAAGTATCATCATCTTTCCTCAGCAGATGATGCCACATACAGATTTTGTCCTAAACGCCAACAACTGGAGCTGGGTTAAGACATAGCCATCCCCACCCCAATCCCACAGGGACACAAGCAACATTTGCCAAGTTTAGCAGTCTAAGGCTGGAAATTCCTACCAACACGTGACCCATTAGCGCGCCTTGCATTCATCCCAAGGACCCACTGCCCTGTCAATCAGATTTAAAAGAAAAGCCTACCAGTGCTCTCAGGCACTACCATTTTATTAGGCACAAACCTTTTATGGTTACGCCTACTGTAGTGTCTGAATTTCCAAGTGCTGACAGCTTCAGCGAGAGGCAGAGTCTGTTCCTACAACAGCCTAATGCAAGGTTGCTTCCCAAGGAGGGGGTGAAGCCTTCAGCAGCCTGGGAAATTGGCACCCTCTTTCTTTTTCTTCTCTTTTTTATCACCCAGGGTGCGGGTGGCTTCCTGGGCTGCCAGCACACGTTGCCGGGCCGTATTGAGCTTCTCGTCAAATCCTCATGCCCTGGAGACAATGCTTTGCCATCCTCAGTTGAAAGGAGGGAACTAGAATAATTCGGGTCACTTGCCGAGATGGACAGTCCCACTGATGGCACGTCGGCAGCGGGGCCTGGCAATGTCAGCAAAAAGGGGCTTTTCCTGCGCTTTTCCTGAGGGGCACCCACTGGGGCAGCACAGGGGACTGGCATCTCGCAGCAGGGGGGCTAAGACGACGGGGTGGGGGCCAGCAGCAATGGCAGCAGATTTAATCCGGGCATAACCACTACTAACAGTCACTTGGTGAGACAAACAGCTCCAGTGGAGGCACGTCCACAGTGGGGCCAGGTGATGGCGAAAAGGGGCTTTTCCTGTGCTTACCTGAGGGGGATACACCCAAAGAGACGGGGCGAGGGCCAGCAGCAACGGCGGCGGATTTAAACCAGGCGTAACCGCCACCAACGGTCACTTGGTCAGATGAACAGCCCCAGCGCCGGCACATCGGCAGCATTCAAAGTTCTACATTGCTCCTGCGAAGAGAGAGTAAAAGACTTCAGCTTGATCTTAACCCGCGAGTCCTTGAAACTTAAGTGTCGATTTATGAGAAAACTGCACACAAAATTAGGTTCTCTTTGGAGGAAGAGTGGCAGGTCAACAGGGGGAGATACTCACTTCCACCATCCCTCCCCGCCCCCTTTTCAGTAACATTTATAGACTCGAGGGGCAAAAAAAACATGTTTTTGTTTTCAGAAGTGGTTACGATATAGTAATTCCCCCCTTGATCCCTCATGGCTTGTATTATGCTAGAGCCATTACCTGCCTTGCGGGATTGGCAAACAACTTCTTCCCTCCGTTTACATCTGCTCTTGCTCAAATATAGGACAACCAGGGCCCAGAGAAGCTGTCGGTTCTCAACAACACAGTAATCCCAGCCACAGGCACCTTAGGAAAAACCAAACCATGCAGAATTCCAAGCACCTCCGTGCAAATAAACTAGCTAGGGCACAAAACATGCAAACTTGGCTTCAGCAAAGGAGAAACAGTATAGCAAGTCACATTTCCAAGAATGAGGAACTCCTGCGTACAGTGAACTCCAGGCAAAGTCAAGTCACAGGCTGTTTTCACCCTCCTACTGGCCTTCTAATTCACTGCCTGAAGAGCTTGTTCACAAGTAGCAGGGAGAAGAAAAGTGCATTCTTCAGTTTTGTAGTCACTGCTCAACACTGCTCATGTCATCAGGACACTGCTTTTATTTTCTTCCCAGGATGAGGTTTACGAGCAGACTGTTTAGATTAGCATCTATTTATTAAACACACGAAGATTACATACACAAAGACGGCAAATATCACTATCCACACAGGCACGGGTATGAAACTTTGACTCATCTCTTCCTGCGCTACTTCTTGGTTCTTCCCATCTTCTGGCATCAATGTCTCTTTTACCACATCAGCCACCTTCAAGTTCTTCTGCACTGGGGACCGCCGCCTTGCTTTCCTCGGCCTTCTCTTGCTGGATCTATGAGAGGAAAATAAAAAGTTGCTTCAGGTAACCTGAATTCTCATTGCTGACCTTACAGAGCTAACATCTGGTATCTTTTAGGGATGGAAACCTACCGTTCTTGCAATTAGGGCAGAATAATAAAAAAAAAATTAAACAAAACAAAAGCACAAACCAACATTGTCATTATAAAACAACAATCTTTTGAAATTAAACCAAGTACCACCTTTGTGCAGCTGGCACAGAGGGATAACCTAATGCCGCTCACTCTCATACTGCACACCTAGGATTACCTAGGGAAAGGTGTCTGGGATATGGCAGGCAAGGAATTAGCAGGAATGGCGTTCTGGGACGTGCCTGCTATCTGCTGCTGTAGAACTAATAGCTCGGTAGCACTAGAAGCATATTTTTCTGGCTAGCTTTTAGCTGAAGGAAGATCTACAGGTCAGGACCCCTTTTGATTCATGTATTCCCACGCCTGAAAAAAAAAAAAAAAACCAAACCAAAACCAAACCACTTTCATGACTGTCTAACATCAGCAGGAGACAGTCTCCCAGGGTTCCCTCTTCTGCCCATGCAAAACTCTGAAGAATAGGAGTGTATTTTCACAAAGCTCTAAAAAGGAGCTCAAACCCGAAAGAGACTCTAAGGAGTCTGCAGAGACTACCCTGCTTTCAGCGTCTAAGCAGTGAATTGTAAAAAGGCCACCCACATCTACAACCTACCAGCAGTTCATGCATTAAAGGCGGTGGCCCTCTCCCCCCACATTGTTAGTATCTCACTTTAATGCACTCTTGATACAGGTTTATTGAAATGGTGTCCCCTCGGACAGACAATGCCTTTATAAGAAACCCGTTTTTCTGAGCATCAGGAAGCGCTGTTACAACTCTGCACAAGCGTCATTTTTGCCCAGATGCCCAGAAGCTGCTGAACAGCCTGGCAGGTTCAGGAGCGCAACGCGTTTCTTTGCTGTTATGACCACGTGGGAATGGGCTCACAGGAGTCCCAGGCGAAATTCAAATGTTGCACTTAAGGCACTCTTCAACTTCAAAAAGGCTTTTTTATCTAGTTCCAGAAATTTCTCCGCTAAAGCTTTCTTTTCTAAGCAAGAACTTCTACAAAGCCTGTGCTTGCAAAGCTGTTGATCTGCAGATAGCCATGAGGGGACTCCTCCAAAATGGGAAAACCAGCCAAAGGAAAGGTGGCTGTTGACAAGAGGAAAAGGCAGGTTAAATGCGTGTTACCTGATAACTCTGGGAGGCGAAGGACCAGAAAAGCGCATTTCCCCTTCATCTTCATCAGTCTCATCACTAGATGTTCCACTCACCTGATGAAAAAAAGAAAGTATGGCGAGAGATTCAATGAACTTAATGCATAAGTTTTTCATTTCTAGCAAGCAAAGCTGTCAAACAAGCTGCAGATTGCTAGGGCAAGGCCACCTTAATTTCAGCAGGGAGAATGCTTCATCTTTTGAGGTCCTGGTGTTATCAGAACAAGACTAATGAGAAAGAGTAAATGCCCATCAACGATCCCAGCAGTCTAACAGCAATGGTGCCCAGACCCGAGAAACACCGGGTTACTTCTTGATGGAAAGTGATTCAGTGAATAGAAACTGCCTTGAAATAACCTCATTTAAAGTGGATTGTTCTACTGGAGATAACAAAAAAAAAAAAAAAAAGGTTAAAAAAAAGGTTAAAATAAAGGCTTGTTGCCTGTGGTCTACTCTAACATGAATGTCTCTGGAATATTAATCGATGTTCAGTACATCATTGGTACGCTCGTCCACCATTTTCTCATCCTGCTGGAAAAAGAAATATTACTTCAAACCGATTTATTGCACAAGTCAGTGAGTAACGCACGATAAAGTATTTTGCCTCTGGACACATCATCTAATCGCAGCAGCTCAACAAACTCATCTGTATGCAAGGAAAACTGTGCTAAAGTCAACATCCCTGTTACAGTAATGCT
Organism: Rynchops niger; assembly: GCA_013400035.1. Taxonomy (NCBI): domain Eukaryota; kingdom Metazoa; phylum Chordata; class Aves; order Charadriiformes; family Laridae; genus Rynchops; species Rynchops niger. The sequence continues at coordinate 172,102 of VXBH01009413.1, forward strand.
CCAAGGCCTCACTCAGGACCTTGGTGCCACCAAGAGACAGAAATCTTGTGACAACAAGAAATGGCCATGCCCTGAAAAGACTTCGCCACCATCTTCAACATTATGCACCAGGGTCCATCTCTAGGGCTGAAGCCTAAGTCCTGTACTTTTCAACACATTACACGTGTAACGTTAAAAGTAAGCAAGCGCTCGGGCAAAAAGATCGACTCACAGTCTCCTATTTCAAAACGATCCATGGCTGAATTTTGAATGCTAAGTGGAAATTATCCTACAAGTACATCAAAAAGTTCTCCTAAATATTCTCTTCAAAAGGGAATACCATCTTCTTGAAGATAGCCATCTTCTAGGTTACAGCTATGCTGAGAAGGAAGTGGAACGCCTTGAGGGGAACATCTGGCTACCCTGCCAGAATTCCTCTGGTATGAGCAAGCTCATTTGCTCAGAGTTGACTCAGGATCCTTACAAATGCACTGTGAATTGCACGTTAGATAAATTCAGATAAGATGGAAGATTTCTAAGCTGAAGGCTGACTAAGAGACCACGGCATGCGCTTCCGTACTGCTGCATTAGTAAGAGAAGTGAGATTCCACGGCTAGTTATTTGGATGGGGCACTAGTCTGAGCGTTTTGTGCCCAGAGGAAGTGCAGAGAGGTGACTATTGTAAGTTAACAATGCCATAATACCTTTTTCCTGCAAACAGCCTTGAGACCGCCGTAGGGACCGCTGCTGGGGGATCTCTCTTGTCCTCGCGTCTGGTCTATTGGCATTTCATCCTCCAGCAACATTTGTTCTACCTGTTAATATTTCAAGACAGGCGAGGGGATGTAATTAAAGCCTCACATCATGACACAAAGTCTTGAATGCCATGCAACCCAGACCATGTTCTCCTTATTCGTATTGATTTAAATGAGAAAATTCTTACAATTTTTCCATCTGTGACAAGTCTACACATACAGCTACAACATAAAGTCGATTTAAATGTATGTAACTAAAAGCCTGAAATAATTTACATTCAATAAGGAGCAAAGCAATTCTCAAGATAGCTTGTATTTTCTCACTAATTAGTCATCTGATATGTACTCTACCTTTCATTAGCAATCCTTTATCTAATTCTTTTATATTTAAAAATCTAACATGTTTGAGAGGAACGGCCCATCAAAGTGGCACCATTTTCATGCATTGTTTCACAATTACTCTTATGAGCATAGAATCATAGGAGTCGCCTGGGTTGGAAGGGACCTTTCAGATCATCGAGTCCAACCATCGACCCAACTCTGGCAAAACCCATCACTCTCTAAGCACTGTGTCTACCCGTCTTTTAAATGCCTCCAGGGATGGTGCCTCAACCGCTTCCCTGGGCAGCCTGTTCCGATGCTTAATAACCCTTTCAGTGTACAAGTTTTTCCTAATATCCAACCTAAACCTCCCCTGGTGCAACTTGAGGCCGCTTCCTCTTGTCCTATCGCCTGTTCCTTGGGAGAAGAGACCATACCTAGTACGCACTGAAAGCTACTAGATCATCCGAATAGATGGAGTACCAGTAAGCCCCGTTTAGTGTTCTATTGCCACAAACAGACCTGGCTTCCTTTAACAGTCATTGCTAGAAAGTCAGAATTAGGAGACAGCAAACAGTGATGGAAGCCCAATTTGAATTCACTTCTAGATTTAGGGATTGCTAGGTGCAAAGACATAACGAGATTAATGTGTAACAAGAACAGATACTTTCCTCTGCTATCATCTCAGCGAGACTGCAATCTGCATCCCACAACAGAAGCTTTGTGTGACATTCGGATGCTTCCAGGTGTGAAGACTACAAACAAAAGAGAAAGCAACAGGATGGACTGAGGAAACACCAATGACTTTCACTCTGGTATTAAAGGTCAATATGTTTTCCATAGCATAACGAGAAAGTACTTCTTCAGTGAAGCAGCTATAGAACTGTGAGTTTAACAAATATTTGTTCCTCTTACAAAAGAAAGCCCAAGAAAGTGGAAGGCAGGCCGTAGAAGAATGCTATAATTAACTGATTGGAGGTAATTGCTGCATTTGTCATGAGCTAATACAAAGAGCACCAGTTTATATCAACATGCAATTTCCTTCATTTAGCTGCGATACATAAAATATTCATGCATTAGCAGATTACTTACTTCAGCAGAGCCAGAGGCAAAGACTGCTGTCACTTCAAAGTCTTCTGTTTCAAAGGTTACTTCACTACTTTCGTCTGAATGAGGAGAAAGGCGGGGGGAAAGGGCCTTAAAATACGAGTGAATTAGCCTGAGATACCTGCACCAGGTTGCATAATTCAATACTTGCAAAAGCTACGGCTCAGGACATCTTTACAAATCGCATTGCTTAATTATTCACTGGACCATTCTTTGATTACAGATGTGGTTTGTACGTGTGCTGAAATGGCTCGCCATCCCCCCAGCAGCAGCCGGGCGGGCTCCGACGGAACATGGCTCCAGAAAAACAGAGGGACTGCACACAAAGCCAGCAGGAGAAGCAGAGCCGAGGATCGGAACACATTTGCGTCTCTAAACTAAAGAAGTGGTTGAGAGCCCATTCATCTGGGGGGGGGTCACATACCAAAAACAAGTGAACAGTCACTTCTCCAGCCCCACAGCTCAACCCAGTAGAACCAGTAAATAATCTTTTCCTTTAAATCATTCTCAATCACTATACAAAGGAGCTGTGTTTGAACCAGCTCTGCTTTTGTTATGACAGCTGCTATGCTGTCAGATTAGTCCAGTGCACAGCTGTTGGCTTAGTGTTTTTTCAAAACATGTCTGAACCGCTCAGGATTTTGGAACTTTAAAAAAAAAAAAAAACCCAAAAAACCAGCAACAGAAATCACCCCACCAAGATAATTACTTAAACAAAGCTGGATATTCATTACAGTCTGTAGAATAAATGGGAAGTTTGGCTTCATCTTTGAAGAGAACTTCAAAGGACATAACAATAAAGAAAAGGTGGGGGCAAAACAGCTTTTAGTACTAAGGAACTCCCCAAAAGGCTTTTTGAGATTAAAACGCAGAACATTCTACTTGAGTAAAAGGACTAAAAATCCCTTTCAGCTCAGATTTTTCAGATTATTATAAGACCTTTGAAACAGTCCCCCCACTTCAGTCTCTTCATTCCGCCTCCTTTCTCCGTTCACCCAGAATGCTTCTGCAGCAGGATTTGATTTTCTTTTCCTACAACTCACTACCATAACCTTCATTTAGTTTACGCTTTCAGGGCTGAAGGTATTGCATTCAGGTACGTCAGTTTAAAAGAAGTATACACATACAGATTAAGCACAGTCAAGTAATGCTACCTCACTAAAAGGTAGATTGCCTGAGTTTATTTGATGTATCATAAAAGGGAAAAGGCGTGTAAAATACACAGATCAAAAATCAGTTTTGTTGGGGCTGTACGAATACAATAGGTTATTTTTGGCAATGCTCCTGCAGCACATTTCCATATATATTACACAGAGTAAATGAATCATTTCTAGCACAGAAGTATTGTGCATGACTGCATGCAACAGCTGCTCCTTCATGCATTGGTCTCTTGTGACCTGATTTTGATTATGACATTTGCCATCCTGATTCGGGGGGAAGAACATAAATAAAAAAACTCCAGAGATCAGAGACTGTTTGCTTTAAGGAGCAAAATCGCCTGAAGCCACACCTCATTTGCTTCCCCTTAAGAGGATGGAGGCTTCAGATCTGCTCTTTAATGCCTTTCTAGATTGTTTTCTGGAACAATACTCTTTCCTCAACTCCACGCTAGTAAGTAAAGCAATTGGGACAAGATAAAATGAAACTACCTCAATGACATTCACATACTCTTTGTTTCTATTTCCATGAGCCACAGATAGGTACCTGTCTCACAGGACACAAAATCCAAGTCGTAGGTATAGACAAACATCACTAGCAAATACTCAGACGAAAGGCGGTTTAGAAAGATGAGGTTTTTATATAAACAGAGCCCCTTCAGCATCAGCCCTCCCTTCATCAGAGCCTCACCAAATATTGGCAATCTTCCCCGTTTAGTTTCTCAACATCTCCTAATGAAAGTCACAAGGACGCCTCAGGAGCAGCCCGGGGAAGGCTGGCAGGCGAGCCTGCGTTACAGCGGTGATGCTGTTCACCCCCTGGCACCGCTTCAGGAACCTCTATTTAGCAGCCGGCAAAATATGGGAGGAAAGAAAAAAAGAAGGGCATTACGCCCCCCACCCCAGATCACAGTGGGAACAGACCACGCAGATTCCAGAAGATCATGCTGCAATTCATATTTACTGTATTTACCTCCACATTTAATTTTTCTCTGGTGAGACCAAAAAGAAATAAGAATCACATAACACAGTACACGTGACAAGAAGTTCTGTCTCACTGGTGTCATTCTTCCACAAAATATTGAGCTTTATCACATAATCACATTGAGCTTACCAAGCTTTATCACATAATCACTCTCTAGAAAGACCACTTCAGGTCCAAGTGCCCATGAGTTTGCCGTGGAAGTCCATGGCTACCACTGCAGCTCCCTGCTGGTGGCTCACAGACCTCAGCTGTGCCCACGCCAGCTCCCAGGTGGGGATGTTTATCCAAAATAAAGGTTCCAGTATTGCAGAAGAAGCCACGTACCACTTGACATGATCAGCTGTCAGAGTCCTGACTGCCAGCTAAAGCAGTGAGGGCACTGGAAGGGGGACCTTTCCCTTACCCCATTGTTTGGTGATGTCAGAACTTCTCATGGCAACTGGTAGTGAAGTCAACCCGAAAGAAATTCCACTTAGATGGAGAAAATCCTGTCTCCTGGAAGGACAAGAGTTGGAAGTGTCATCAGTATCATACAAGCTTAAATATAAAAGTTACAATTTAAACAAGCTTATCCAAGAAAAAGCTAATCTTCATCTTTTATGGGAGCAAAATTGCAACGATACAACCAACAATTTCTGGAACAAGTCTAAGGTGATGTACCAATAGGCAAAAGCAACATAAATACCTATGTTGTTTGGGGTTTGGTTTTTTTGAAGGACAAAAAGAAATACCGTGGACAAGGGAGAAACCAGTTTGGTTAAGTGTGCCTTTTTCTGTACCAGATTTAAAGGCTTGGAAAGAAATATCAGGGACTTACAGAGAAGATCAGCGAAAGGCTGCTCAAACTTTAGAAACTATAACGGAAAAATCATGATCCAGATTGGAAGGATATACAACTTGTATTGAATGCTCTCTTTACTTATGAAGAATTAGAGAACTGGCAGAACTTTGTTACAGTATGTGGACGATATTCTTCTGGGGACACTGACAGCACACGGTTGTGTGCAATATGCAATTGACCTCTTGCATTTTCTAGGAGCAGCTGGATATGAGGTATCCCAGAAGGTGGCTCAAGTGGCGCAGCAGACCGTTGTTTATCGGGGTTTTACCATTACGCAGGGAGAACAGAGCCCGGGAGAAGAGCGGAAAGAAGCAATCTGTCAAATACCTGAACCAAACTCTCAACAGGAGCTGCGAGCGTTTCTTGGCATGGCCGGATGGTGTCGCTTATGGATCGTTAATTTCAGTTTGTTAGCGGAAACCCTTCTACGAAGCTATCAAGGAACCTGGAAATCTCCTAGAATGGACTCCGAAATGCGGACAATCATTCGTTAATTGAAACACACGCTCATGGCTCCGGCTCTCGGGTTACCAAATCTATAAAAACCTTTTGAGTTGTTTGTTTACGAGAAACGACATGTTACTGATTCAGGAGACTGGATCCTGCAAAAGACCAGTAGGATATTTTTCCAAGCAACTGGACCAAGTAAGTGAAGGCTGGCCTTCGTGTTTGCAGGCGGTGGTAGCTACCATAACGCTCATCCAGGAGGCACGGAAGTTATGCCTGGGGCAGAAATTGATTGTCCAGGTACCACATGTGGTGCCTACTGTTTTAGAGAAAAGAGGGGGGCATTGGTTGTCCCCTAGCCAAATGATGAAATATCAAGCTGTTTTATTCGAACAGGATGATGTAGAATAAAAGTAACTTCGGTATTGAACCCAGCAACCTTGTTACCTTCACCAGGTGAGACAGAATTAGAACAGGACTGTTTGGCAACAATTGAACAAGTTTATTCTTGTCGAGCGGATTTAAAGGCTGAACCTATAGACTCAGCAGAAATGCCTTTATTTATAGATGGGAGTAGTTTTGTTGATAATGGAACTAGGAAGGCAGGATATGCTGTAATCCTAGAAGAAGGTGGTATAGAGGCAGACGCACCCCCTCCCAGAAATTCCAGAGCAAAAAGCAGAATTAATCGTGTTAATTAGAGCTCTAGAAATAGCAGCTAGGAAAATTGCTAGCATATAGACTGACTCAAAATATGCTTTCGGGGTGATACATGCCCACACGGCATTGTGGAAGGAAAGGAGTCTCCTGTCCGTGCAAGGAACACCAGTTAAATAGGGAAATTTAATAAAGAAGTTAGTAGAAGTGGTGCAACTACCTAAAGAAATTGCTGTAATGAACTGCAAGGCTCATCAATTCGGCAGCTCTTTCATCATTACGGGAAATCGAAAGGCAGAAATGACCGCTAGGCAACCTGCGGAAAAGAAAATGAGTAGCCACGTAGCAAACACATGCAACGTGTTTATTCAGACTTCCAGAGTGGGGTTTAAAACACATCCTGCTGTCACCTTACGAATGGCTTTGATATTGGATGTTTCAGGGAACACATCACTGAGGATATATACTTCCAGATATGAGGTCATTTTTTGCTCAGCCATTTTTCCTTAATTAAAATTGTACCAGTGAAGGCAGTGCAGGGCAATAAAGACTCAATTTCTATTTTGTTTAGTCTGGTGCTATTTTTCAACATAAAGGTAATCTTTGTGGCAACAGAAGCTCAAAGCGTCATTCCTATGTGCTATTATAAAGCAATGAAGTTCAAAAGAAAAGCTAGTCAAGACAAAAGCCATTTAATGGAAAGCGATCAAGACTACAGGACTCAGGTGTACACAACCCATCATCTGCTGAACAGGTTAAAGCAGTTAAAGTTAATGACCACTTAGAAGCTTTATCCATCCTGCAGATTAGACTTTGCCTTTATTGTTCCTTCCAAATGCAAAATAGTTTAAAGTAACAGAGGGCATGTCTGCTTCAAAGCTAGAGCTACTTCTGCCGTCACAAAGGCAGGAAAAAATGTTGTGTATGGAGAACTACGTGTTATATTTAATCAGCCACTGCCGGGGATTCTTAGCGAGAAGAAAGGCACCACTTACTTCACATAGCATCACAGGAGACGAGCATCGTCACCCAGGGCTGTTTAAAAGCTGTGCTCCAGTTAGTGGTGCTTCAGTTTCGTTCATCTTCTCAAAGCCCATTAACAAAGTTCCCTCTGAGTCTGTTCAACACAAAAATCTGAAGACAAAAACATTCCTAAATTATTACTTACATCGGGGAGAAGTTCCCAGCTGATGCCGTCTCTGTGGATCACTACTCACCCACGCTCCAGCATCACCCATTGGGTCCCAATATCGCTCGCACTTCCCGAGCACTTTGGGGTCACACCTGCGTGGGATTGGTACATTGAAAAGATTGGGTACTTCCAACGGTAGCAAAACAGTTGAACTCTACCACCTTTGAAATCTTATTACATCTAAAATTGTTTTCCTACACTGTCCTCGACAGTAGCTCCTGTAGTTGGAAAAAAAATAAAGTCATAGTGAATTAGTTCTGTCATCCAAACTTTCTTCACTTACACCCCAACAGCAAAACTTAGAGATTTTCACTGTTTCCCCACCTGTAACTGGAGTTACTTTACGGCACTAATGTCTTCGCTGCATTTTTACAGAGAGGACACACTTTTAAAGCTACCTGAATTGGCAAAGCAACTGGCAAGGCTGGGACAAGGTTCGATGCCACCTTTGGTTTGGAGCTAATTCAGGTGACACCATCCTGCCGTTCAGTTTGATGCCAGCGGATGGGGGGACCCTGCCACCACATCATCTCCTGACCTTCCAGAAGCTTCCCCTCCCAGCGCTCCCCGTCCCTCTCCCACTCCGGCTGGAGCACCCACTTAGTTTAAGCAGGGTCAAGCGCACCCTTGTTGCGTAGAATCACAGGATAGTGGGGGTTAGATGGGAACCTCTGGAGATCATCCAGTCCAAGCCCCTGCCGAAGCAGGGTCGCCCAGACCAGGTTGCACAGGACCTGCATCCAGGCAGGTTTGAATGTCTCCAGAGGAGGAGACTCCACACCTCTCTGGGCAGCCTGTGCCAGGGCTCTGCCACCCTCACAGGAAAGAAGTTTTTCCCATGTTCCAGCTTCTGTCCATTGCCCCTTGTCCTGTCACCGGGCACCACTGAAGATGAGCCTGACCGCACCCTCTTGAAACCCACCCTTTAGCTATTGATCAGCATTGACAAGATCCCCTTTGTAGCCTCCGCTGGACTCTCCCCAGTAGATCCTTGTCTTTCTTGAACCGGGGAGCCCAGAACTGGACACAAACGTGGCCTCACCAAAGCAGAGCAGAGGGGTAGGATGACCTCCCTCAACCTACTGTCAACTCTTCGTAATGCACCCCAGGATACCACTGGCCACAAGCACACATTGCTGGCTCATGGGCAACTTGTCTACCAGGACTCCCAGGTCTCTGCAGAGCTGTTTTCCAGCAGGCCAGCCCCTGATCTAGACTGATGCATGGTCCAGGTTAATTTAAGCGTTGTTAATTTGGGGTCTGCCAGGCCCCTCTGCTAGGCTGCAGCACCCCATATGTTGTGAGTATCAGGGTCGTCCACCCAGAGCAAAAGTTACGAGCCACCGGAACTCTGCCCTCACTGCCTGTCCCTCTCACTCCACCGCCCCACCGGTGCCTGTCCCGCTGCCCCCGGGGACCCCAAGCCTGGCCCCGCTCTGCCCACAAACTAGAAAAGTAAACTCCTAAAGGGAGCCATGACCCCGACGTGATTCGAACACGCAGCCTTCTGATCTGGAGTCAGACGCGCTACCGTTGCGCCACGAGGTCTCGATATAAGCAACCTCGGACTGCCTGCAAGAGCCTGAGCACCGCCCCGCGCATGCGCGTCCTCACACGCCTCTCCGCTGCCCCGGGACCCGCTGCCACCGCCCCCCGCTCGAACAGGAGCCCCTCCGCCGTCCCGAGCCCTCTCGCCGAACCGGAGCCGCCGCGGGGCTCCCCCAGGCCGCTCCCGGTGGCGGCGGAGCAGCCGCAGCCCCTCACACGAGGCCACCCAACGGTTTTCAAGCCGCCCGCCCGCCTCGTCCCGCCACGCCCCCCAGTGGGCTGTACCACCGCCCGGGGAGGGGTTGATCCGCGCCCGCTGGCCCAGCCCACCTGCGCTCCGCCCCCCGCCGCCTCGGGCGGACCCCCCCATTCCCCGCTGCCTCTGGTCTGGCCCGGCCGCGGCACCCCCAGATTTAAAGGGACCAGCCGCGGGAGAGGGAGCCCCGTTACATGCGCTGAGTTGGGTCGGGCGGCCGTCCTCAGAATTGTTTATGTTGGAAGGGACCTTAAAGATTGTCCAGTGCCACCCCCTGCCCTGGGCAGGGACACCTCCCACCAGCCCAGGTTGCTCCAAGCCCCTTCCAACCTGGCCTTGAACCCCTCCAGGGATGGGGCAGCCACAGCTTCTCTGGGCAACCTGGGCCAGGGGCTCACCCCCCTCACAGCACACAATTTCTTCCCCAGATCTCATCTCAGTCTCCCCTCTTTCAGTTTAGAGCCATTCCCCCTCGTCTCACGGCTCCCCTCCCTGCTCCAGAGTCCCTCCCCAGCTTTCCTGGAGCCCCTTGAGGGACTGGAAGGGGCTGGAAGGTCTCCCCGGAGCCTTCTCTTCTCCAGGCTGAACCCCCCCAGCTCTCTCAGCCTGTCCTCCCAGCAGAGGGGCTCCAGCCCTCCCAGCAGCTCCGTGGCCTCCTCTGGACCCTGGATTTTACTGCAGCTTCTGCTTTGCACCGCACTGTGCACATGAAAATGAGTGACTTTGCAGGGCGACTCTCCAGCTGCACTCAGGGCTTGGTGGGAAGAGAGCAGGGTTGGGGGGGGTCCATCTCCCCCCACCTCTGCCCATCTTCCCCCATGGTCCCACCAAACCCACCTCCCCGCCTGCTCGCACCCCGGTTCAGGGCTGCAAGCAGTGTGCACGAAATAAAACCCGTCTCTCGGAGGGGTATCATAAAGCCGGTTTATTACAGCAGCTGCCGTAGCTGCTTCCCCGCGTGCTCGTACAGCTGGGACAGAAAAGTGCTTGCTCCAAGTGCAGATGGAGAGACGTACAAACGACCCGCAACAGCACGCTGCTTCCGAGAGCCAGGCCCTGGCTGTCCCGAATATTAACCAGCAAGAGACAGATCAATAGGCGAGTCTCTCAGTGCAAACCGCAGTCATGATATGCATCTATAATTTATAGTACAATCTTGTAAACTAGATACGTTACAGCAGAAGCCGTGGGGCTCCGTGTATATTTACAGCTTCAGGATACCTGGCAGGCATTAAAAGGAAAGAGGCTCCGTCATCCCCGCTCGGTTTGCGGAGCCCTTCCCGCAGGGCTGCCCGCCGACACGGCGCGGGCTGGGGACGCTCCTGCACCCCCCGGGGGGGCAGGGAGCAGCTGGGGAAATGCCCCCACGGGCCGGATCCTGCCGCCGGGCTGCCAGGAAGGGGCAACATCCCAGGAGACGATGGGCGTTTCAAGAAAACCCTCCAGGAATATGATGCTCTGCCCCAGCTCCCTTCCCCCGTGCTGAATTACCCGGCCAGCGTTTCTCATTAGCGTGTAGCCCGATAATTACTCAGACAAACGTGGTTTTCCATCTGACTTCAAAAGCCTTCGGCTGCAAGTCTTGCTGATATCCCGGGAGTGAAAGGCATTGTTGTGGGGCTGATTTATGCTTTTCGTACCACCGTGCTCTTACCCGCATTGATCACATTTCCAAATACTGGTAATTTTTATTACGGGGTCTTTTGAAGCACCAGCTCAGGAAAGGAGGAAGCTTGTCATATACCAAAAAACCCTGATCTCCAAACAGCTATAAAATCCATACTCTAAAAATTCTTATAAAGGTTTTTCTCTAGCGTAGGAAACATGATAGGAAGTGACCTGCTCTGTGCGTAGATATGTGCGCTTATTTACAAATGCCACATTTATTTTCTCAAACGTACAGTACGGGAGAGGACGCCTGCCTTGCCGGAGACGCCCATTTACCATCCGCCAGCACACAAGGCTGACCCGGTCTGCTGTCTCTCCAAAGTAGAGAAAAGTCATTTACTGGCATCATGAAAACAGACTAAAAATAGCTGGTTTCTATGGCTACTGGGGCTGGGAGACTCCTGAGGAACATGTCTGGGTAGGTCCCTTCGTGATGAAATCCAGACAGCGGGATAAAAGAAAAGGACAATAAAAAGAGGTTTTAATGCTTTGATCCTCGTTAGGCAGCGTTAGGGAGATGCTGCAAGGACGGTTCTGTGCCTTTCCCTCTGCTTTGTCGTTGCGTGCTTCTGCAGGGATCGATACAGGTTTATTAGGGGGGAATTAGGCAAATTTATTGGATCGAGCAAAATCCCAAAGCAAGCACTTAAATTTAAGCAGGGCTTTGTTGACTCGGGGCCTCCTCAGCGTGCGCCTGCTGGAAGCCCGTCTTCGCCTCCTTGTGCTCGTTGTGTATGTGCTTTTGCCTAGGGATGGGGTCGGAGACACATTTAGGAGAAATCTGAGTGTTGGGGTCCAGTCCAAGCTCGTCTCTGTGAAGTTGATATTTTTGTAGACACCTCAGTATACAGACTGTCTCTCAGGATTTACACCAGCATAAAACAAAGGGCGAATTTGACCCGTATCTTTACACTTGTAATAAACTCCAGGGCAGTGATTAATCCCCAGTGGTTTAAGTCCACGAGCGCATCACTCGTGCGGTCACCAAGTGTTACAGGGCGACTGTGCAAAAATAAAGTTACATTCAAGAAATATGCTTTGCGTTTCACCAACTTTCTGGGTTTTTTGGCCCAAAGACAAATCTGAAGGCCCCTGCCAAGGACAGCACCGGGGCTGCAAACCCTGAATTCAGGAGGCTGTGCTGATGTGCAAAAATAGGAACAGAACAAGGTCAGCAATTTCCCAAAGCAACGTGAGCTTCCCCCTGCCCACCTGGAGCTGCCTGCGGCTGCCTGCACTCTGTCCTCGCAGTAACCTTCTGAAAAACGTGGTGTTTTGGGGCAGCTGCAAAGACCGGTTGTTTTTTGAAGTGTGGGAAGGCAGAGGCGCAGGGAGGCGAGCGGGCGCGGGCTGGGAGGATGGAGCCGGACCATGACCCGGCGGATTTTACCAGGCTGCCCACGGCATTTCTCTGCACAATGCCCCGGCGCTCACGAGCAGGGGGGCAGCGGGGCAGCACGGACACGTCGAGCAGCTGGGAAAAAATCTTGCCTACACGAGGGAGAAAGGGCAGCTTTGACCAAGTGATTGATAGGAAAAAAAAAAAAAGCTTTTTTTTTTTTCTCTTGGTTACCACCCGGGATGCAGAAGTCACCCTGCCTGTAGCAAACACAGCACTTGTCTTAAATCCAATGCGCTACGTCAAGCCGATGCTTGCGGGGCGCTTGGGTGGAAGCAGTTTGTCCTGCTGCAGAGCATCTGCCTCGGGAGCGCCTGGGTTATTCCCTGGTCCTTTTCCACATCTCCGGCAAAACGTTTAAGAACGTGTTACAAGAACGAGAGTTCAAGCTGCAGTTTTTTTCTTGGCTTGCCTCCTACAATTTGTGCACGTACCCTTCCAGCTCACTGCACAAACATTTCTTCATCTCCAGCCAGCGCGGCGCGAGCTCCCCTGGCAGGAGCCGGACCACCTCCCTCACCAGCCCCTCTGCCAGGGGGGGCTGCGCCCTGCGCCCCCCCACGGGCACACACACGTTTTGGTCCCCAACCCGGCTATTGTCATGCAAATAAACATCTGTAGGCTCCCTCACTCCCAAGTAAGCCAATATTTACAAAGGGGCTACACTGCCTGTCTTGGAAGTGAGCCTGAGGCGATGCTCTGCTTATTTTGATCACTAAAACTGATTTTTCCCGACACTCCGGCATCACCCTTGGTACAGGCGGCTCCTTTTTTCAGACTCTGTTACTTCTCCATCCCCAGGGCTGGGGCACGGGTGTCGCTGGCTGCTGCCAGCTTCACTCCAGCCCTTTGGCGACTGGAGGAAAAGCTCGGGGTGCCCGGGAAGGGACCGAGNGCAGCCCACGGTGAGAGGAGCCACCCTCCTCGGGGCATCCTACCATCCGCTTCGAGGGAAGTTGGATGCTTTCCTTCGTGTAACAGGATTAAAGAAGGATTATTGCTGGGGGAAACAAATGCATCTTTCGGGAGCGCAGCTCTCCTCTTCCTGAGGAGGGACAGCGGTGGAGGCTTCCTCCATAAACCCTGGGAGCCCACGGTGGTGTAACGGGGGGGGCAGGGGTTGCAGAGAGCCTGGCTGTACGCTGGGCCAGCGCTGCCACAGAGAGGACAACTTACATCTCACACTGCACCCTTTATCCCAAGGATGCTCCTGAGCAGCCAGGACACGGACAGTTTTGAATCCTCAGCTTCAGCTCCCTCCTCAGCAGTGGGGGGGTCCCTGCACCTCCCTTCCTCTCCCCAGAGGATGGAAAAGCCTTGGAAAAGCACTTGGAAACCACTGGCCGGACAACTCCAGCTTATAGCTCATTGCCACCGATGTTAGCAAGATTTATCTACTATAGCACCGCTCAGGTCCAATTGCTCCTGGAGTGGAGAAGTGAAAGCAGGGTGGGAGAGTCAAAGGCAGGGTGAGACTTGGGAGGGCAGAAGGAAACCCTGAACAATGAGCAAACTCCTAGTTTAAAAATGCCAGGGGTTGCGCAAACGTGGGGGAGAGAGGAAGAGAGACAGGGAGAGAGTGTTTGTACTGTGACAAGAGCTGTCAACTTCCCAGCCTTTGCAGTCTCCGAAGCACACACCGCCCTATTAAAATGCTGCCACTGGAAAGAAAGAGAGGGAGAAAGAGGGAGAGGGAGGAAGAGAGGAAGAGAGGGAGGAAGGGAGAAAGAGAANAAGAAAGAAAACCCCAAACCCGTTCGCTTTTGCCCACCACAGCTTTGTCAGTGGGAGCCAGCTGGGGGGCTCGGGGGGGCGAGCGGCGTGGGGCTGGGCTCTGGGCAGGTTCGCTACAGAAAAGCAGCAGGCTGGAGTCTGGTGGGAAACAATGTGGAGATGAAAGGACCTTCAGCCATAAATCTGGAGGTCAAGTCATTATGACGGGGGAATCAAAAAGCACCACAAGCCATTTATGAACACAATAGAGGTCAATCCAGGAGCAAACCATTTTGCTCCGAGCCATGGTGGAAAACATATTGTTGCTTTGAGAGCTACATCCATCCAGGGAGGTGGGAAGTTCTCTTTTAAAATAACTGTAGCTTGAGCGCTTTAACATTCGTACCGCACTTGGTTCGTTTATTGTGTTTTCAATGCACATATGATGGGTGCGGGTGAGCGGCTGCCTGTCTCAATTGTACGTGCAACATTCATTACACACCTGCACTGGGAACCCCTTGCTGGAAATGGGGATATTAGAGACACAAGGAAAACCTGAACAGGCACAGAGCTGCGTGTGCGGTGCCTGCATAGCGTGTGCATCGCGTGTGCACCGTGTACATCATGTGCATAGCGTGTGCCCTGTGTGTGCATCATGTGCCAGGTACGCACAGCGCGCACAACGTGAGCATGGTGTGTTTTCAGCAGGGCTCCCAGCCCATCCCGAAGCTCCCAGCTCATCCCAGACCAGCCTGGGGGGATCCCCGCCGCAACTGGGAGCCCCTCAAGCACCATCCCATCACACACCAGCCCCATCTCCAGGGCTGCTCCCAGCACAACGCCGAGCCTCCACCTAGACACGAAACCTCGGGGCAGCCGTCAGCTGCACGTCTTTCACTGCCAAACCGTGATGGATCTGTAATCCAAGAGGTTTAGCAGTCGGAGGTTACGCAGTAATGAACTGGGCCAAGCCCCCCCCCTCAACCCCACAGTAATAATTTAGCTTCTGCAAAGCCTGACTGAGCAAAGCTGCCCATGATTTTCCCCAAACCTCTGCTTTTGATGGTCTCCCTGGAGTGTGCGCCACCCCAGCTCCCTGCACTGTGCTCACGAGGGTGATGCCCGCTCCCATCGTCACTAGTGGGGACCCAGCTTGTGCCCCCCCAGGAATGGGGCACCATCAACCGAGCCAAAATGTGGGTGCATCAGCATTAACCTCAGCCCCCCTCGGTGCCTCGGCGACTCTCCCCGTGCGCTGCCTGAGTAAAAGGCTGATGCAGCCCCAGAGGAGACATTACAGCCGGCACTAAGCACCGTGTTTTCCATTGATCTGTGCGCGCCAGCCTGAAATCTGCTGAGCTCGATGGTGACAAATGACAGGGGAGACAGCCGGACCGCTCTCCTGGCCAGCCCCTCACCAGGCACCTCACGTGCCACCTCTCCCATGCCGAAACCAGGACTCCAGCTGGGAAATACCCGGCGGGGAATACCCGGGGGCTGCAGCGCTGGATCCCAACAGCTCACATCGCTCGGGCTTAAAGAGGGAAAAAAGCAAAGCGCCGTGAGCCTCCCACCCCCGGGGTCTGGCACACGGAGACCACACGCAGCCTGTGCCCCCATTTCCAGTCCCGGCAGCCACCTCCGAGCCACCCCTGAGCAGCACATCCCACATATCCCACACCAGTCCGATGTTTCCCATCACAAGCCGGACAACGGGCATCCAGCGGAGAGGATTTAAAGCTCCTCAGCTGTACCGCCTGTTACTGGTGCTCCTGGCCAGGCTCAGGTTTTTGTGCTAAATCCTTTGGATAAGAAAATAAAATAATAGCCGTGTTGGTTCGGGATGTTGGCTGAGCCAACAAATCTCCTCCGAAGGGGAGCTGTCAGTGGCGCATACAGCTCTGTTTGCCAAGCGCGAATCCGGTCTGGGAGCACTGGGCAAACCCTGGAAAGGTCGAGCCAGTTAATTGCGGGGGGAGGATTTGTTCTCCGAGCATGCTCGTCCCCTGCAGGGGGGTGCTCCTTAGGGGTGTCAATCTGCTCAAGGCAATACCCCCCCACGCCGATGGGCAGCAGGCACAGCTGCCCCCAAGCATTTACCCGTTCCTAGGGGCTGTCCCTGCTGCTCCCCAG
Organism: Rynchops niger; assembly: GCA_013400035.1. Taxonomy (NCBI): domain Eukaryota; kingdom Metazoa; phylum Chordata; class Aves; order Charadriiformes; family Laridae; genus Rynchops; species Rynchops niger. Next base: position 188,260 of record VXBH01009413.1, read on the forward strand.
CACCTCTTGCAAATGGGAACACTGGGACCGTTGCAGCTGCTGGTGTCTGAAATAAGATCTGGAATGCAGGAACTGGGCACCAAGACACCCCCCCGCACCAAACCCTAGGGGGACCCTGGCTCCCTGACATCAGCGCACAGAGCCTGGGGCTGTTGGGAGGGTATCTGAGGGGGGGCTGTCTGCCCGAGACCCTCCGGGAAGGCACAGCACGCAGGGAGCTCCCGTATGGCTTCAGCGGTAGGTGGGAAGGATACACAGACAGGGTCGGGGAGAGAAGGGGACCGTGGGGACGGCCACGCGGTGCAAGTAGGGTGCTCAACCACCGCAGGAGAAGATGGTGGCAGGAGCAGGACTAACCCTGGGTTAGATCCCTCCAGGTTCAGGGGGTCTCCATATGGAGAAGGGAAGCGCAGTATGGAAGAACGTAAGGATTTCTGCTCTGGAGGACACATTTGTGCTAGAAATGTCCCTGGAGTGAATCTCAGGTGCCCCGAGCTCAGAGATTTTGTCCCGTTTGCCAAACGAGAACAATGTCCCACTGAGCCTCATGGCTCAGGCGTGCAGGGGGTGGGGGTCACACACCGAGGTGTCCCCCCGACCCGTGGTGCAGGAGCTCTCGGTTCTCACTGGTCGCACTGGTCGCAGCATCCGAGCAAGGACAGTGAGTCTGGTGTCTCCAAAACGCTCTGGTGTGCTGCACCGCAGGACCAGAGGCACGGAGAACGGCTTCTTGGAGTCACAGACATTTCCTTGAGACAGATTTAAAAAAAAAAAAAAACAAGCCCAAAACCAAGTTGTTTTTTAGGTTCAGCCAATTCTGCAGCAGCAGGACAACTTACCAGCCAGGGGCCACCCTCTCCGGCTCTACAACTCCAGGAGGGACAAGGTCTGGCCCTGGCTTTTGAAAACACCTCCAGGTCTGTTGAGATTTGTTGGAGCAAGGGCAGGTCGGCTCACTCTGGAGGGAATTCTCTACCCCGATGGGATGCAGGGTCTCTCCGACAGGGGCTACTCAGGTCCCGATGCTCAGCGCCCGGCCGGGCTGGGTGTCCGGGCAGAATTGCTGCAGCACCTGGATAACGTCCACAGCACCTGGATAACGTCCACAGCACCTGCTTCTGCCTCTCGGCAAGGTCATTCCTGTGCTTCGGCTCTCCCCTGGCCACACAACTATCTGGAAAGAGGGAGGGGAGAGAAAATGAGAGAAGCTGCAGGGTAAGTGTGTTAGAGCAGATTAACCAGCTCCCCCCGTGCTCTCCCCAGCCCGTTGCTGCTGTCAATGAGCAAAACCATTGCTCAGCCCCGGGGGCCACCGTCCCCTGCCCCACCCCAGGCACGTCAGCTTGGCTGAGCAGCCCCCCAGCACCCTGAGACACCCCAAGACAGCGCAGGCAGAGGGTGATGCTCAGGGGAGAGCTGGTCCTTGGAAAGGTGAGAAGAAAAGAGGCAGCAAGTGTCCCCCCTGGCAGTCCTGGCATACCGAGGGGAATGGGATGGGGTCCCAAGGCATGGCTCGGCGGGGCGCACACACGAGTCTGCTCCTCACACTGCCGTCTCCTGCTCAGCGCTGGACTCTTCTTTCTTCCTCTTCATCTTGCAGAAGCCATGGAGCCCGCAGAAGCAAGCGAAGGTGAACTGGGGCATCACCTGGAGCAGGAGAGGCTTGGGAGCACCCCCGGGAGACCTGGATGGGGACAGAGAGAGGAGTCAGGGCTGGTTCTGTGGGTCCACGGGGGATGCACGGGCAGGACGGAGGGCGTAGGACAGATCCCCAAAACTCACAAAACTGAAACATCTCCCTTCCCCCTCCTTCCCCGCATCCGAGCCCCCCCAGCCACGCACTCCCAAATTCCCCACCCAGCGAAAGACAAGGAGATTAAAACTCCCCCCTCCCCAAGCCCCTCTCCTCAAAAGCAGGGAACAATCGGGACAGACGGGGGACAGCTTGCTGCGCCTGACGCGGGCGGGCGGCCGGGGAGGTGAGGTGCCCTGGGAGCAGAGGCAGCACCAGCGGTTACGGCACAATGAGGCGCAGCTGAGAGCGGAGTTCACTCCCTTTGTGTCCCTTTCCAAGGGATAAAATAATGCCCCAAAGCACAGCCCACATTATGGCCCAACAGCTGCAAAATGTAATTATGCAAATGAAAGGCTGTTTTTTTTTTTTTAAAATGAATAACAAATACTCATAGAAATACTATCTGAAGTGACCACTTCATTTTCTCCCTACTTTAATTTTTAGCTTTTGTGCAGTTTGCAGATGACCAGCTCTGATCTTGCCCCAGAAGAGGCGGTGCTGGTGCTCAAAGGGAGCCATGCCCAGCCCACGCAGCACCGCACTGCCCAGCAAGCCACAACCTCACCACCACAACTGTCCCTCCTGCAGCCGTACAGGGACCAGAGGGACCACAGCACCCACTGCCCGGGGCTCCCTGCAGGGCCTCAACTCGGCATCTGTTCCCTGTCAGCACCAGCGCAGACAGGGACCATCTCAAGGCCTCAGTTTACCCATCTGTGAAATGGGCGCAATGGTCAAGCTGTCCAAGGACTAAGAGCAAACCCCAGTGTATGAGGCACTGTCACCTCCTGAGGCTCACAACTGACAGTAGGGAGCAAAGAGTGACACCCCCCAACAGCCGGGCACTGCTGAGAGCCCCCAGCCCGCTGCCTGCAGCCAGCAACCCTGGCAGAGTTTGGAGCAGCCCTAATTCACAGCAGGGGCAGCTGGGAGAAAATTAACCCCAGGGAAAAAAGCCAAAGCAGGTGGGGCCCGTGGACCCCCATTTCTCTTCCCCAGGGGTGATGCTGCAGGGGGGTGATGCCACATCCCTGCCTTTCTGCTTTCCCCCTTTCCGAGGGGCCCAGCTGCAGCACAAAGCGACCAGCAGCAGCGAGAACCATCCCATTTAATTCACTTCTGCCGCGGCCTCCCCTCCCCAGCCATCTGGGTACCTGTCTAGTAGCTCCCAAATTAAATAAGGCTACCTCTGGAGCTCACAAATAATGACAACAGGCTCTTTAATGAGTCTCCCGTTCTGAATGGCTTCTCAGCATAGCGGCAGGTCTCTGCGTCTCTCTTTGTGCTGCTGCTTTTTGTTACCAGCCGGAGAATGGGATTTTGGAGGGAAGGGCTGGTGCGGAGAGGCTGCGCGGGGGCCAGCCCACTAGGGTGGGGGGCTGCTCACCTCCCCTGCGCCCTCCCTGCTCCGCACAGCTCCGGCAGGGAGGGGACAATGGAGAGGGAGAAGAAACCTCTAGGAGCCAGGACCCCGGTTTGGCACGCTGGGTCTCATCCGGCACTGCCAAGCCCCGATATGTAGAATTATAGAATCCTTATACGTTGGAAAACACCTTTTAGAGCAAATCCACCCGTTAGCCCAGCACTGCCAAGTCCACCACCAAACCATGTCCCATGGCAAACACCTTCCTTGCCTGTGCAGGGCTCCCACCCAGCGCCGTCCCCGCTGATGAGCGCTCTCCCTATTAACCAGGCAAACGCCGCTCTAGACCTCCCAGGCAGCCTGGGCCGAGCAGCCCTCCATCCCTGGAGGTGCCCGTCCCTGCTGCCCCGTGCCACCCCGCGTCCCCAGCCCATCCGTCCCCCCCTTGCAGACACAAAGGCTCCCCGAGAGCCTGGGCGGTCCGGCTGGGACCCCAGCGTCCATTAGGGAGCTCTTGATATATTTAGAGGAGCTTGTAATGTGGAGGCTTTTCAGGCTGACCCTCTGCCTCCCATTCAGGCAGCAGACAATGATGAATGAGCCCCGGAGAATAGAGGCAGCCCAGCTGAGGCTGACGCTCCTGTTCTTCTTGAAAAGGTAGAAAAAGGATCCTGAAGGAGCAAGGAATAATTAAAAAATAAATGAACTGGTTTGGGCAGTGATGACAGAAGCCCTGCCTGATTTGCAAGGGCTGGGCATGCTTCACAGACCCACGCTGCCCTTTCTATTCAAGGGAGAAGATCCTTTGGATAAAACTCCACTGCAGCAGAGAAAATGCGAGGAGCATTAAAAATGTAAAGCTAGAGAATTCTCTTTAGTCAACTGCATAACCCCAGGCCATGTTTGTCACTGTCACAGTGATGAATTGGGAGCTGTCTGAAATCAGCGTGCTCACTTTAATAATGTCACTTTCCCTGAGCCCTAAAAAATGTCTTTCTGAACCAGCTGGACGGAGTCTATTCCTTAGCCCAGCAATTACCCATTTCCCTGGGCTTTGCTGGCAGCCGGGCAGCTGGAACAGGCCAGCTTCGGGAAGGGAGGTGCAGGCAGGGCGCAGGCAGGGCGCAGGCAGGGCTCAGCACAGCCTTGCTGCAGGCACAGGCTGGGGCAACCAGGTGACACCGGTGGCCACCGGACCCGGGGAAGGGATGCTGAGGCACCAGGAGCTCTGGCTTCGTCTGGTTTTCTCACTCTGCCCCAGCTTTACTCTTTCTGAGCAACGCCGTTGACTTGACTTTTAGCTACTTGGTTGGAAAAAACAACACTCAGTTTTGCATTTTAAACCCTGAATTTCAAAGCTGTCTTTTGCCGCCAGCGTGTCGGGGTTTGTTTTGGGTTGTTTTTTTTTTCTCCTGGGAAATGGGATCATTTGCAATGGAAATTTGTCCCGTATTTTTGCAGGGAACCGACTGGAATTAAATCATTTGTAATGAAATGTAGGAAAGTTCCCAGAAATTTAATTTCGTTTGCCTTTCATGGTAGCTAGTCCGTCCACCTCTACAGCCAAGATTTGCAGGAGCGACTGATGATCTGGGGATCACCAGCCTGGTTTTCTAAAATCTGCTGAGCAGACACCCTCAGAAAAGTCTCCTGAGAAGCACCTGGGGCCGCAGTGGGACTCGTGGAGACTCTCTTCTGCAGCATGGCAGCTCCCTGCACCGAGAGATCCTTGCCTGGAACTTTCAGCCCTTTCTTTTTGAAGCATCAGAGATGCAGGTCCCACATCCCCAGGGCTCGCTGAGGGGACACAAGCCCTTTCCCACACTCCTTATCCCCCTCCTCCTCCTCACAGCCACAGGATCCATCCAGTTTAGCTATTTTTCAGCCAAGCTTCCAAAACCATTATTTCCTAGAGTTGCTTTTTTTTTCCCCCCTCCCACAAACCTTGGACATCTCGCTGCTTACAACCAGACCTAAGATAAAACCAGCTTCAAAGCCGTTTCTATAATGAGCAGCAGTGCATGAGAAACCCAACAACAGAGGAGACGAGACTGGGATAAAAACTAACCTGAAAAGAAGCACCATCCCTTTAAGGAGAGATAATGAACGGAGAAGCTGTTGCTTGGCATGTTTGCAGAGAATCGCTAATTAAAACATCGCTTCTGTAAAGTATGCTGATCCCATTGATTCTTCCCCCCACACAGTTAATTTGCTGCTAGGAAGGCAAAGTCGCAAGGGTCCTCATTATAAAAATTTCACTGGCTGCAGCTAATGGTTGTAATTAATAGGTGCAATAAATTTCAAATGGGCAGCCAGGGTGTTCATTAGCTGTGGGCTGACTCAGCACCGGTGGCCTCACCAGTTACTAAATAACCCATTTCCAAGCAGACGGGAGGAGGAAGGTGCTCTGTGGCACAACCGGCGCATCCGTAATTCCCCGCCGAGAGCAGAGCTGAATAAATAATTCCCGGCAAGTCCCGGATTTGTCTCTTTTTGTCTCAGTGGTGAATTGTCCGTGCAGACCTCCTCCAGCTCTCGGCCAGCTAACCGGGGTCAGGTTTTCTCAAAAGTGCTGCCGCAGCCAAGTGCCCTGGATTTCGTGCGGGATCAGCACTCCAGGAACTGAACTCCCTGATGGGAAGGGTGGGTAAATACCCACAGGTGGTATCACGTAGCCAGGCACGGATCAAACCCCAGGGAAGCCCTTCGGGTCTGCCTGGTGGAGATGTGGGCTGCGGTGTGATTTTTAATGCCCTGGTCCCGCTGTGGGCATCCTGCACGAGGGCTGAGCTTTAAAATCTCCCCGGGCTCCCGCTGAGCATCGTCCCCTCCATAGGAGATCCCATTCCCACAGCCCCGTGCCTGCACCAACCCTCCCAGGGGCCACCAGCGAGGCGCCGAGCATCCCACTGTGTCCTGTCAGGGCTGGGTGCTGTCACAGCTTTGATTAAAACTCCCAACTTTTCAGTTCATTATCATCTGGCTGTGATTAAAATATTAATAATTGTCACTCTCTCCCCGAGTTCTCCCCTGGGACCAGCATCCGTGGGGCTGAGGACCCGGCAGGAAGCTCTTCCCGTGCACCATGATCGCTGCACGGAGGCAAACCCCACGCCGAGCCCCGCGCAGGCAGCAGCGGGCAGCGACCCCAGCCTGGGTGCTGGGATGTGGGATGGAATCCCCCCTCACCCCGGCGGTATTCGGGAGCTGGTGCCCCGTGCCCGAGCCGGGTCTCCCTAACATCCCTGGAAGCCAAAATGACGGCTGCTGCCACCAGGGATGTCCAGGAGCCGACACGGCTCCGCGGGGGCTGTGTCAGGGCATGCGGCTGCCATTTCCCCTCCCTGCAGGGCAGCACGGGACAAGCCTGTGCCTCACCCTCCGGCAGCTTGGGGATACGGGAACTCCACACCCAGCTCCCAGAGGAAGCCTGGGACGGTGGATGCCTCATTCATAAATGGCAGTTATTATCTGTAATTAGTGGCTTGTCCTGCTCTGCACATTCGCTCCCGGGAAGGACCAGGGAGTGCTGGAGGGGTCCGACTGCTCCAGCATCTTCCTTTTCCCAGTGCTTTTGGAGACGGAGCTCCCCAGAGGTGCCTTCGCAGCGACTCTCCTTCAAGCTCGCTTGTCTGGACCAGGGGTGGGATTTCAGTCACTGCCTTTTTAAAAATAGGTGCATGCCCGAGTTCTCTAAGATGCTGTGAAAACGCCAACCTCATCGACTGTTTTATTTAATGATGTGAATGTTTTATAAGCACGGCAGCCGAGGGTTTTTGCTTTGCCCAGCCCGGGCAGTGGGCAGTAATCGGGGCTGCGGGCAGAGGCTGCGCTAATTGAAAGGTGACAGGAGCTGCTGCTGGGAGCTGGATGCCAGACAGGCTGAGAGCTCACCTGGTGCTGGCAGCATCTCCTCTCCGCGATGGATCTTTTCCAGGGGTCCCTGCCAATGCCTTCTGCACAGCAGGGCTCTCAGTGAAACACTTGTCCCCTGTGTGTCTCCCCCCTCACCGCCCGCAGGCCCTTGAGGAGCAAACCGACTGAAAGCCACCAGTCAAATCTCACTGCTTAAGCCCTTGCGCATTGCCAGGGGGTACTTGGAGCTGGACAAACAAGGGCAAGAAAGAAAGAGATATGGCAGAAAGTCACCGGCCCTGGTTCCTGACCACTAGCCACCCCAACCGAGGTGCCCACTCGGTTTCCTCCTGTCCCAGCTGCTCCTGGACACAGCACCGCAGAAACACAGTTGGTCGTGCTGCCTCCGTTTCTTCCCTGCTTAATGCCTGCCTTGCTAGAAGAAAAATCAATAGCGTAAAGGGTAGTGAGAGCAAGTCTCAGGGGTGGAGTATCTCGTCGGCACAGTGCAGACAGGCTCCCAATAATCCTGCTCTGAGCCGCTTTGCCCAACAGCCACCGAAATATTAATGGGGGCTGCTGCCGCTCCAGCGCGGGTGTTTGCATTCCTCTGTGGTCTCTCAACAAGGGGCAGTTGCCACTCAGGGATGGGGTCATCCCCGGCACCAGCATCCCTGCTCCCCGATAGCTCTTTCCCCCCCAGTGCTTGCAGTGATGCCCGGGGCTTTGCCGGGGGGCTCGGGGCCATGCCCGCCTCGGGGAGCTGCCACGGCACAGCCCCCGCTAACCCACCGCGACCATCCAGAGAGGATTTTGCTCACTGCTCCCCCGACACAACGTTGTGGGTTGCAACAATGCGAATGGCAAAAAACCAGGACCCCTCATGTATTTTCGGTTAATTTGCCCGGCTCTCCCCTGCTCGGCGGTTCATGGCACCCTGGATCCGGGCTCCCCATCCCTGGGGTGGGAGCGGCGGGGCCAAGCCATGCGTGTCCGCCGCAGGGATGGGCCCTGCTCGGCGTGAATGGCTCGGGGCGGCCATTGTCATGGGTGAATTTTCTGAATGAGCAAATCCTCATTAAAAAATAATTAAAACAGCCTGGTGAGATTGGCTTAATTCCTCTCATTTTGACTGATGGTGTTTAGTTTTGATGATTTATGTGCCACAGCCTTGCCAGCTCTTATGCTTTCATTGTTGGAACTCACGGGATTTCATGATTTTCTTCCTTCCACACCTCCTTGAGTCATGGGATTACAGCTGAATCTCAGCTTTCTCTTTTTTTTTTTTTCAATGACTATTATTTTTAAAGATGCATTCCAGGCTGGTGAAATAAACTTGAAAGCCTGACACCTAATGACTCAAAGCTCAGGAAGTGAGAAAAAAAAAATAACAGAGAAATTGCTCGTTTCCTGCTTGGGGAGGGTGGTTTGTAATCCCCTGACGTTGTTCGGGTGCTGATGGAGGTGGTGGGATCTGTGGTGGTGGGGTCTACGATGGTGGGGTCTGCGGTGATGGGGTCTGTGGTGGTGGTATCTGTGGTGATGGGGTCTGCAGCGATGGGGTCTGTGGCGAGGGGTTCTGTGGTGGTGGGGTCTGTGGTGGTGGTGGGGTCTATGATGGTGGGGTCTATGATGGTGGGATCTATGGTGATGGGATCTGTGGTGGTGGGGTCTATGATGGTGGGGTCTATGGTGATGGGGTCTACAGCAGCGCCCTCATCTCCCACCCCATCCAGACCAGCTCTGCCAGGCTGCCATGCTCACAGACATTGCCTTTGCTCATTTTAAAAGTGCCAAATTGCCAAGTCCCTCTGTACGATTAAACCCGTCCTTCGCACATGCTCCCCGCCGCTGCCTCCCCTCCAATGTCCCAGTGGCACCAGGACTCATGGGCGCTGCAGGGACGGGTCCTGCCTGGCACAACCCGGGTCGCTCCAGGTCCTGCGCAACCTGCTGGGTCCACAGCATCCCTGGAAGGAGCATGGCATGGTTGGGAGATGGGGATGGGGGCCCCTGGGCTTTTCCCAGCACCCTGCAAGCCCCTGCTTGGGAGAGCTGACAGCAGCAGAAAGGGTTCCTGCCATCACCTGCAGCCGCTTCGGTGCCGGGTCAAGACAGTGGCCACAGCTCTTGGAAATGCCCTTGGTTCCCCGCCTGATGCTTTTGTTCTGCGGGGCTGCAGGTGGGGATGCTTTGAACCGTGTGAGAAAAGCTTGCTGCCAAAGAAAAGCCGCTCCCGCCGCCCTCGCAGCCCCCTTCGCCAGCACCCGGCGCCGCCGAGCGCCCTTTCAGCTCTGAATGGGGACGACGGCGCCTGAAAGGCCGTGCCCCCCACCATCCCTGTCCCTCTTTGTCTCTCCCTCTGCTCACCACCCCCTGCCCCATCCGTCTTGCTAAGGCCCTGCAAGGCTTCAATGCCCCCTTTCACTTGTTATTTGTTACCAAATAAATATGGGTGATTAAAAAAGGATCAGGAGTCCGTGCGGTTTGCAGAGGTGCCTGGAAGGTGGAGTCCCTCCTCTGTGTAGCCAATGGCTTTTCGCCCTACATGAGTTAGGAAAAGCAATCACATAGGAATAAAAAGCCATAGACCACAGCAGAGGGCTTACCCAGGATAAGCCAGCGGTCTTTGGGGAGAGAAAAGGAACAAGGGAAAGGAGGGGGGAGAAAAAGAAGTAACCCCTCTAAGTTGTCCTCCCTCCCCGTGCCCAGCTGGGAGCACGACCCGCTCCATCCCTGCACAGGGACCACAGTCCCCCAGCTCGACTCTACAAAAACAGGGGAATCTCCCACCCAAAACACCCCTCAGCACCACAGGGTGGTTACTCACGGTTTACTCCTGGGTCAGGAAGGAGAAAGCCAAACCTGCCATGTCCGTCCCCTCAGCAGTAACCTGCCGGCGCGGTGGCCCGACCCTGGGAGGAGGACCCAGCACCCTGCCTTTTCTCCTTCGAAAAGTAACAAACTGTGATTGCAGGGACAACAGTCTCTTGCAGCAGAGGTGATGCTTAAGAGACAACATGCCATAGCCTGAATCAATGGCAGCACGCCCAAGGCGCAGGCAATGGAATGGTTTATTTGCCCTCTCCCGCTGTCCTGGCCACAGACACACCTGATCTCTGACAGTAAGATGGTGTTCCCCATCACATCCTTTTGCACTGCTTTTAAGGAGCCCAATAAACCCGATAAACCTTGGGTTATAAACCACGTAGTCGCTCTGGTTGCAAAGGGAGCAGCACAAATTTACACCGGCAGACCATGCGTCCCTTTCCGCAGAGGACCACCTTCCTCTTCGGCAGCCGCTTCCCTCCCCGCAGCCCAGGAGTCCACGTGGCAAATCCCTTCTGCAAGCAAGGGGGGAAAGCTCTCTCCTCGGGGTAGAGCTGTCCCCTCGCCTGTGGCTGTTTTGAAAATCTGACCCTTGGGGCCACCAAGGGACTTGCCCACAGTCACGGAGTTGCCCAGCGGCAGAACTGGGAACCGAAAACCTTCCCTTGGCCCCGCGGCTCCCGCAGCTCACCTGGGGATGCTGAGCAGTGAGAGGTTCATCCAACAGACCCGCCTTTGTCAGCTGAGACAAAGGGCTAAAGAAAGGTCTGGCTGCAAACCTGCCTCCCGCCGGCTTCCCCCGCTGCTGCCTTCCCCTGCCAACTTTTCGGGGGAGCCTCCATCTCCGTACCCACAAAAGAGGCATCTCAGGACAAGGTGGGCCGCTCCAACAGCTCCTCCAAGAGCCAGACACAGATGTTATCCTTTAGCAAAATCCTCTGCACCTCCCTGCACCTGGAGGGGCTCCTCCAGTGGCACCAAAACTGCCCAGGTTCTCCCTGGGAAAGCGCTGGCCCCTGCCTTTATTCTCTTCCCCTGCCAGGACGCTGGCTCATTCAGCAACAGTGACCGCTAATTGCCAGGAGCTGATGAGGTCAGCTCTGCTATTGAGCCTAGGAAACTCCCTTTCTTGTTGCCCTAGCAAGAATCCTTGGGAAATTCGATGTTTCTAAAACTATACAGCAACCAGGTTTCGAAGTAGAAAGGAATTCGCACCCTGCGGTTGGTGATAGCAGCGAGCGTGGCTTTGACCTACAAACCAAACTTCTGAAGCACGCAGGTAGGTCTGAACTGGCGTTTTCCCAAGGTCTTCTCTCTTTTAACTCCCATATATGAATGGCAAGGAATAAAGGCCACCATGTGCCCCACCTTCTGGCACAGCCACACTCCCTTCCCGGCCCCTTCGCTCCGCAGGACGCTGTGCCCGTGGGCAGCCCGACACACTGAGCTCTGCAGGAGCATCGTTTGGCCCTGGCAGATGCCCCGGTGCGTGCCCGTGGGTGCTGCACGCACACCAGGAGCCCCGCATGGGTCTCTGCCCCCCATCCCCACCACCAACTCACCCCCTGGTCCCGGGGGTGCACTAAGGAGCCAGCCCCAATTTCATTGCGCATCGCACATTCGAAGGGTAAATCGTTGAGCCGAACTCAGTGGCTCTTTGGGATACGGCCCTGTGGCTCTGCTTTGGCGCCCGAGACCTTCCCAAGGAGGCTGCACCCACCGCAGGGCAGCTCCGGTGCCAGGCTGCTCTCCCCAGCATGGGAGCACGAGGGCACATGCCCGTCCGAGAGCCACTAGCCCCACACCGCACCACAGGGACCCGAGGACAGCCTGGAGCCACCAGCCGAGCGCGTCTGACCTCACCTTTGGCATCGGGGCGTCCTCTCCGCGGGAAGGGCACCATGCCAGACGGCAACGGGCCTTGGGATGGCAGCCACCGCACCATCGCCCATACTGTCCCCTCCTCCCCGCGCCACCCTGGCCCCCTCCAGCAAAAAACGCAGGTGCTGCAGGGATGCTTGGCCCAGCGCTGCACCCACTGCCTCCGAGCCCCAGTTGGTTACTGGGGAGGGGGTCTTATTTTTGAAGCCCCGACCCCTCCCTTGGTGGCTGCTCCTGCTGCCGTCCCCGCATCCCCGCCGAAGCCTCGCTGCGCGGTCGCATACTTGAAATGGTTGTGCACCGAGGGGCCGGAGCGGAGGGAGGGAGCGGGGGTCAGGTATTTCTCCATCCCCATCTCCGGAGAGCTGGTAACAAAGGCGCTATTGAACTGCAGCCTCTCTGGTCTGTGAAGCAGAAACCTCTTGTATCTACTTCACTGCCTTTGATCTAACTCCCCCAGTGGGATGTATATTACTCATGTCCTGCTGCTCGGGTACTGCTGCCAGAGTGGGACGGGGGGGGACAAGTCCCCGCTCGTCACCCCGGGTTTGGGAAGCGCCGGGCAGGGGCAGCCAGCACCAGCCTCCGCTGCTGTCCTTCCCCATCACCCCTTGGTCCCCCCACTCCGTCCCCCCAACCCCACCATCCTCCCAGACCCCAGGCTTTGGGGGATACGTGCGGGCGCCCAGCGCTCAGCCGAGTGTAGAGGCGGGAGGAGCAGGGCTCTGCGCCTCGCATTCCTCTTCTGTAATTAAAGCCGGTGCGCTGGGTGGAGGGGGAATTTCCCAAAGGGTTTTACTGGCGTCTGGACAAGGGTCAGACAATGAGAACATTTGACAGGGTGCCCAAATCCGCTGTATCTTGGATACGCTCAAAGCCTCCCCCGTGCTGTTGGTCCCAGGCGCAGGTTTGCCGGAGGTGGGGGCTGTTTGGGCAGGTTGGGGAAGGCGGGCGGGCAGCTTGGGGACTCTCTCACCACGTCCCCGCAGCCTTCGCCCCAGCCAGGCTGCCCCAAAAGGGCAACAGCTTGAGCAGCACCAACTTGCTCTGAAGCCACATCCCCATGGGGATCCCCCAGAAAATCCAGGGTAAAGGCATCAAACGCACCTTAGAGACTCACAGCGCTTGGAGCGGTGCTTTAAAAAGTACTTTGCTGCCATCAGCAAGGTACCTGCCGCGCTCCCTCAGGAGCCAGGGGCATTCGGGGCTTAGTCTGGTTTTGCCAGTCCCAGGAGGGTACTGGGATGCTGTGACAACCGGGCTGGAAATCATCCCAGCTACCCAAAAGCACTTGAGTGCTTTTGGAAATCTCATTCTCCTGCCTTTCCAGCTGGTTCGCAGAAAACCCTGCGCCCGGCAGCTCCCACCAGCACCCAGAGAGGCACGTGCTGGCATCGCCTTTGGAGCAGGCCTGCGGTGCCCAAATGACAGTCCCCAAAGTGAGAGTACCCAAAACTACAGCACAAGGGGAAGCTTCCCTGGAGCCAAGGGCTCTCAGCGCTGCTTCCCCTTCTCCCAGGGCTCATCCCCTCCTTCCCCAGCTCCCTGCCCGTGTCTCAGGTGCGGGGAGAGCTCAGACATGCACAGAGGCCCCCGGGGCTGCCTCCGTCCCTGCTGCAAGGTGGAGGGGAATAAAACACACCCCACAACTGAAACGGGAAGGATGGATGGACAGATGGACGGGTAGATACTCCAGAACAGAGACCAGCCAAGCTGGGTACGCCCAAAGAATTTTGTTTCCCACAGAGATCCGTACTAGTTGCAGCCCAAGAAGGCACAATCAGCCTTTTTTTAGGGGGTCATCTGCAGTTCCCCCCTCCCCAGTCCCTCACTGCCCAGCCACAGGCTGGCTCGTGCCCCAGGGCAGGGCATGCGGGACCCAACTGTTGTTTAGTTTTTAAGCATTAACTATTAGAACTTGGGGAGCAGTTGAAGTCAGAGTTGGGCAACGATCCATTTCCAAGCTGTCTTGACAACTGGCTCCAGCACAGCAAGATTAGATCTACTAATCACATTTATAAGGCGCCCAGGATCATGAATTGGGTATTCGGAGAATATTTGTCATTGTAACAATGTCATTTCCCAGCCTTCAGCGTGCATTACCTTGTCCTCCGAGTCGTTATGGTTGGACTTTTTTTGCTTTATAGAAACATCTACTCGGGGAAGAGGAGGCTCAAAAGCATTTGTTGTATCGATGCTCTCTACAGCTAAAGGCGCACGCTGTCACTTGTATGCCCCATGGATAGGGTAATACGGGGGTTATTTATGGATTTTAATCAGCCTTTCTCATCACCTGATTTTGTATTGATAGCTGCTTCACAAAACAGATATAACCCAAATCTTTCCAGAACGCTATATAAATCCCCCACCTCCTGCAGGCAATAAAAAGGGAGGCCAGGTAAGCCGAGCGACACCCCGGATCAGGCAGCGCATCCTTAATGGTGAGCTCAGGAAAGGAAGGCAGCTCTGCCTCCCCATCACTCCGCACCGCAGGCGGCCCAGGGTGAGACCACACCGTCGACAGCACCATCCAGAGATGCCTTCGACAAACCCACGTTTGCAGCACCAGCAGCCATCGCAGCATCCCAGCCTGCGCGCTGCAGCCGCCGCCAGCGCTGCAGCAGCGCGTTAAGGAGACACCAGACGGAGCCCAGGCTCCCTGCTCGGGATGCGCTGGCAGCCACGGAAAAAATCCACAGGCTCAGGAAGGGCCAAAATAGTCCTAATTTTGCAGGTGCGCACGCAATCACGCACCTCTTCCAAAACACAGAACGCAGCATAAAACTGGTCTGATCTGTTTTAAGGAGAGAAAAGAAATCCTTTCATTTTCGGGCTACTTTTGCACTTTGATTTATGCCCCCAGGGATGCTCAGCCCACCCCTCTCCAGAACAGCAGACACGGCCGGTGCAGCCTCCCCCTGACACCCGGCAGCCCATGAGATGGGTTTTCCCCTTCTAGCGGGTACCAGTGCTCCAGGACCTGGCTTTCCCTAACTCAAGGAAGTGTATAGGAAAACGGGGATGGCGAGGTGCCGAGGGAGACGGAGCTGGGCTCCGACTGTCCCAGCACAGCTCATCCCAGAACCAGGCTCCTGCGGGACTGGCTTTTCCATGGGTGCCTGAGGTTGCTTTGGAGAACAGAAATATTCTTGCTGGCACGGGCAAGTTTGAGCCAGGAGGAATATTCTGCAAATGCAGTTAGTTTGTACCAGTCGGCTTTGGGTACAAAACCAACGCTGAGAAGTTTCAGCTGCTCCTTCCCGCTTTGCCATTGGGAACAGCGTGCCGCTTCCAGCTCTCCTTTGTTCTTAGCAAAAATACGTGTTTTTTAGTTGACTGGAAATGTAATGAAAGGTTTTTCTCTGGGTGAAACAAAATGTTCTCCAACCCCCAATGATTTTTTTTCCCTCAGCTTGCTGAAAAAAGTTAGATTAAATTCCTTTTGGCTTGACCCCTCGGAGCTTCTTGTGCTCTGCAAACTGATAAATCTGTCCTCAACAGAGGCCGAGCTGCCCTTGGCGGGGCACGTCTGGCCATGGGACCCCAAGACTTGTGTGTCCCAGGTCACAGCCCATACGACCCTGCGGAACCCCAAAGCTCAGTCCCATTGCACCCCTCGGAGCGCTGCTGTCTCCTCCGGCTTTTTTTCAAGGCGGAGGGATGAGAGAGGCAGCGAGGGAAGGGGCGAGATAATGACCCAGATCTGTTCCTGCAAACCAGCCATCAATTCGCCACACAGCCCATTAAGAGAGGGCAAACGCGACTCGGGAATCCAGGGAAGTCACTAGCTAACAAGATCCTCCCGGGCCTTTTAGCACATTCTTGGTCACAGATATTTCAGCTCCCGCAGCCCCAGCTGTAATTAAGTCTGGGCTGCGAGGCAGGAGACGCCGCAGCAACCGAGGGCGGGGGGATTTGTCTCGGTTTGCCCGAGCAGCGCGCAGGGCTGATGAGGGATGGTGTCCCCAAGGCGGGGGCTGCAGCCTGAGCATCCCGCGCGGGGCAGGGGCTGGTCCCTCGCTGGGGGGCGAGCGCTGCTCCCCTCGGGTCTTGGCAACTTGGACTCGGTAAAGGAGGGAGAAGGAACGCACCCGGCTGACGGGGACGGTTCAGTGATCAGGAGCGAGTAGAGCAGAGGGAACAAAGAGACGGAGGATTTAGAGGGAGAAGGTGAGGAAGAGTCCTGAGGGGGTGCAGGGGCACTTTGTCGAGAGGTGGAAAGTGAAGGCAGGCATCAGCTCCGCACCAGTGTGGCCCCTTCAACTCCCCTGGAGGGCCACTTCCCTGGGCTCAAACCCACCTCAGGTGACTCCAGTGACTTCAGGGACATTGCCCTGTCCACAAGGTTGGGCAGAAAAGAGCGCAACCCGTCTCCCACCATCATAAATCAGGGCTGAATCCACTGCTGACAGGCGGTGCTGGGGGAAGCAGACCCCCTAAGGTGCCCTTCCCTTCCCCTCGCAGACCAGAACCCAAAAGCCCTTTGCATGTGGCTGCACCATCACACGCGCAAGTTCAAACAGTTCCTATAAAGCCACAGACCCGGTTCCCTGCTGGGACAGGAGCAGAGACAGCCGCCAGCGCCCAGCTGGAGTTCACACTACAGCTTTGCACCACGTTTGAAGAAGGTTTAACCACCCATATCCACTGAGGCCCCTCTTCCTCACCGGCACAGGAGATTTGCGCTGGCACGACCAAGAGAAATTGTGACCTCCTTCACCAACCCCACTGCCCCACACTGAACTGACCCCCCCCAACCCTCCCTGATTTAACGTGTGCATGCAACGGAGGATTGATTCCTGGCGGATATTCCCATCTGGTCTGTCCTCTGCAACCTTGTCTAGTTGCAATGCAGGACACCAGTGTGCTTCCCGCTGGGGATTCCCCTCTGGATGCACAAGTGAGGCCGGTGGGACAAGGAGCAGTGGCAGATGAAGGCAGAGATGCTGGTAGAGCCATGGGGGTGGTCCTCCCCACGTGCCCCCGCAGATGCTCCTCATTGCCGGCTAGAGAGGATTAGCCACAGCTGGGGTGACTGGGGTGGAATTGGGATGGGTTGATGGTCTACCCACGTGGGAGCTGCCGTTGTGCGCCTGTGTGTGTGCAAGGCAGAGGGGTGGTTGAGCATCACACAGCCATTCACGCCCTCCCGGGGTTTGGTGAACCATATCCAGGCACCAAGAGCTCAAGCTTCCTCTTGCTTTGGGTTCTGCAGGGTCTCTGCCATGGTGGCACTGAGCTGGCAGCCCATGGAAGATCTCCCGAAAGCCGAGCTGGGGCTGACCCCGGCCCGTGGGCTCTCCTCTGCTGTCGTCAGCAGCACGGTGCAACAGGCAGCGTGGCAGGGCAGTGCGCCCTGCGAGTGGGGAATGCGGGGCTGGAACAGGAGACGGCACACGGATTAGCCCCTGGAGAGGGAGCGGTGGCGGCCATGCCTAGGGGCAGGTTTGGATGGCTTGAGTGGCGGGGTTTGGGGAGCATCGCGGATGGATGCATCCTCCGTGACGGGTCCAAGGTGATGCAGTCGTGAGATATTTGTGTTTCGTCTGCTGCTGGCCCTGTTGTTCACTGTTACCAGAGATTTGTCATGTTCCGCTGACAAGTTATCAGGGACTCGTGA
The DNA here is from genome assembly GCA_013400035.1 of Rynchops niger. Taxonomy (NCBI): domain Eukaryota; kingdom Metazoa; phylum Chordata; class Aves; order Charadriiformes; family Laridae; genus Rynchops; species Rynchops niger. Next base: position 205,603 of record VXBH01009413.1, read on the forward strand.
CATAATGTGACACCTATTAGCATAAGGAGAGATTCTGGTGGAGAAAGTGTCTCTTTTCCACTTTGGAGACCTTTCCTCCATTGCTCACCCTGCTGGAAAGGGCACCAGGGTCCCACCGCTCCTCCCAAGGGACAACCACACCTGGGGAGAAGGCAAACCCCACGGGGAGACCCACAAGCACAGTGTGAAGGTGCCCCAAGCCTGTACCTGAGCCTGTTCTCTCTGCCCGGAGCCGTCCCAGCCCCGGTCCCACCCAGCCCTGCTCCTGAAGGGCTGTCACCACTCCCTGGGGCCACACAGACGTCTGCAGAAACCCGGAGGGAACATCCGTCGGATGCCTCCGGGCAGCCCCAGCCCGCTCCTCGGAGGGGTTCTCGGGGGGCTCTGCCACCCTCCCCTCTCCTCACCGTTGCTGAGGCTTCCGGCGGAGAAAAATTATTATTCTCCTTAATGGGCTATTGCAGTCCAGACAGGCGAGTGCACCCAGGCAATACACAGACACACAGACACACAGAATCTGTGTACGCCGGTACCCAAATCCCTGCACAAGCCATTGGGAACCGTTTGTCTCCCCAGCCCCCGCCAGCCCCCCGGACCCCACTGCTGGAGAGTCCCTTTGGTTTCCGTACCCCAGCATGTCCGAAATAACGGCAGGAATCAAACGACACCGAAATCAAGACAATTCCTATCTCAAAGTAATTAATTTCCTTTCCCCTCGCTGACATCACCGTGCAGGTTAATACACGCACCGCTTCCCTTATCTTTCCCGGGGATTACCTCATCGGAGAGCACCCGGAGAGCCTCCCTCCCCGCTGTGCCGAATGCCAGCGCTGCTGGCGGAGCTGCAAGTTTGCAGCCGGAGGAAGGATTGCTCAAACGCGGTTCCACCAGCACACCCAGCTCTTCCCACCGCACCGGCACCCCGTGCCGTTTTCGTGCAGGATTCAATGATATTCAGCAAAGCACAAGCGCTAACAAATCTGCTCTTCGCCCTTCGGTTCACACTCGGAAAGAAAAATACTCTTCTGCATCAGGCAGAGTTTCCCTTTGCCCGCAACTGGGGGCTCGTGCACGGATTTTATACAACACGTTACAAACAATGCAAAAGTGTTTGCACACCCACAGACATACCCAGTCGCACTCAACCCCCCCCCCGCCACTTCACATCTGGTACCTAAGCAAGACAGAAAACTTATCATATATGTACATAAACTTACATTCGCACACGGGAACACTCATGCAAGTGCACACCTCGTACTGAAATCCAACAGTTAAAGAGCTGACGTGCAATTTAGCGGATCAGTACGTTAACATGTGTGGCATGTAATTGTGTGTCAACCTGAGTAATGTGAATACACGTGAATATATATATATACACACACACACACACATCTTCACAAACATCCATATATTGATGAATTTTGACTATGTGGTGGTTATTCTCACCTAAAACAAAGAGAATTCATTTTTTTTCCCCAGCTAATCACATACATATCAGCAAGAATATAAGTACTGCAAGCAAATGCCACACTGCAACACAGTGTGAACAGAGGTGAATACATATATATTCGCATAGACATACATAAACACATTTTCAACATGCACAATAAACGGATAAAGGACTTGAATTTCTTTGGGAAAGAAATACGCGGGCGCTGCTCGCGGAGTTTAAGTCCCGGGGGGATGTGTACGGGTAACGCACGCACAGGGGAGCTGGGGGATGCAGGTGCCTGTGTGCAGTTTCGTGTGCTCCTTACAAACGCCCATCGTTCCCCGAGCGCGCAGCACCCACCGCTATTCTCACACACACAACTCCTCCAGGCAAGACTTCAAACAAAGAAAGAAAGAGAAAAAAAATGCCGTCTTACTTTTTTTTTTTTCCTTTCTTTTTTTTTCCCCCCCCTCCTCTCTCCTCCCCGCCGCCTCAATCGCGGGACTTCCGCGGGACCGCGGTTCTTTTGCTGGCGATTACGAAAAAGCAACTTCACACGCCGCCGAGCGCTGCGCACCGCCGTGCGGAGGGGAAGAAGAGCTTCGCCGGCGGGGAAGAGAAGGAACAAAAGCCCAGCCACGCCAGAGCGGCGCTGAATAGGTGCCTTCCGAATTGTGAAGGGGATTGTGTGGCGGCGTGTGTGGTTGCGGGGCGGGCGGAGGCGGGTGGAAGGGGCGATGGGGAGAGGCCTCCCTCCCACGCCGGCTGGGGACGGCCGCCCGCAACCCCAATCTGAGGTTAGTGCATAAATTATCTCCCGTCTCTCCCGCTCTCCCCATTGGGTCGCAGAGCCCTCGCACACGGCTGCATTCCCTCCGCTCCGCTCCGCCGACAGCTCCCCCTTCCCCGCACAGCCCACCCGCAGATGCCCCGGTACCCACGGCCCCCCGCCTGCCCCCCACCCGGGGCAGGGATGCCCGTTCTCCCCATTTTTCTCGTTCGTCTCGCTCCCGCTTTCTCCTTTTCGGCTTTGTCTCCGGCCCCGTCTCCCAGCCAGGCAGACACAAAAGAGCCTCTGACCTGGGAGGAGAAAGACCCGTTTCCAGTAAAAAAAACCAACACACCACCACCCGAGCGCACCGGTGGGTGCTTTCAGCAGGCAGAGAAATTAAAAATAGCTGGTATAGCTCAAAATCAGAGGCAGCATTCCTTCCCTAATGGGTGCAATTAGCGGAGTGAGGATGGACGCATGTTTCCCTGGCTGTTCCCTGCATCTCTCCGTGTCTCCGAGCCGCCAGCCTGCCTCTGCTCTTCCGTGGGCTTTTGGGAAACGGCATTTTTCCACTTCCAGGAGCTGCCGGGGCAGGAGCTGTGCTTGGATGCAGCTATCAACATGCACTTCAGCTGCCTTAAGCTCTCCCTCCACCTCCGTCTCAAAATAGAAGGGTTCAGACAGGATTAAATCCCCAAACACAGGTCCCGAGTCCTCTGGGGCTTGCAGAAGCAGAGACAAGTCAGATTTGGGACCTTTTTTTCCCCGGCTCATTGCTATCCATCCACTTGAGCTCTCATAAATCCCGAGCTGTCAGTGTAACAGGGGGTGATTCAGCGGGGATTTAGCCAGGCTTCGGACCCGTGGAGCGAGCCAGGTCCTCCTCCCATCGCAGGGACCGACCTGACACGAGCACGGCATTACCTCACCCTGCGCCGGGACACGGGGCGATAGGCTGCTCTCCCGTGGGAAGCCGGGAGGTCCCTTGCAGGGGACGAGGACCCTCTGTGCTCTCTGGGCTGTGTGTAGTTCTCTCAGCAGCCCTGTAAATCCAAATTCCGACCGGGATTAGCCTAACCATTAATTTTGGCTGCATCAGTCTGGGTGAGAGCAGCGAGCGCCTGCAATGGGATAAGGATGAGGATGCGCCCCGTGCATCCTTCCCCTGAAAAGGGAAGGGGCAGCAGAAGTCCCGTGGGAGGGGATCGCTCTGGGAGGTGTGTTGGGCAGCTCATTAACTGATGGGCCTAATGACCTGCTCGGCTGGGTTGTCTGCACGAGCCAGAGGAGGAGCAGGGGCATCTGGACTGGGCGACACGTTGGATGTGGGCACGGCGCTGCGGGTCCAGCTGTGTCGCCGGGCTGCGGCAGGCCAGGGAGGGCTGCGCCGTCTCTCAGCATCTGCTCGGCTCTGACATTGTGCTCACTTGAGCTTTTTTTTAATTGTCTTGATGTCCCTCATTTGCATAATCCCCATAATGCAGCGCAGCAGGACTTTTGCTCTGAGCTAATAAATAGACGACAAAAATAAATGTGTCATGTAAGATTTGCTTCCATTTCTTGCCTTTGTGAGCGAGCTATCACCACAAAATGATGCTCACGGGGCTGATCTCGCAGGAACTGTCAGCCTGGCCTGCCGTAAGCAGCGATGTTCGCTTTGCCCGTGGTACACAACTTTGCTAGACGTTAGGCTGAAGCTGGGAGCTGGGAGCAGGAGGAAAAGGTGGCTGCAAAAGGTGAGGATGTGCTCCTTGATGCCTGGGGTTTGCCCCACATTGGCCCTCTAAAGCTCTTCCCCAAAAATCACCCCAAAAGCAGGCCGGCAAAGGGCTGGTGGAAGGCCTGCAGACCGCAAAACAGTTCATCGTTGGGTTCGTAGCGTGTTCGCATCCAGTAACATCCAGCATCCATAACAGTAACCAGGCAGGTACCTGGGGTGTCTTATTTTTAGACGTATTTTCTTCAAAATTCTGAGACACTGTGGTTTCCCCTCCTCCCTAACGCTGCGGCCAGCTCTCTGCTCGCAATGGAGCTGCACCTTTAATTAAATTAGTTCCCTTAGCTGAGAAAAAGAGTAATCGCTCTGCCGTGAATATCCAAGGGAACTCCCGAGGCTGGAAAGGCACCACGTGTTTGCTACAGGACCATTTCCCTCTCGGTCTTCCAAGAATTTATTTATCACCTCAAAGAAGTTGGCTGGATGGTGCACGGGGCATTGATGGGAACACCAGAGATCCCACCTCAAAAACAGGCCGAAAGTTTTAAAACAGAGGCTGCAATTAATCACTGGGGCTCTGTATCCCTGGAAATCTTCGCTCCAGGGTTTTCCAAGGCTGGAGCTCAGCTGGAAGCGGGGGGAGCTGCTGGGCATCACCCCCACATTGGGCAGACCAGAGGATCCCTTCTGAACGCTGGGTCTGTGAAGCGATGGGGAGCCAGTGGAAGGTAGCAGTGAGACTCGTTGGGTTTCTGAAGATGTAGTAGGACATAGTTACTTTGCAGAGGGTGCTGGCAGCTTTGGAGATCGTATCTCGTGCATTACAGCACTTGGTATATTTTTTTTCTTCCCGCAGCCCTGTGATTCTGGAGGATTCTCAGCTCTTATATAAAAATGGTTTAGCATTTCCAACTGTGTTGTTTGTTGAGAAAAGCCTGAAAACACGAATCCTAAAGGGTAAAAGCTAAAAGAGAAATAAAGACCTGATAATATATGAGCTTTCTTTTTTTTTTTTNATTTTTATGACTGCACATAACTGCCTTCTGGCATGCGAATGCTTGAGCCTGGTGTTACCATAAAGATGGATTCACAGCTGCTGGTCAGTGGAAGAAAAAGCACTGCCTGCGGTTTCCAAAACGCTGTGAAAGGAGCTCATCAACCTTATAGAGCTGCCCTTAATTGACATTTAACAGGTCTCGGGATGAGTTTGCAGCAAACTGGGCTGGCAACCGGGCACTCGGGGCCACTGGCGTGCCTCGGCCGCGGCAGCAACCCCGAGAAGGAGATGCACGTGCAGATGGCTGCTCATGGGGAGGCAAAGGCAGGGGTGAAGAACAAGAAACAGCGGATGAAAGCAGAGGAGGAAGGAGAGGTGAGCTGTGGCGTGAGGCTGGGTCATGACTCCAGCTGTGGTGAGCCCCAGCGGGAGAGATTTCCACCACGGGCGGCCAAGATCTGCAACAAGTTCCTCTCCCAACTTGTCCCAGCAGGAGGTCTGCACCCCAAATGGTCTGGACCAGGCTCAGCTGCCTCCCAGCATGACCATCATGTCCACCTCCTGGCACCTGCTGAGACGGTGAGGTGCTGGGACAAGGGAAGTCAGAGAGCCATAAGGACGGAAAGAAGAAAAAAAAAACAGCAAGAGAGGTGGAAATTAGATAAGGCACAGAGCGAGGCATGGAGGACCGCGGAGCATCCCTCCAGGATGTGGTGAATAATTTTCCCCTTCCCCAAAGCACCGTGGCGAGGGGACGGGATCATCCATCTTCATTACTTCACCAGAATAGGCTCTGTCAAGTTATACTGTAAAACGAATCAATATTCCCCGCGGCCTCGCTGGCTGCAGCTCCTGCCATGCCGGCACACCGGGCTGCGTGCCGCACACGCGTGCTGGCACCCGCCGGCACCGCTCCCCGGGCAGCACGGGTCCCACGCTGCTGGGGGAGGCAGAGACGCGCAATTATGGCCACACACTGTCCACACACGTGGGGCGTTTTTTTTAAAGTTCACGCTCTTTCTTATCCGCCTACCCAGCTATTTTACTTTCCCCTTGCCATAATATCCCGGCACCTGGCTGCTTATTTTGTGCAGACAACTGAGCAAGCCACCTGCAACGAAACCCCACAGAAGTGCGTCTATTCAGGGAGAAAAATCAGCACGGAAAGCCTTGTTTGCCCAGTTGCAATCACGCGACCCCATTTAGCTTGCAAACCTAACGCACACGCGGTGTCCTGGAGCCCGTGCACAGAGCGAGGCACTTTGCAGGGACATTCCTCTGGAGCCGAGAGGAGAGAAGGGGTGTGCTGTGAACACCGCTCGGCTCCTCGACGAAATTGGGACCAGCCGGGCCAAAGTGATCAGTACACAGCACCTACCCTTGTGCCCAATGCATCTATCCCTTACACCCATCCCTTACACCCATCTCTTACACCCATCCCGCACACCCAGCCCTTACACCCACCTCTTACACCCATCTCTTACACCCATCCCTTACACCCATCCCGCACACCCAGCCCTTACNGCATCCATCCCTCACACCCATCCCTTACACCCAGCCCTCACACCCAGCCCAGCCAGGTGTTGCTTCTCCCTGGTGCAAACTCCCCGCAGAGCCCAGGCAGCACTGGAAATGTCTCGTTGCCTCCTGGCCCTGCTCAGTCCACACGAACAGGGGCAGGAGTTAATAAACCTGGGAAACAAAGGTCAAGATTCCGTCATCGGGTGCTGCTGAGAGCGGAGCAAAGGTGCTAAGGCTTTCCATTGCTCATGGTTGAAAAATGAACGGAGGGGTGCAGGGGACATGCCTGTGGGAGCACAGCAGGGCAGTGTGCGGTGTAGAGGGGTTCCCTCGATCCGCGCCACTTGGACCAGTTTTCGGGATCAGCCCTTCCCAGGGGAGCACCTGGCTGCACCTAGATCCCAGGCTCAGCAGCATTCCGGCTGTCTGATTGCTCCCGAGAAACACCGGTGAGCAAACAGACCCCCGGGATGGAAGACCCTCAGGGCAGACAAGACCCTGACCACCACAGGGGTCTTTGGATTTTACCGGGGGATGCTGCAAGCAAAGTGTATCGGGGGTCCCCCGTTGGAGGGGACTGCCCAGCAGCAGCCACCCTGCACCAACTCATCCCAGCCTCATAGCCGGCATGGCCCGGTCCATGCCCACCCTACGGACCATTCCTGGGGCAGGAGCGGAGGCTCTCTGTTCTGCACCGGCTTTCCCCCGGCTGTTTTCAAGGCAGTGTTGAAAGCCATCACTCCCATCCTGCGCCCAGGCTCCTGCCGCGAGCAAAAGTCTCGCCCAAGACAAGACCCATCCATCTTACTCTCAGCTCAGACGCGTGGCTAAAAATAAGCCAATAAAGTAGCAATCACCTTGGAGCAGCAGCAGCTCTATTAAAGCGGAGCGAGCGGCACCTGTGCCCCGGCGCTGCGGCACGAACAAGCCAGAACCCCAGGAGCTTCTACCTGCCCCGCTGCCACGGCACGGCGGTGATGGGACCCGGCACCGCAGCACTTGGTGCTACCCCCCAGCCCTGGCTCTGCCCCACTGGGCTTCTCCAGGGATGCTCCTCGCTGCCCCACGGCACAGCCACGGCTGCACACGCCGGCATGGGATGAGCCTCCGGCACATCTCCTGCCTGCTGGGAGGAGGAGAGGGGCTTATCGCAGCAGCGGAGTGGCGGCGATGGTTTTGCGCATCTCCCCTGTCCCAGCAGCTCTCCTGGCCCAAACTGGCCATTGGGGCTCCTCCGTCCTGGCCTCAGGAACCCCTGCTCCTTGGGGCTGCTCCTGTGCCTCTTCCTGTGCAGATGTTGGCCGAGGGGCAGATCCACCCTCATCGGATGTGCTGGATGTTTGCATCAGTTTCCGTTGCAAGCGCTCATTTGTCATGTAGATCTCCTGGCATTTTTTTAAAGGGTAGATTAATTTAGGGGAGCTCTCAGATCCAATTTCCTCTGGCAATGGCTCTATTAGGCTGCGCACAGCAGAGATACAGGCTCCCGTCCTCCTGCTGCTACTGATGGAATTTGATTCCGCGCTGCCAAATCTGCAGGGCTGCAAACACATTCTCACTCTTGATTAATGTGAGTAATTTCTGCTTGAAAGAAGGTTGAAATGAGCAGCCAAGGGGAAGCAAACGGTGAGGGTTCCCCCCCACTACCCCTCCTCTTCCCCCATCCCTCACTGCTGTTTGCATTTTACCAGCTCTGGCATGGGCTAACAGATAAACAGAATTGCTGGCCCCGTTTCAAGAGCAGCAGAAGGTGCGGGAGGCGGGGGGCACCTCGGCGCAGGCGGGATGCTGCTGTGCTACAGCTCGGGTAATGCACGGGGCGAGGGACGGGATCGCCCCCCAACCCCCGGAGCCGGGGGGTCCGGCTGTGAGGGGCAGGTGGGTGGAAACATGATGGGAAAAGGGGGTCTGTACATGGGGAGAGGGGACCCCCATGGCTGCGGGGGGCCGGGGGTGCCCCGTGCAGACACGCCATGGCGCAGGGTCCTGCCCTCAGCCTGGGTTTGGTCGCTCCCACTTTGAGGAGCGATGCCGTCAGCGGGGCCGCTCCAAGGCGGAGATGCTGAACATCCTTCCAGCGGGTCCAACCCGCTCCTGGCGCGCCAGCTGCTGCCAGGATTCCCTGCTCCCCTACAAGGCATTCACACCATCAGCTTTTGATTCCTTCAGACGCATCACCTGGGGCTCGTGTGGGGACCTGCCATGCCCACACAGCTCTCTGTCTGGTTTGGGGGAGGAAGAACCAGTTGCCCCACGCCAACACCGTGAGTACCCCCTGCCTCAGCATCCCTGCAGCACCCACCACGCGAAGATCCTGCCCCACAGTCAGGGTTTTTGTAGGACACCAATGTAGTGACAGTGATAACAGGAGCTTTTCCCCAGCGAAACCCTGTCCCCACGTCCTCTCCCTCAGGAGCAGCGGTGGCTTTGCATCTCCTTTTCAATTTATTTTTATAAGGAAGGAGGGAGAGAGAGAGTCACATCCTAATCTGGCAAAATGTCAGGGAGTGATTCAGAGAAGAGGCGAGCAGCAGAGAGAGGCAGCCCACACAGGAGAGTTGTTTCTGATTTCCAAATGTCAGCATGTCCTTTAATTAAATGCTGATTAACAGGGGACGTGCTCCCTTGCGCTGGAACCGGGGCTGCTGCTGGTAACACCGCGCTCCGCAGAGAGCCCGGGTGATGCCGCCAGACTCTCGTCCCCATGGGATGAGCTGCCTGGTGCCAGAGCTGGCCCTGCCGGAGCCGGGCAGCCTGGCCCCGCGGCTTGGAGGGCACTAAAAGGTGCTGGTTCAGCTGCTGCACGTCCGTCACGGCAGGCAACCCTCTTGCACCCAAATCCCCACTGTCTTGTCCACCCTCTGAGCTGGGATTGTGCCTGTGATTTTTTTTGTCGCCGAGTGGAAGTTGCACCGGATGTAGTTTAGCGAAACTGGTTGCAAACCCTGGTGTGGATGCTCTTACTTTAGTTGGAGCAGCTCTTTTCTTCCTTCTGTTTCCTGTACACTTAAGGTGGGCTGCAAAAATGCTGTTGCACTTGGGATCTCTGCAAACAACTTATGCACCTAATAATGTCCCCGAGCATTATCAGTTACAATGCTTCTCTTTGTCCTCCCCAGCGTGCCTTGCCTTTGAAGTCAGCGGGGAGGTTATCCCTGGGGCTGGGAGGGCTGTGCTGTGCTCCGGGCTGTGTCTGCCCTGGGGGGGTGACAAACCCTCCCTGACCCTGGCACCCCGGCACTGCGCAGAGACGGCCAGACTGGAGGGTGGCCAGTGGCTTCGGTCCTGGCTGCCACCCAGCTGCCCCTGCCTGATGCTCTCCCCGAGCCCCGGGGCCAGTCCCCTCCCATGGGGCGGGGAGGTGGCACACAGGGAGGTGGCCCACGGGATGGAGCAGGTAAGTGTGGGCAGGAGTGTCCCTCGCTGCATGCTCCCACAGCCGGTCCTGGCCTGGGCAGCTTTGCACGGGATCTTGCGATGTGCGGACCCTCCTGGTGGACCTCACTCCGTGGCCGGGGACGGGCACACATGTGCCCAAGCCCAGCTCCGCTCTGGCCTGCGGGATGATTCCCTCTTTTTTTTTATTGTTGTTCTGGGCATTATAGGGTTAGGGCAGCCCTGCTCCAGGAGCAGCAGGTTCCTCAAGACAAAAGGTGTACATCCGTTCTGCTCTGCACCCCACGCGTCTGGCTGACCACAACAGTGTTCCCGAGCACACAAAAGCTCTCTAGACTGCACAGAAACTTTTACCTCGGGCAGCCTCCTTCAGAGACCCGTCTCACACTGCGTGCATGGAGCAAAGCCAGCCAAGGAGGTTACGGGGCTGAAGTCACATGCCAGACATGGCTTAATCTGAAGAAATACTCTATAATTAAAATCACACTTTTCTGTGCCAGGGCTGAGGGAAAAAAGCTTTTCACGTTTATCCTCCCGTCTCCACAGCCGCCACTGCTCTGCGCATCCCTCCCAGCGCCCGCAGAAAGCCTTTGCTCCATTTCTGTGTCACCTCCCCGCAGCTGGTGGGGACACAGGTGTGGGCCCGGGTGGCCGGAGGTGTGGGCTCGGGTGGCCGGAGTCGTGGGCTTGGGTGGCCAGTGGCTCTGGGTGCCACATTGTCCCCGTGCTATGTGCAGCTCGCAGCAACAAGTGTTTGCTCTCTGGACTCCCACAGCGACACTGCCTATTCCCAAGCGCCACCTGATGGCATCATCTCCAGAAAGGGTTTGTTAGACAATATTTATACCCGCACAGCCACAGGAACCAGCTCCGGCACCAGGGAGGGTGGAAACGGGAAATGGCTGGCTGGGAACAGCCCTGGTCTCAGCACCCTGCTCCATCCCTGTCCCCGGGATGGGACGGACCAAAGCTGAGTTCAGCAAACTCACACACTGGCTCCTCTCTTCTTCTCAAGGCCACAAAAGTTCTTCTGAGCTGCCCAGGAGGCAGGCAGATCTCTTGGGGAATCCACACAACTCCCTCCTTTTTAATTCTCCTTGACACGCCTGAGAAAACAGCTCTGTGTTTATACACGTGAGACCAAATTCCACAGAAATCCTGGGGGCAGCAAGCCCTGAACGCCTCCCACACGGCGATGGGAGAGAAGTCCCTTTCTTCTACCACCAGACAAGGGATTTTGCTGCACCGGTGTCATCTCCACCTCCCTCTGCCTCCCCAGAGAGGTGCCACCCGGACATTTGTCAGGGACCTTCCAGCTGCAAAAGCCAAGCGGCACGTCGGGACCCTCACAGCAAAAGGAGAGGGTGTCCCCCGACACAGAGAATGGCAGCCCTGGCTCGCAGGACCAGCGAGAGTGCGTGGAAGGGCATCCTTCACTCAGGCCCTCCTCCTCCCATCTCCCCACACCAGTGCCTGTGCAGGGCAGGGGCCTTAGGTGAGACGAACGCAGCTCTGGCCCGGGGTCCTCCTTGAGCTCAACACCCTGGGAGAGGGGAGATTAACTCTGCCGATGTCCCTGCTTCACTGCCTCCCCCATCCCCTTCCCGCCCTCCCCTGGGAATCTGATCCTTCTCTGGGAAAGGCACGCATTTGGGGGAGCCCCTGGATGCACCCCGAGCGCCCGAGTGCTGAGCAGGGCAGCGCCCGGCTCCCCAAGGATGGGTCTTACCCTCCGGGATCCCTGCTCAGCCTCTGGCACAAGCCATCCTGCCAGTGCCCCGGGTCCGTCACCCCCACGGGTACCACCCTCTCTCCTGCTGCTCTCCCCACGTCTCACTTAACCTCTGCTCCCGACCCCGGCACACGCGGGAACGTTAAGACCCCCGACATTTAGGCACCCAGATGGAGAGAGACTGCAGCGAAGTGTTTGTGCTGGGAGGGATGGGGAGAGGACGCCGGGGAAGGGAGGTGGCGGTGGTGGGAAGGGTGAATGAATCATTTTGAGGGAGCCAGAATTCCATATTCCCCCTGCTGGAAAATTAAAGTCTGCTCCGAGTTTGCATCCCAAATGTGATTGCTTTCGGATCCCTGCCTTGGAAGGCACGTACCTCTCTCAGCAGCCGGCCCTGCCGGGATCAGTGTCCATGCTGTCTGCCTGTCAGCAGGCTCTTCCTTCTGTTCACGCTGAGCATCATATTTTCTTTGAACACCGAGGTAGTTAAAAGCTGCAACTTAAGGACTCGAGGCGGGGGGGTGGAGGTGGACGGACTCACTGAGCATGAAAAGCAGCTATTGGCTCTGCCTCTCCGGCTGCTCTGCCACTGGGTTGGGCTGAACATGTGTCATCCTTCCCCTCGGTTCCCCTCATTTCCCCATCACTGTCCATCCCCGCTCGGTGCCGGGAAGGCGGGGGGGACGGAGGCGAGTTATTGCCGGGTTTTGAGCCCCCCCCTCCCCGGCGATGTGCATCCCACCTGCCCCCTCCCGGGGCCACTCGGGCAGATGCAAACGCTGCTCGAGACGCCCCGCTCCCTCCCGTGCCGCGCGGCATATGGTGCGTGATTTTTAATTTCCTCGGGACGGCGGCTCGTATGGCGACTGGCAGGTTTCTCATCGCGCTTTAGCAGGCCTTTCATTAACCCCCGGTAGATCCTTACGTGCCAACTGTCCGTATGGGCTTGAACAAAGCACTTCCCGATTCCACCGCGCCCTGCTTCCTCCTCATTAACGGGGAGCTCTTCGTTTGAGCCCCAGCCAGGACAGCGAGATGGGCGTCCTGCCTTTAAAGCTGCCTCTCCCCACGCTATGGCAGGTGAGAGCTGTTGCTGGGAAGAGGAGCCCGGCTAGAATCCTTTTTCAGCCCCTGCCTACCTGTTAGATGTCAGCCCCGTGCAGGACCCATCTTGCCAAGTGAAATAGCTGAACGTTTGAATCAGCGGCAAAGCGAGAATCCAGCTTTTCTGCGGGGCTGCTCTCTCAGGCTCTCTGCAAACACAGGCGCAGTCGCCGCGTTCCCCTCGGGCCCTGCTGGGAAAGCTTCCTCTGCAGCTCTAGCCACTTTCCGTGCAAAATTTGCAGTCCTTAATAACAGGAGAAATTAGTCCACCCCTTTGACAAATCCCTGCGTGATTACGAGGAGCTGTGCTGTGTCTCTTGGGTAACAAACACCATTTCCAACGGCATCTAGCGTGCTTGCCGATCAGCCGCAGGTTTGTTCATTCTTCTGCATTAATTAGTGCTTCCCCCTGGGAATGGCTTTCACTCTGCAGACTGTTCAAACCCAGACTGGGTCGGGATGGTGCGTCTGAGCACAAACGGGCAACGAGCAGCCTGGTTGTCTCCTCCGCTGAAAGGTTTCCAATTTGTGCGGCGTTGGCTGTGACAGCAGTAAAGTCACTCATTTAATTCTGTCTCATATCGGCAAGACCCTACTGCTCCTGCGTGCAGTCCGGGGTGCGGGGGCAGGACGGAGAGCAGAGAGCCCCTCGCCTGGCGGGTGGTGGTGGATGGGTGGTGGTGGAGAAGCATGGAGAAGCTGCCTTGGTGAGGATGTCCATACGCTTGCCACCTCTAACCCAGCTCTGCCGTTTCACAGCAGCATCGCCATGGCACTCCGGTCCTCTCGCTGGCATCAGAAGGAACAATCACGTCGCCTTTTGCGCATAACGAGCATGGCAAATGGATTTGCTATCTTCATGGACTTTGTTTTTTTTTAACAAAAGCAAAAACTACTAAAAATGTAATCACTTTAACGCTGCTGCTGTTACAAAACAAAGCTGGGTCTCGCTCACGCCTAGCAAACACTGAATCATTCACCTCTGTTCAGGCAAAAGGGGGTCATTAGGACAGCAGACGCACTGGGGAAATCCATCTATTTGCTTTGTTCTTCAGCAGACCCCAAGGTTGCAAGAGCACCCTATTAGCCGTGTGGGAACTGAGGGCTTTGCTCTTTGTGTGATGCACAGGATGAAGATTTTGGCAGTACCTCCGGACCTGGGACACTACCTCCTGGAGCTGAAGTCCTTGGTGCCCTGGCTGGAGGCAAACCTCCAAGAAGAGGTAAAGCTGCTGACAAAGAGGCATTTCTGATGCTGCTCGTGAGGGGCAGGTCATGTCAGCACAGCACTTGGATGAACAGTGGCGGGAGTTCCTGCAGAATTGCAGTGTAGTGCACGAAATCTGATGCTCATGCGACCGGTGACATGGTTGGACCGTGTTTGCTGCTGGCCGGACACAGTCGAGCAACGCATCCCCCGCTGCAGGAGTTTTGCAGCCTTGCAAGCTACAGGGAGCTGCAGCTGAGCTGTAGTTGCTGTTGAGAAATCAAATTCTAAAAGAGTGGCTCCATCCTCTAAAATACACACATTGAGTTGGGCTTCTGAGCTCCACAGAGGGCAGAAATGAGGGGTAGTTGTCAATCCTTGGGGATATTTCAGAGAGATACGGCTGCCCTAAACCACAGCGTCCTTACAAAGGCCCACCTGGTTCCTGCAGCAGCACGTTGGGGGAAGCGCTGCCAGGTTTTTAAGTGTTTTTCCCAAATCCAGCCGCTAGCGGGCTGCAGGACGAGAGGCTGTTACCGGGAGAAATGAGATGCCGCCCGAGAATTGCAGCAGAGGGGTCGTTTGTCTTAAAAAGGTTCAATGTCGAGTGTTAACAGTTGCAGCCCAGAAGAAAACTGCGGCTGTTTCACCCTGATGCCCTGCAACATCCAGCCCAAACCTCCGTGTCCCAGCAGGAACTCCGTGCGCAAGCTGATGGCTTTTCCCCGGGGCGTTAAAGCCTGGGTGGCTCCCACAGCGGGAGCAGGAGTGACCTGGGGGGGGTTTCAGACGCTGTTGGTGGCAGAAGCGGGATGGGGACCCGACACAGAGGTGTGACACCCCCCCACCCCCTCCCCGCAGCGTTTCCCATGGGCCAGGGAAGATTGCGTGGTGAAGCCCTGAGTGTCGCAAGGTGCCCAGCACTCGCCACCGTGCGCTCCAGGCTTTTCCACTCCTTCCCCACCCCACCTGCCTGCGCAGGCAGATTTTGGAGTGGAACCAAGAGTGGTGATTCTTTGTGTCGTGTCCCCCCGCCCCTGACAGAACAGGTTCGGCAGCTCCAGGCACCCCAGGTTGAGCTTTTGCAAGCGCTTGTGTGCCTGCGTGTGCGCACGCGTGGGATGGCAGGATGGTGTTTTAACAGACATGGGGCTGCTTTAACTCCTCCTCAGCCCTGGAGCAGCAGGGCAGCCCTGGAGAAGTCCATGCTTATCCCATGGGATACACCACTGCTGGGAAGTCCGGGGTCCACTGCCGGCTCCCTGGCTGGTCTGCGCTGCTGGCAGCACCCAGGCAGTGCCCGGGCTGGGGTGGAGGGACTGGGCACCCCAGTTCAGCCTGGGTGAAGGCACCAGAGCGAGCAGAAAGGGTGGCACGGCCTTGTTTGTGTCTGTCTCTGCTGGGTTGCGGGGGCGCAGCCTGGCATTTCCCAGCCCGTCGTTTCTACGGAGGGCCACGAGGTGGAAGCATTTTCCAAAAACTCCTGCGATGCCCCCCCGGAGTGTGGGGACAGCCTGTCTCTGGCGTGAGCACAGGGGACAGGACAGCCAAAGAGCTGTGTCGTCGAGAAAAGAGCTGAGAATGGGTCAGCAGGGGCACAGGTCACAAGGGTAAAAGCTCCTTCTCCAGGAAAAAGCTGCTGCAACAATCCGTGATGCTGGCTGCCCACTGCCCAGGGGAAAATGTCCTGTATTCTGGACCTCAGAGGCAGAAATGCAGGGGCACACACTGCACAGGGGCCGCGCACCACGCTCTAGAGCCCCCACGCTTGCTGCATGCGGTTGGCCTGCCCGGTCGTCATCTGTGTGTCATATGAAGAAAAACTTCTTTACGGTGAGGGTGACAGAGCCCTGGCACAGGCTGCCCAGGGAGGGTGTGGAGTCCCTTCTCTGGAGACTTTCAAGACCCGCCTGGATGCATTCCTGAGTGATGTGCTCTGGGCAATCCTGCTTTAGCAGGGGAGTGGGACTAGGTGATCTCTAGAGGTCCCTTTCAACTCTGAAATTCTGTGAAATTCCGTGAAATTTCTGGATGCCAGATGCTGAGCCCAGACAGCCTGCAGAGATGGCCAAGTTCCTCTTCTTCCTCCTCTAAAGAGAGCTTGTGGACACCTGGATTTGTGACAGCTCTGTGCCGCCCACTCCCTACCCCCTTTCGCAGGAGGGCCACCACAGGTACCCAGATCCCTGTCTATCAGCCTCCCCACGTGCCATGTCCTGCTGCCTAGAGCCAGCCAGTGCGACCAGTAGCCCCAGGGCTGCGAGCCTGGCAGGACCTGCCTCTGCCTGCTTGGGAGGGCCAGGGCTTTCAGGTGGGCTCGGCAGCGGGCAGGGCACAGAGCCAGCAGCAGGACTTGCCACTTGGCACGGCGTTGGCGCGCTCAGCCCTTGTTCATCGTGCTTGAGATGGGCTCAGGGTGCTGAGTCACGGCCGATCAGCTGTGCTTTATCTATCCCGGTGAGCAGGCAGCTTCCCGGCCCGCTCAGCCCTCCCGGCCCACCAGGAATCACCGGCAGGAATCACTGCACGCTGCTGAACGCCAGGGACCAGCCTGCCAGGAGCTCGTCTCAGCGCATGGGAGACACCGGCTGGGGCTTTCCTGGCCAGGAGAGCTCAGCTGCTGCCAGCTAGGGTCCGGCACAAAGCAGGTTGGGGACCAAGCCCCCATAAAAATCATTCCTTATGCCCACCAGCCTATGCAACACCGCCCCGCTCTCCTGCAAAACCTCAGAGCGTGTGCTGAAAACACACATTTCCCTGAAATATTTTGTAAGCGAGGCATGGAGAGGATAAAGCAGCGAAACGGCGCTGAGATTTGCCTCTTGTGGGGGGCTCCTGCTCGGTGCTCCGCTCTGCCACACGATGCCATCGACCTTGGGCAAGTCCCTTCACTTCTCCACTTGTGACACTGGAGCTGGACGTTTCCTTGTTAGCTGTGGGTGTGGAGGGGGTAAATATGGTAAAAACCAGGAAGGAGATCATATATACAGCCAGGTAAATGGGTACTGCTCTCTTTTGGCAGATGATCCCACAGTCAGGAGGTGCTTGGCTTCCAGAGGTTTTGGAGGGGGGGATTACAAGCAGCACCAGCTTCCAGGCAGGACTCATTCCTCGGCTGGCCCTGCTCCACCCCCGGCTCCAGAGCAGAAAAGTAGCTTGGTCCAGCATCCCTGTATGTGACAGAATAAATGTGCAGAGTCCAGCTCGGTATGCAAAAATGCCTTGACATTTAGCCTTCCCTTGTGTTTGTTTAATAAGTAAACAGCTAAAAATAAGTTGGTTATACCCAAGGGGCTTTTGAGTAGCACTAAACCAAGAGACGGAAGGCTATATGCTGGGTAACAGAACTGGTATTTTCCTCTCACTCTCAGTTCTACATCAAAGTAGTTTTATGGACTTTATTCCCGACTTGAATCAGCATGAGCACAAGAGAATCAGCCTCAGCATCTCCAAATGCAGACCCCTTCTCTGGTGCTAATTGATTTAATCTGCGCGATAACAAGAGAGTAGATTTATCCAGAACATTCCTGCCTTAAACCTGTATTTTGACTTTTTTTTTTCCTTTCTAGGAAGTGCCTTACTTAGTCAAAAGTAATGGCATCAGTGGCTGGGCTGCAGGAATGCCTGTGCTGGTCGGTGCTGGATCTCTCCAAGGCACGGCACAGGGGAGGGGACAGCAAAGTGCAGCACCAGGGTTGCTCTGATTTCTGAAACCTCCTGAGGGTCACGCATGTACGCATCTGCCGCTTCCAGCCCACTCCATCTGGCACAGCTTGCATGAGGCGATGTGGAGTCCTTTGAAGTCCTGCTGTGAGCCCTCCTGGGTGCTGCTGGCGCCCAGGCAGAGGTGGTCTCTTCACCTGTATTGCAGGGCTTGAAATGGCCAAGTGCAGCCTCCAGTCCCGGGGCATCCTGCTCTGGTTCAGAGCATCGAGCTTGTATGAAGCACCATGAGCGGACAAGCCTCCAGGGTCCTTTTTCAGGATTTGGAAAGGCTTCTGACCAAGTGATTTGATGCACAGGGATGGCAGGCAATGGAACGACCTCATGCTTTACCTCAGAGCTAGAAACGACTGCAAAGACAGTGTTTCCTACAGCTACAAGTCCTGGGAGCCCTTTGTTGATGCTGTGAGTGGATTGCTGAGGTGAGAAGCCCTGGCTGTGCACCCACCAGCGATTTCACTATGCTGTGGAGGCTCAGCATTCAGAAAACCAGACCAGCCAAGGGCAGGATCAGGCTGGGACCCGCGGAGCGTGCTGGGCTGCGGCCGCCCCATCCACAGAGCGCTCAGTGTCTGTCGGAATGAATCTTGAACCTCTTCCAGACAAACGAAGTCAGCGGGAAAGTTTCTCTGCAGCCTGTCAGGGAAGATGATTTCAGGCTGTGTTTATAGCAGGTGTGCAGCATGCGAGCAGAAGAGGAGACTCAACATGCCGTTAGAGCACTTACTGGCTGGGGAGTCGCAGTGCTAATGAAATAATAGGTGCGTTCAGCTGGGAAGAGGCTTGTGCTGCACATTCTCCCCAGAGGCTGCCCTGCAGGGCACTGCCTGCCACCAGCCCGTGGGTGGTTTTCTCCTGGGCAGATGCCTCAGCACCAGTTAAAGCAAGTTCTGGCCCGCAGCCCGAAAACCCTTCTCTGCGGGGAAAAGGCAGCCCGGCTCCCCAGAGCCCGGAGCAGGACCCGTGCTGTGCCTGCACGGTGCTGCATGCTGTCCCTGGGATGCTTTAGGTTTTCCCTGGGTGCGGGCAGTCCTGCAAGGCTTTGCCACCACGTCTCACCTCCAGGGAATTCTCTCTGCCCACCACAACCTTCGCCGCCGACGCGCCTGTGTTTGCTAGCTGGGAAGGAGGGGGCAAGGTCCTTGTCTGTCCTGCCTGCACCAGCCAGTTTTGTTTTCACCCAGGGGAGAAGCAGCAGGGAGCAGCCTGCAAATGTTTATCGTGGAGGCAGAAGACCGGAGCAGCGTTGTAGTCACGTGCAGGTTTCCTTAAAGCCTGCTGGGATGAAGACAGGAGCTGACCCTGAGGCGCCTGGACCTGCAGGAGCCCTTGGGGCCACAAGGAAGAGGGACCCCGGGGCTCCCGTGGTGCCACCGGTGCCTTGTCACTGGCCATGCTGCGGTTCACACCCCGTGGCTGCCCCCCAGCAGCCCCCAGCGCCCCGCTGGGAGGCTTAGGGGGACATTGTCACTGCAGCCCCCTGTCCCGGCAGCTCCCCCTCCGAGGACAGGACCTCCCATCCTCCTGACTTGCTGAAGAGGGAAGGACTTGCTCACAGCAAGTAGCAGCTGTGTATGAGATTTTTTTTCCTCTTTTCGGCTAACTCTGCTGCCATCTGCTTCAGTTCCCTAATTATAACAGCAGCGGTGGGGGATGTCAGACGGGGTAGCAGGCAGTGTGGGGTGAACATCAGCTCCAGCCGCCTCGATAGACCCGTGTGGGCTGAGCGGCTCCCAGACGCCGCGAGCTGGGCTGGCACAAGCGCCAGCACATACACGGAGGTGGCACTGCGCCCACTCCGCTCCCAGCTAAGCCAAGCATCTTTCTTGGGCATATCCCTACCATTCCTGCCCTCTCCGGGATGGTTTGCTCTCTGCCCCACCGTGCCGGTGTCCAGCACTGCAGTTCAAGCCCTTTCTTGTCTCTCTTTGTTGGAAATGTTCTTGCATTTATCATCCCTCTGACGCCCACTGAAGTTTCTGCCTACATCAATGGTTTGGGAAGCCAAAGCTGGGTTGGATTCCTCATTTGGGCTGAAAATAGCTAACAGACTGTGAGGCAAGCAGCAAATCCTGGCTTAGCATCCTGAGGCTGTCATAGTCAGCAGTGAGGGAGTCCCTTTCTGGTGCCACCCAAGCTGTTCGTGCTGAATAGTGCCAGCCCGCTGCCGTGGCTCCTCCCTTTCCATCCATCCATTCCTGTGCCCAGGGGCTCGGAAGAGTCTTTATCGCGCTCCAGCCAGACCTCCTGCACCGCCTAGGCCAAAGGATCGCATCCTGCTAATAGGGGTCTTCCCGATTTGGGCTGGAAAACCCCATCTGATGCTCTGTTCTTAATCACTAGTCTGGTCTCGGTCCAGGCAGGGACTCCCACTTTCTGGCAGCAGGAAAGCACCAGGCAGTTTACTGGTGTTTCTGGTGTATGCTGGGGAAGAGAAGCATCTGGTGCGTTGGGTTTGCCCAGGCACATTCCCCTGCAGTACTTTAACCCCGGTGCTCCTTGCTCCCAAGAGGAAGCAGAGATGGAAGCCCTCGGTGCACTTACTCACCTCTTCCCAGCAGAGAGGACGGAGTGTTCACCCCGTGGCTCACCCCGTGAACTGCCTTGGAAAGGGGAAGCTTGTCAGTGAGTCGGTGGCAGAGAGATGGATTGTTCTCTGAAAAACTAACTTATCTCCTCCCCGCACTTGCTTCACGCCGGGCGATGAGGGACAAGGTCCGCTCACAGGAGCAAACTCCTTCAGGGCCGGCGTTTGGTTACTTTTGAACTGCAGCGCTGGCGCCTGGGCTCCTCTCCGCAGAGCTGAGATGCTTTAACCCCTGTTAAACCCCCCTGGAAACCTTCAAGCAGAGCAGTTTTGCTGGGTTTCTCCAGGTCCCATGGCTGGGTGAAGCTCAGAGTTGTTAGTGAGCGTCAGCCCCGGTTCTGCGTGCCAGCCTTGCCTTTGCATTGAGCCTTTCTCTCTGCTGTGTCACAGGGAGGAGGGCACACAGAGCCCAAAGGGAAATCCCAAAACCCAAGGCCAAACTCACCTTCCAGTGGTACCACTGGCAGGGCAATGGATGCTTTTCTTCCAGAGCTACTTGCTGGGGGAGATGTTTTGGTATCCATCGTACTCTGCATTTTTTCTGGCTTTGCCCATCGTGCTGCTAGAGTTTTGCACACTTACAGTAGGATCGTGGAGGAAATACTTTGTGCATAATTTTTTCTTTTTTTTATAATTTGGCAGCTTTTGGTGTGGATTGGTGGTTCTGTTGTTATGGTGATGCTCCACGGGCAAAATTAAGAGGAGATGCTGCTGGATTCACCGGTTTGCAATTGGCCTGATGGTTGCCATGGTCAGCTGTATTTCGGCCAGCTGCACTTTGTGGATGGTGACTTCATTTTGCATGCAGCACGTCAGCTTATGCAGTGATTTACAGCGAGTTTAGTTTCAGGATGCTTGGTGTTCACAGAGAGTCAATTCTTGTGTGGGACGAGCAGGTTGCGGTTCATCTGGGCTATGAATGTTGTTAGAGATCTGCGGCGGGACCTCGAGGAGCTCCCTCAGCTCTGGGAAGAAGCACTTGTCTACGTTCATCAGGATATCTGAACTCGTCTCCATTTCTCCTGCTCCTCAGTTCACCTGCCTGCAAAATGGGAATAACAACATTCCTTTCGTCTTGCCCAGTTCCATTTTCAGAGTCAGTAGAGTTGCAGATGCGCAACAGAGATGTAACTTGGAGGGGGGTTCTGTCAAATGGGGGTGACCTACAGCCATTGCCCCCCATGTTGGCACCGGGCACAGTCACAGGCTGAGCCTTGGGATGCAGCAGCAGCCACCCCCCCCCCTCCGCCAAGGACAGCAGCGAGGGCATTTGGCCCCTCCAGCGCTGGGTAGGAGCAGCCCTGACATGCCAGGCTGGGCCGTCAAACCCGGGGCCCAGTTGCCAGTTTTCCTTGGCTTCGCAGCCAGCCTTTAAACTAAAGCGCTGCGATTGTTGCTGAAATGCAGCGCTGGTCTCTGGGCAATGATTTCCACATGCCTGCGTGTGCACAAGGGAGAGCCGTCCACGGCCAGGGAAGGCATTGAACACATTTTCTTTCCATGACTCGGTGCCTGCGTTACTATTGAATGTCAGGGCAGCAGGGAAGGGAACCGCTGCCTGGATGCAGTGACTGTAAAATATTCCCCACAGACCTACACACAGCCGCTTGCCTTGGAGCAGCACACATGTGTGCCCATGTGAGTTCAGCGGGGGAGAAAACGTGCCTCTGAGCTGCTGGGGGGATCCAGAGGGATGTGCAGCCCCGACACTGCTCTGAGCAGACGGGGAAATGAAGCCGGAGGGGCTGCAGGAAGAAAACGGGTGAAACCCCCCTGGAGCTGACCTGCGTTTCCTCAATAAGTCAAGCACGTTCATGTTGCTGCCGTTTCCCTAATGCTCCCATCTAAGCTGTCAGGTTTAATATACTTCCTGCTTTTACTGGGATTGCCAGGACTCTTATGTGAGAGCACTGGGTTGCGGATTGGAGCTCCAGACCTCTCTCCAGGGAGACAGTGATGCCCACTGCGTAGAGCACTGCTCAGTGGCCGTATCTTTCTTACCTGGCCCTTACTGGGCCTGGCACATCATTGCTTACTGTGTTTCGAGATCTTCACTCCATTCGCATCCCTGCTAAGCATAGCCCAACGACTTCCACTTTGGATTTGACTCGAGTCCCCTCAGCCTGGAGACTTCATAGGTGAGCTCCTGCCTCTCTGCAGGGTGCTGCACAGGGAACTTACAGCGGGACAGACGGACAGGGCTGCCCCCCCCCAGGTCTGGGGAGGGGTATTAAATGGGGGCTAGCAACTTACAGCAAAAATTATGTGTTCTTACACCTGCCTGCAAAGGATGCTTGGCATGGCCGTAACAGAGGACAGGCTGCTCCCTCCCACTTTCATGCATTTGGAGACAGCTATCAGCTCTGCTTGGCTTTTCCCCCTCCAGGCTAAACAGCCTGAACTGCCTTGGTCCCCGCCGGAGACAGGTCTGCCAGCCCCTCTGGCTGTCCCCAGACCGCCCTGGGCACTCTCCCTCCTCTCTCCCCAAGCTGGTGCCCGGGGCTGGATGCAGTGTCCCCGCCGGGGCCTCACCATGTGAGGGAGAAAGGGAGGATTTAATGTGCCTGGCCAGGATCCAGGCAAGGAGCACGCCTGGGGCAGGGCGCAGTCATACAAGCCGGGCTCTAGCTCTGCGTCAGGCCATGCCGTGCTCCCGTACCCCTGTCCTGGGGCAGGTTTCTGCAGGGACAAGGGATGCAGAGCGGAGTCTCGCACCCTGTGCCTGCCCTCACATCAGCCGTGGGGCTGGGACCGCTCTCCCCACTCACCCCTCGGCATCCCGCGGTCCCTCTCGCATCTCCGTGGTGGTGTTTGCTAGCAAGGAAAGTTCTGGAGAGGAGCAGCCTTAGCAAACCCCTTGGGTCTGTGATTAAAATGCTGCTCAGGATGCTGCTGCCTTCCCTGCTGCTCCTGAAAATCACTCCAGCCTGCATGCCGCTCCCAGCCTGAGAAAAAGACCGACCATTTTCCCAGCTCAGCAGCTCTGCCCGGTGTTCCTGGGGATGGCTTTTCAGGAGAGGTGAGGATGGTGCGTGATCTCCTGGTGTACAACAGAAACAGGATTGCTTCTACCCGGGGGAAGTGCCAGGACTGTGTTAATGGCATGAGCAGCTCAGTGCCATCATTCCGCGCTATGTCCCTCACAGCCCTGCCCAGTTACAGCCCCCAGCCAGCCCTGCTCCGCGGGACGGAGGCAGACACGAGCGTGCAGGTCTCTGACAGACCTGGCTCTCTGCTTGCTGCAGCCTCCTCTCCTTCACGCCTCCCCTTCTTTCCTCGCTGCAGCCAAGCACACAGCTGGGCCGAGGTGCCGTTTGCAGGAAGGTGACAGCAGACAGGCCCCGGGTGAGGAAGCTCAGCCTGTGTGTCTTCAAAAGATGCAATTTCTACCAAAAGGGAGAGCAGCTGTGGGCTGCAGCAAGCAAGGGAAGGCCTAGGAATTGCATACCTGCAGGAGAAGGACAAGGATTTGCTCAGCAAAATCTCCTCCAGCACGAGCTGAGGTGATCACAACCACGGACTTACACCAAGTCTTGTAGTTTCCCAGCCAGACCCATTTTTTTACGAAATATTCCTAACTACAGTGAGCCCATTTTCACACATGGTTTCCTCTGGAACTCCATAAGGCCATGTGATTTCACCATGATGAAACAAAAGGGAAAAAACCAACTCCAGAACCCAAAGTAATTCCAGAAAAAAAAAAACTCACAAACCCCAAGCATGCCTGCCTTTTGCTCAGCCATTAAGTTGCCATGTTTGAAAAACGCCCTGCGGGCACTTGCCTTGCAAACACAGCGCTCAGTAGTGCAGAGGCATCCGCTGGTGGGTGCCAAGTCCAACACCAGCAACCTCGGCCCGTGTTGCCCTTCACAGAGCACACATTAAGGGACAGTTTGCTTTGGGCTATTATTGGTGGAACGGACCCAGCCCCATTACGCTGGGCAGAGCCTCGTTAGTACCACGTCCGTCTGCCAGGGAGATGTACTGTGTTCGTGTCCCCCACGCTGGTGGACATCCATCCATCACGCTGTAAGGCAGCTCCCCTCCCATCATGTCCAGGAATCCCTGCTGGCCGGGTGCTCTGCCTCTCCGCATCCTCCTCCCAAAGCCAGCCCTCCTGTGCTTCCAGCAGTCCCTTCCTTGCCACGCTGATTATTGTAATTTATGTTTATGAGGAATGTTATGCACCAATAAGCAGCTGGTGTGACACAGCCACTGAGCTTCTGTCTGTGTCCACTAATTGCTTGTAACACGCTTGCCCTTTGCACATCAGTTTCTCTTAGAGCTGGCTTCTCTCTCCATCTCCAGTTCAGGGGCTTCCTTTCCTCAATTAGCCGTAGCTTTTGCTGGGGATCTCCTTTGCTTTCTGTTTTAAACTGGACTTACAGTGCCAGGTGGTCTCATTGCTGTGGTATGGAGTGTGTGGCAGCAGTCGTTACGATGAGGGCTGCGCTGTGCTGGGAACGGCACAGAAGTGTTTGAGACATCTCCCTCCCGGAGACATCTCCCCTTTAAATAGAAGGGATCGATAAGTGTGGAAGTCAGAGACATGCCAGAGCCTGGCTGGGCTGTGGAAAATGTGCCAGTTTCTGCAGCCAGCGGCCTAAAGGGAGCGTGATGGCTAACGTCACATGGAGCCGCTGCTGACTTTGCAGCCCACATGAGCAGGTACTCATTGACCAGGGGTTAGGGGAGGGCAGTCGTTCACACGAGCCGAGAGGCAGCCTGCACATCGTGCCTCAGGGTCTCACCCTTTGCTGCTCCTCCCTGAGCCCTGCGGAGCAAAGGATGCAAATCCCCACGATGCAGGTGAGAAACAAACGGCTCAGGGCAGTGAGAAGAAGCCGCTCGCCCCGTGTCACAGAGGATGGGGTCTTACCCCTGCTGCAAAGTCATCGTGCCCCCGCTGGGGCAATGGGCTTGCACTCCACGTCTGCTTTTGGAGGGGCAGTTCCAGTTCAGAGCCCGTTCGTTCAGCCCTGTGTGCTCAGACGAGTCTCACCTCGCCTGCTCACTGAACGGGGCGACTGAAGAGCTGGCGTCAAATGTTTTACCCCACTCACAGGGCAGAGGAGCATTACTGAGGGTGTTGCCATGGGTCAACAAACAAAATGGATCCTGGCAAAACATCCCTTTCCTCCATGGGAGCTCAGCTTTCACGCTTCCGCAACGCCATCTGTGAACCACTTCCCTCTTCCTCAAAGTGTCTCCCAACAAGCTTGATGGTTCTAATATAAGAAATGAGAGTCAGCAAGTCCCCCGAGACTCCCACATTCAAATACAAAAAGGGAAAAAGGAGTTCTGTCAGCAGCAGAACTAAGGAAGCCCCAATTTGTGTCTTCTGGACAGGCTTCCTTGTGAAATCTCATATGTCTGGAAAGCAGAAGATCCTATATGCTCCCTTGTGATAAGATTCCCCCCCAGAGAGCTTGTGCCCCCTTTCCTGCTCCTCACCAGCTCTGCTGGGTCTTCCAGGTTCCTGCTTTCCATACTCTGCGTGGATGGATTTTGCTCCTTCCCTGCCCAGGTGTCCTGCTGGCATCCCTCTGCCTTCCGCCGCCACATTAAACCTCCTGCACATCCCCCAGATTTTGGCATAATACCTGCTAATTACAAAAACTCTACTGACAGGCAGGATGGTCTGCAGAGGAAAGGCGAGGATTAATATAGGCAAGGGATATAAGAAATTAATTAGTTTCAGACAGACAACGTTGGCACCTCCAGTCAGCCTGATTTATTTCCATGGCTGGTCTATTTTTGGCAAACTGAGAATGTTTGGCTAAATATAAGACAATAAATAGCTGGAATGGATGGTGAAGCCGCTGCTAAATACATAACCCTGCTGGAGCGACAGAGGCTGACATTTCCAAAGGCCGCAGGCAGCCCACGGCCCGCGCCGGGTCCCGAGCGTGTCCCCCGTTTCCCGGTATCTGCCAAGAGCCTCAAGGACGAGTAGGAAGAGCTCCAGGAGGGAACTCCCCCGGCCGCTGTGCTGGGGCTGGCATCTGCCTGTGTGCGCGGCTCGCCAGCCCGCGGAGCCGCCGAGCGGGGCCGGCTCCCGCCCGTCCCGGGCCGCCGGCGGGGGCAGCGGGGCCGAACGGGATCCTCATCCCGGGGCTGCGGCGGGGAGGAGCCAGCGCCGCACCGAGCCCAGAGCCGGCACCGCGCCGGGTCCCGCACCGGCACCGCGCCCGCACCGCCTCCGGCACCGCTCCTGCTCCCGCACCGCTCCAACCCTTCCAGCACCGGCACCGCACCGACTCCGGCACCGGTTCAACCCCTTCCGGCACCGGCACCGCACCGACTCCGGCACCGCTCCAGACGCTCACCGGCACCGCTCCCGACCTCCTCCGGCACCGGCCCCGCTTCTGCTCCGGCTCCAGCACCGCTCCGGCGCCGGTACCGCTGCAGACCCCCTCCGGCCCCGCTTCTGCTCCAGCCCCGGCAGCGGCCGCGGTGCGGCCCCGCTCCCAGCCGGTACCCGGTGCGGCCCCGCGGCGCCGCCCCCGCTCTTCCCCGGGACCCGGCGCGGCGGCGGCAGATAGGAGGAAGGAGGGAGAGCGACCTGCTCGGCGGCCGGTGAGTCTGGGGAGAGGGGGCGGCGGGCCCCCCTGCCCTCCCCCCCGGCCGGCGGCTGTTGCTGCCTTCGGGGCTGTTTTGGGCTTAAGGGAGGGGGTGGGTAAAGTTGGAGTTACGGTGAGGGAGGGTTCGGCTCTGTAGCAGGCGCAGCAAGAATTTATAGCTGTCTCTTCCCTGGTGGAGGAGATCCCTGTGCGTTTTGGTCCTAAATGTGGTTTAGGGAGCCCTGGTCAACCCTTCACTCGCTATCGACTTCTCCAACGCGTGCTGTTTGGTGGACACCCCCGGCATGGGTCCCTCTGCGACGGACCTGGGGGGGACCCTTCTGTCTCCAGTGTGAAAGCGTCCAGGGGGGCTTGCAGGGGGGCTGACGTGGGGGGTCTGTCTGGTAGGTTCCCTTGCTCAGGCTGGAGCCCAGCTGCTGGCCAGCCGGCAGCACGGCATTCTCCTTGCGCTGCATTTTCGTGTGGCTGTCAGTATCAGCTGCATCTCTCCAACACGCCTGTTGCTCTGACAAGTTCCCAGGGGTGCAGAGAGCTTGCACCCAGAACGCCTGTCCCCCTTCTCGCTGGCGAGGAGCTCCCCAGACAAAACCACCCATTGAGAGCAGCTCTCCCTGCCATGCCAACACTAGCTCCTGTAAAGTCAGGCTTTCATAAACTGTCTGTGAAAACAAACTGGAATGAGCATGCTGGGCTGGTGGGCATAATGGTGGCATTAGCTCTGAAAAGAAGAAAGCATCAAGGTCAGGCTTGGGGCTGCTGGCACTGGGTTTTCTTATGTTCTGCATCAACCAAATGAATGGTGTGATGTGTGTGTGCTGGGGGTTGGAGAAGGCGCCTGAAGGGGAAGCACTTTGAACAAGCGGCAGGCAGGGAGTTGGTGCCTCGGGATGAGATTTGTGAAAGGACGAGTGCCTTCGGACAGGACCCTCTTCCTGCAAGGAAACAGGACTAATTTCCTCCTCAGTGGTAGTGGGGCAGCATGTAGATCTGCAACATGTGCTAACACACCGAGCTGAAATGTGGTAAATGCAAGCAGAGTCTTGTTTTCCAGCCTCACGAGGCATTGACAGGGCATCTGGGTCATGAAAACCAGTTCCCATGATCCTGAAAAGATTCCCTTGATGCAAACACCAGACCATTAGATAATTGGTCAGTTAGCGTCAGCAGGGACACATCAGTGGTGGCATGCCGAGATCTCACAGTGCTTTTCTGCATCTTTTCCTCCCTGGAGAAGATACAAGTACATGGATGGGATGTGAGGTGTCCAAGAGCCTGACGCAGAGAAGGAACAGAGGCAGGAATAGGAGGAGGCACCTGGTTCACCAGCTGGTACCCCATCCATGAAACTTCATCTGTGTCTGTGTGTGAGAGGCATCCAGCTCACAGTTTGATGATTTTTAGACTCTCTTTGCCATGCCAGAAGACTTTTGTGCAAGTTTTGGTGCCCAGTCTCCGGGTGGGACCCCTTTTGATGGGAGGTTTTGCAGATTTCACAGATGTGTTTCCAAGAGCCCAGACTTACTCACCAATGCAGGAAAGTATTGGTACCATGTCCAAATGAGGGCATCTAACAAATGAGTAGTGGAACAACCTCGCCAGCAATGGCTGGGAGTTCCTCCTCGCTTATCCTGCTTGGAAAAGAGAGGAAAATTTCTGACTAAAGAACAGGACTCTGGAGATCTGGCCCTGTCCCTGGCCTTGCCATGGATTCTGTCTGACCTTGGACACGTCACCGCATCCCCATGTCTGCGTTCCCCCATCTGTTAACACTTGACCTTGCTTTGTTCTCAGAGGTTTGCTCCCTGAGATCTATAGAGCTTTGGGATGCTGGCAGAGATAGGCATGGAAGCACTAAAAGGCTTGTCTCAATGCTGTGAAGGCCCCTTTCACTAAACAAGCACTCTTTGTGGTCCCCTGAATGGACCCTTCAGACAGGCTGTGCTGGCAAGCGAGTGACAAAGAGTGAAGTGATGGTGTCACATATTCATACGGCACAGGTGACTGAAATGCAGCTGACGTGCCCGGCTGCTTTTTACTGGCTTCCGAACGATCTGCTCTAAATCTTTAGCTGCTGCCATCCATATGCGTTCATTGCCATCGCTGGGGTCTTGTTTATGGGAAAGCGGAGAGCCAAACTGTCTTGCTGAAGGGAGCCTGTGGTAGCACAGGGAACTGAGTTTTCATCTCCCAAGTCCATGAGGATCCCACTGTTCCCTTTGGTGAGACGGAAACCTGTATATGCACTTTCCATATGTTGTGTTTGCATTAAAATATCCACGTTGCAGTTTCCACTCTGCCATCCCCATGGTCTGGCCTTCTAGAGAGAAATGAATGTTTGGTCAATCCTTGTAAACCCTGAGACATTCCTCTGGCTTCCGTACAGACCTGAGGTTTGGGCCAGGAGGTCTGAGAATCACCAGAAAATCTGGGACACATGTTTGGAGTCATGTCCAAATAATAGTAAGAGTTTCCAGGAGGGTTTATACTGAGTAGGAGCGTCCCAAATTCTCCTTCCATGCTCAGGGAAATTGAGGCAAACTTAAAGCAGCTTCTCCAGGCAATAGGGCAGGGGGTCTTGGCTCCGGGGCCAGCTACAGAGTTCGGAAAAGATCCCAACCCAGGCTGGAGTGAGTTCCTCGCTGTGTAATTAGTGTCCTGGAACCCTGAAAGGTCAGCTCTGGTTGATGACATAGTCTCGGTTTACTTCTTTACAGGTAGAAAAACAATAAAAGGTTTCTATTTAAAACAGGCCCTTCAGCCGCTTTCAGCAAACTCTGCCCGTTCAGAGGTTTGACCTGCTGGGTTTGCTTTTCTCTAAATTAACTTGCTTCTGCTGTTTGTGAAGGGAAAACTGATAGCAGAAAGCAACCTGTTGATTAATGTAGGATGCGAAAGCCCAGATTACAATCTGGTGAACAATTAACTTTGCAGAGTCGATCTGTAATCAGACCGAGCATCTTTTGCTCTCTCTTTACATTTCTAATCAAGGTTTCTTTTCAGGTAGCATTTTTGCCTGCAGCCAGTATTGCTCATCTGCTGCTTGTTTGCTCAGTCGCTCGCAATCTCAGCTCCTATCTTTGTCTAGGCAGCCGGGCTGGAAAAGAAACTGGTGTGAGATTATTTTCAAGCCACAGAGCAGAGCAAGCAAGCTTTCAGAGATGGCTGGGCTTCACCTGTGCTTCTGACACCGCTGCAATCTCTCATCTCTCCTGTTCCTTCTTTGCCTCCCTCCTTTAGTGCGGCTCATTCTCGCTCTATCTCCAATCGCAGCTTGAGCTCTGTATTCTCTTGCCTTCTGGGTTTCCTCGCTGTGTCAGGGGTGAGCTCCAAGCCACCACAATGAAGGCTGGATTTTTGCAGGCGGGCCGGGCACGCCGCATTCCCACTGGGAAACGTCCGCGTGTCTCCAGCCCAGCATGCCTGCCCACTGGGCTGATCTCTGCTGCAAATCCGAGCGTTTGCTTTTCACACCTGAGCAGCAGCTGGGCTCTCGTTGAAATTCTCACTCGTGTGCTGAATGCGTAATGCCCCACCGTGGGAAGCGTAGGCAGGACCTGCGGGAACACGGCCCACGAAGCAGAAGGATGCTCCAGGCTTTGGGGCACTGGCTTCAGAGAGTTGGATTCAGATGCCGGCACCGACTCTTCTCGTTTTGTTTGTTGCTTTTCTGCGCTCCCGTCTTACATCGGGTACCGTCCCTGCCACAGCAGGGTGCTGGGAGGATAAATAACTCCAAAGTGTTCACGCTGTGGAACGGGGGGATGTTTGACCTGCTGTTTTCAGAGATGGATGCTCGCTGCTTTTGGGAACCAGGTCTCCCAGGGCAGCTCAGGTGGAGACGTCTCGCAGCATCTCAGGCTGCGCACAGACAGTCTGGGTCTGATGTTGTCAGCCGGGCCCTGGGTTCTGCTGCCCTTTCATCTTCCTTTGTGCATTTAAATCAGGGGCGTTTTGAAGCGGGGACAATTTCTCATCGCTGCCTTTTGCACGGCGAGTCCTCAGTCTCTGGGGCCAGCAGGCACCGCCATAACAAAAATAATAAATTATTTGGGTGGCAAATTTCTGATGCAGGTTGTCAGTGCCCGGTAGCTGTCGCCTCTGCCAGCGTTGCAGGGACACGGGGTATGACGAGAGCTGTTACGGCTTGTGATGCACAGAGGGGGAAGCAAAGAGGATGGAGCAGCGATGGGTTTTACTGCCCTTTTGTGAGCACACGGGGAAGGGAAAGTGGGCAGCTTCTGTGTGCACCTGGAGGGAAGGGCCCTGCTAACGAAGACACTTCATGGCCGATTACTGCTGCATCCAATCCAATTGTTTTGTTGCTTTTTCATTTTGTTAATCGCCCCCAAACAGTTCACCCTCGAGCTAGTACTATCTCCTTCATTTGTCAGGTGGGGAACTGCAGCAAGGAGTGTGTTCCTGGTGTTAGCAAGGTCCCGCCACCGATGGCACTGGATCTCAAACCTGAGGTCTGATACCCTCTCCAACACGTGCTGGTTTGTGCTGGTCTGTAGCTGACAGCCCGTCTCTCCCTGTCGTCTGAGGTGACATGAATTTTGTTTGTCTTCCGGGCACCCTTTCAGATTTTGCTCATGACCTGCCACGCAGCCCTGTTTCTATTACCGAGGATTTCTCCATGGACCCTCTCCCTCTCTGTCTTCCCCAAGCTCTGAAATGCTCAGCTGTTTCCTTTAAAACAACCCAAATTTCCCCAGCTGGGGGCTTTGGAGTGGGGCGGGGGCCTGGATTTGACCAGTTCCGTGGGGTGCTGCTGTTGTTTTGCTGACTTTTCATTGAATTGCTAAATTAAAAGGGAGAAACTGTCGAAGCTGACCACCGAACACTGAAACTTCTGAAGAAATCGAAATGTGCCTTTTTTGGGAAGCAGAAACATTCCAAACGTTCCGTTTATTTCTGCTCTTTCTCTATTTTGATTTAGATAGTTTATTTTTCCTCGGTCTAATTATTTGGTAAGCGTTAATATGCTGGTCACTCAGGGGTTATGATTCATGATCCCAGTTAGATTCAGCTGCAACCCCCCNAATCTGACAAGGTTTATGAACAGGAGCCTTAGCTCTTGTGAACATGCACATGCATATAAATTCATCGGTGTTGGTTTTTTTTCTGTATTGAAGTGTGGAACATCACCTGGAGCTTGGTTTTATGCCTTCTAGCATGACTTGAATTATTTGGTGGAAAGCCTCTTAGGCTGGCAGCTTACGCACCGAGCCTGTGCTGGGGCAAACGCTGCTGATCTATAGATACCCAAAGGTGCAGCCAGGGACCTACAGGAATCTTCAATAGCACTTTGCTTGGTATTTTTTAATATTTATTTTGGACTTCAAAAATCTGGTTGGAAGAGTGTGACAGCAGTTGAAGTGAGCTCTTTTCACACAGAAAATGCATCCTCTTATTGCGTCTGCCCGTGTTGGTGGGTTAAATTCCACTTTCCGCCTTTCTTCGCCAGATACTCAAGTGGTGTAAATCAGCATTGCTCCGCTAAAGTTGGTAGACGCACAGCGGCACAAAACATGGCAATTTTGTCACCAGACAGGGCTGCGAGCGTCACAAATTCTCTCTAGTTTCCTAGTGGGATCTCTTCTGTGATGCGTGCTTGTGTCGTCTCTGCTGTCACCCAGATAACGCAGAGAACTAGAAGCTACGGCTCATTTCTGCAGAACCAGCGTTGCCAGTGACCTGGTAGAGAGCGTGCTTCGGAAATTCAGGGTCCAGCCCCGATGCGGTAGGTGGGGGCAGCGGTGGTCCGTGACCAGCAGAGCGAAGGAAGTCGTTTGGAGGTAGGATCCAGGATCTCCTGGACTCTTTCCCTGGCTGTGCCGTTGACTTGCTGTTTGACCTCAGGTGAGTCCCATCCCGTCTCTGCGCTTCTGTTTGTCCCGTCTTGGTTGGGGGGAAAATAGCCAAAGGGACTGCTAGGCTGAGGTGCGGTTGGTATTAGTGAAATGCTTGGCTATCCTTGAATGAACAGCGATTACAGAAGGGCGAGGAACCGTTCCCGTGTTACCGTCGGCATAATAACCTCCCTGGCATCTGTTCTCCGTGCCTCGAATTGGGGCAATGATTTAAGTGCAGGAGAGAAGCAGTAAGGAAAAGTCTGCTTCTAGCCTAAAGCATATATTGCTCCTTCTGCTGCGCATATTCCTGAGGGTTGGTCAGCTTGTAATTATTAACTAATTACTACGCAGTAATCACTGTGCCACAGGATACAGGAAGTATAGGCAGTCAGGAACAAGCCCTGTCTCACAAATCCCAGCCTTTTCTTATCTGTCCTTTGTATTTTGCCCATCGCGGTGGTGTCTGACTTACAGCCCTGCCCATCAAGCTCTCAGAAGGCACATAACGCGTCAGCCTGTGGCTGGATACCTCCGTGCGCTGTTTGCTTTTCATGTTTGCAATTAGGGGACTGAAGGCCAGTGTTAGTCTGGAACAGGGAACAGCCACATCCCGGGCTGCGGCTGCGAGGAGGACCTCTATTTGCAGGTCTGCCAATGTTTCCCGTCCTGCGTGAAGAAGACCACATCTAGGGGTGAGCTTTCGCAGCCCTCGCGATCCGCCTCTGCAAGAAAGGCATTGATATTGTCTATTTCCTGAGTGTGGCACTGGCCAGCGGAGGCGAATTAGCAGCCCCGGCGACTGAAAGCCTCTGTCTGTGCCAGGAGCGGGTTTGGCACAGCCGGGGAGCAGCTTGGCCACCAGAGTGCTGTGGGGTGTGGGGACCTGCGCAGGGTGTGATGGATCCGTCCCATGGGATGCTGAGCAGAGGGGGTCACCGGGGTCCATGTGACCTGGGGGACAGCACAGAGCCCATGCCACCCCTCACTGCAGCCTCAGATGGAGCAGGGGAAGATCCTGCGCGGTGCCTTAGTCCATCAGGAGGCATATTTTCTTTTTTGAGGAAGAGCTAGAGTCTGAAATGCTGCCTGGTGCAGAGGAAACCTCTGCAGGGCCAGGTCTCGCTGTGGGCTTGTGTGGTCAAGGCAAGAAATGTGTAAGGGATGCCCAGACTGCCCTGGTCAGAGGAGCCAAGGGGTGTGTTTTTCCGCCTGTTTGGTTTTTGATTCAAGGCAGAAAACTTCTCCGAGGTGGGTCTGAGGTGGGGGAGGATGGGCTGTTGGGGCCATCACAGAGTCACCCTCGGCATCAAAAGCTGCTGCTGTGCCTGTGGCCGAAGGGATTCGGGGACATGGCGACCTGAGGCTGGAGAAGGGGTAGTTTGAGCCCCACGGTTCTTGCATTGACCAGGCGCCTGGGAGCTGTTTCAGCTCTTTGGAAGGGTCCCAGAACGGCTGCGGATGGTCTGGAGGCACCTGGGCAGCCTTCCTAGGACCTGGGGTTTGGGCAGGAATTTGCAAACACCATTTGCAATGTAAATTGGTGCGTGTGGGACAGGGAAGCAGCATTACCTGCCTGGGAGTCTGAGGAGGAGACAGAACGAGTGGGTTTTATGCTCTTTTTGGTCATAGGCACGGATGGTTTTGTGTCTCGTCCAAAAGCCAGTTAAAAGCTGTCAGAGGTAAAGAGTGCCCCTGTGTCCCCAAACTGCTCTCCCCATTAGATGAACCATCACCAAACCCCAGCGCACTCCTCCCAGTGTCACCGCCGCATTCCCCCCTCCCACCAGCATCCTCTCGGAGCCCCGGGAAGAGCAGTGGCAGCCAGGAGCTCCCATCGCTCTGGTCGCTGCCCTGTCCCTGGGGAGCCGGGGCTGGGATGCGCAGAGGTGCCCATCGCCCTCTCGAATTCCCCTCAGAGCCCATCTGCAGCTCCACAGCCATGGGAACAGGTATTCCCTCTGTGCAGGAGGGGCAGAGAGAAGGTCCCATTGAGTCATCATAATTCCAGGAAAACATGACATAGTATCTGAGAGAGAAGGCATGTTTTTATAAATTACCATTAGCGACATGTGTGCTATTTAACTACTTAATCCCTTTCAATCCCTTCTTATTAACTATTAATTGTGCAACTAATCACACTATGATAGCGGCATTGCGAGTGCAGCTCATCGCCGTGTGTACGAGCAACCCCACCAGTATCCCACCAGACAAGAATTTGGAGTGGTGGCGGGAGGGGGGCGCCTCCGCTCGGCTGATGCTCTGCCGTGGGAACGGAGGCCAAATCGCTCGTCTCTGTGGGCTTCAGAATTATAATCCTTTCTTATCTCAAGCGTTTCCTACGGAACATACAGTTTATCAGCTTGCGAGGCAGGAGGGGAGCAGGACTGAACACAACCAAGCGAGCTTTGAACAGCCCTGCGTGCTGTAGTCCCTTTTCATCTCGCTTTCTGAGCTTTCAGTCTCCTTGACTCTCATGGCCCGTTGCTGCAAAGCACATGGAAATAGGTCTGTGTTTTGATTTGGAGGGTGGAGTGGGCTATAATTTGAAATACAGCTTGTGAAATATGCTTCTGATGTCTTCCAAAAGGGCAGTGGACTGCAGGCCACCATGTGTGACATCCCAGCACCTATCTCTCCCTAACAGGGTCCAAACTGGGGAGTCCAGCCGTGTGTTTTCCTGCAAGAAATCGCTCTCTTTCGCTCTGTTTATCTCATGCTGGGCTCTGTTATCTCCCTCCGTTTTCCAGGGCTCGTGCAGAAACCCATCGAGCTTGTCAAGGACACCAGAGCTGCGGGCAGCTCCACCGGTACGCAGTGGGAGTTGCGATAGGTTTTAAAGTGCGGGGGGGAGGTGGGTTGGGAGTGAAGAGAGAATTGGGAAAATGAGCTTAAAAAACAGAAGAAAAAAAAAAAGAGAGAGAGAAATTCTTTATTTTAAAACCCCACTGAATATACTTGCTTTGTCTGCCATCCCCACGACTGACATTGCAACTTTGAGGTCAGCGATCGGCGAGCTGGGGCTTGGCTTGGCTGTTATTTACAGTTTAACAAGGAACAAGGTTTATCCGAACAGCGTGCGCTTGCCCAGTTCCCAGATATGCATGAGATGTTGCCCTCCACAGGGAAGTCAGCCGAGGTTTGCAGGCACTGGGGCATGCTTAATCTGTTTATACATGTTTCATCTGGGATCTCTCTATTTGGTATCCAGACGTGTCCGTATTTGGTTGAACGTGAAGATGCTGGAGTCATGGTGGTGCTTAGGGTAGGGATATGAGGGAGGTGGGTGTCTCCAGGCAGTGCAGAGGGACAAGGATGCTCTGCAAGTGTGTGCTGCGCTCTCAGGGACGGAGGTTTCCTGGAAGGCAGCGTCTCACGGGGTTTGGGGTCCTGGAGAGTTTGCGCCATCCCAGGGCCTGGGCTGGGCTCTTGGGCAATCCTCCTGGTAGCATCCCTGTGTTTAAGGAAAATGGTGCTGCTGGTGCAAAACACCTGATGAAGAGCTTCCTGAGCGGAGGAGGTACAGCAGGGACGCAGCGGGACAGTCTGATCTGCAAGAACATCCCTGTCCTGGGCTGCCCAGGGGAAGCAGGTACACCAGAGGACCTCAGGATGAGGAGAAAAGGGGAGAGAGTGTCTCTGCATCTCAGAGCAGCCTCCTGTCTTTCTGCTCTCCCAGCGCTTTCTAAGGAGGCTGGTGGAGGAGGCAAGACGGTTACTGGGAAGGTTTTTGCCATATGGGCACACGTCCAAGCTGGTTGGCAGCCCCCGGATCTCAGGAGCTGCCGTGCATCTGGGGGAGCCCCTCATTTAACGTCGATTGTGCTGGTTGCATCCTGAGCGGAGCAGGACTACGTGAGGATCCGCTTCATTTGCTTTCATGACTCATTCCCTGAGACGTTTGCTGCTGTGAAAATCTCTTTTGCTGTTTGCTTCTGCATTATTCCTTCCCTGCATGTGGCCCAGACAATGTCTGGTTTTCACCGTGTTGCCCAACCCCTGGCTCTTTGCGAGGTGGAAATGCTTCATGTGCAGAAATAAGGAGCGCAGTGTTACTAGCAGCGGTCTCGGCGGTGAGACCGGAGAAGGAACGGCGGGGACGCTTGGCTCCCTTCAGATGATGGAGGGAAAACTTGAACGTTGAAATGGGGAGAGGGGAGAGGGCACGGGGGCCAGGAGAACCGGTGACACCCTTCTGTATGGGGGCAGCTGGAAGAGTTTGCAGCAGCTGGGCTTGAGTCGTGCATCGCCCCGAGGCAGGCAAAGCGCTGTCGGGGTTCACCTTCAAGGTGCTGCACGGGCCAGGGAGAACCATCCCTGGGGGCTGTTTGTGCTGATGCAAGGGTGTCTCAAAGCCTGGCATCCAGGCAGAAACACGGAGCTTTTGCCAAGTTCGCTGCCTCAAAACAGTGCTCTTATCGCACTGGGATCCCTGGCAGCCACCTCTTGCTTCGGGAGGCTTTTTACATCTCCTGCCTTCCTCCAGCCTTGGCAGTGGCTTAGTAGAGCTGGAACGAGGGCTTGGGCAGTCCCTTCTCTCATCACAGGGATGAGGTGTGGGCTCTGGGAAGCAAAGCCAAGGCAGAAGGACCACAGGGATGCCCACCTGCATGTCTCGCCCCCAGCTGGGGCTCTTGGCACCACTGCGGTAACTGTGATAAGGAAGGGTCCGGATAAAAGATACTGCAGCACGACTCTTCCCATTACGGGGGAGACAGGGATGCCAAAAGTAATTACAGTTTGTGCTGCACTTTGAAATCCTCCGATTCCTCAAGCGTGGGCTCGTCGTGCTCCCTACCTGTGTGGCTGCGTTCCCCTGGCATCGGAGGGAGAAATACACACACGTGCGCAAAGCCCTCCGAGGACGGGTGCACAACTGGTTTAAGATTAAATACCAGATTAGTGCAATCCTTGGCGGAGAAGTCGACCTGCGGTGTTTGCTCACCGCCTTACTGCCACGTGACTCTTCCCGAGCTTTAAATAAAACAGGTTTGAAACCCTGCTGCAGAGAGTTTTATGTGCCTGATGCCGAACAGTGGTACCAGAGCACGGTCCTGAGGAGATACCCAGTCCGTAGCTGGCACTGTGGGGACCAGTAGGTCAGGAACACCGTCCCCTTTCATTCAGTTCTTTTCCTGGTGCTGCAGAAAGGTCTGTCCGAGGGCGGGGGGGGATGGTTTATTAGCTGTGTCGGCTCCAAGGAGCTGCTGGATCTGAGCTGGGAGCTTGCTGGGGGAGGAAGGAGCGTTAATCCCGTATGAAGCTGTTTGTACAATCTCTCCAGCTCCTCCTCCCGTCGCCGATGGTAGAGCGTAACTGGCAGGAGTCTCGGCCCGTTTCTAAGCGTGGTTTATCAGGGTAGAGCAAGGCAGGCTGAACTCTGTGCGTTTTAACTCTCCCAGAAAACGCATGGCGAAATGCCGAGCTCTTAATTGCTTTGAGTGCTTGTGGTGGTGCTGCTTCTTTGTAAGTGTTGTGCTTCTGTTTATATTAAAAGCGTTTTCTGGTTTTTTTCCGGGAAATTAGGTCCTGTCAAGATCCTTTGATGATACCAGGGCTCCCTCTGGCAAGACATTCCGCGATGCTCTGGGTTTCATTTCATCTCTTCACCTTTCCATTGGGCGCTGCTTGCTGCCCCCCTCCTTTTCTTTGCACCGGAGGTAGCTGCGTTTCACGAATCCCGCCTGACGGTCGGGTGTACAGGATGCAATTTCTTTAAATTTTTTTTTCTTTAAATACCCTCCCAAGGAACGCTTTTAGAAAGGGGACCTTGGAGCGGGACCGTGTGATCCCTCTGCTCGGTCCAGGCAGGGGGACGGCAGCCGAGCTCTGCTCCCATCCCTGGGCAGCGGCTCAAAGCCCTCTCCTGCGTCTGCCTTCCACGCTGCGCTGAGGAAGTTAATTACCCCCAGCCCTCATTTTGCACTGACACCGTCCTTTCAGCCTTGTTCTCACATGCCAGAAAGAGAGGTCTTAGGTGGAAGATGAAATCATGGGTCACAGAAGGAAAATTCCCGTGTTTTCTGTTAAAGAGAGAAGGAGGCCACTTATCCTGGCTCCTCCTGACCACGGCAGGGAAAGAAAATCCTGGCTTTCCACCAGCTCTTGTCTGCACGGCAATCGCAGACAAGTTTGCAGCTCTGGGAGCTCTGCGTGGGCTGGGGAAGGAATTAAAGCTCTAATTAAAAAAAAAACAAAAAACAAAAAACNATGGGCTGGGGAAGGAATGAAAGCTCTAATTAAAAAAACAAAAAAAACCAAAAAAAACCAACCAAACAAAAAAAAAAACGGAAAAAAAAAGAAAAAGGAGGAAAGAAAATAAAATAGCAATTAAGAAGCCCGTGCCGTGCGAGCGTGTGGATGACAGTGCTGCACAGCTTCACCCAGCGGGACGGGGCTGCGGGAGAGGCTCAGAGGAACTCGGTCTCTCCTGCGCCAGGGAACTTCTCCTGCAACGTGGATCCTCCTTCCCATCCATCAATAAAGGAAGGGCAGGCACTGACAGCCTCGGCCACAGGTTTAAACACTCCTGGGAGAGAAAATAAGAGGCTTTGTGTTACTGAGAATGGCTTTCTTTGGCAGCTGGAAGCTGGCGCCCTCTTCGCCGTCTCTCCCAGCCACCTGGGAATGCCGGCTGCCAGCCGCGGGGATGGCGGGGCTCGGGTTGGGTTTCTGGAGTCTCTTTCATTTAGCAGGATCTGTGAATGCTTTCTTGGTTGCGCTTGTATATTCGGGAGCCTCTTGTCACTTTTGGGGTGTGACATGACGGGCAGGTAGCAGGGAGGCGATGCGGGGAGAGGGCAGGGAGGACTCACAGCGAGATCAGCAAAGGAGCCAATCTGCCTCGGATGCAGCTTGGATTGTGTTAGTTAATTGTCAGTCAATAATCGTTTGAGTGTC
Organism: Rynchops niger; assembly: GCA_013400035.1. Lineage (NCBI taxonomy): Eukaryota > Metazoa > Chordata > Aves > Charadriiformes > Laridae > Rynchops > Rynchops niger. Next base: position 245,127 of record VXBH01009413.1, read on the forward strand.
ATAAAAGGCAAGGACCGGGGCTGGCCTTTGCTCGTGATGTTCCTCTTCAATAATTGTGTTGATATTGCACAATTCTCACCGTGCTATGAGCTTGGTACACACATGGTGCGATGCTTGTTGTGAGGGACGTGCCTGCCGTGTAATAAAAGGGTGAAAGGAGAAAGGGAGTCCTGGGTAAGGGTAGAGAATGGCTAAATACCATGCAGCCGATCGGCAGCACCTCCAGGAGCATGCCTGAGCTGTAAAGTGCTGCTGCCCTGGCAATCCCAGCACGGCTCTTTGTTCTCAAGGGTGACATTACAGCTGGGGTCTGTTGGGTCATGGTTTGGCACCACCGTACGACGAGACGGGGCTGCCATCACGGTGGGTGCTGCCAGTGGGACACGCACCCAGAACTCCACAGCGGCTGTAAATTAAGTCTCAATAACTGAAATAACTGCTGTAGAAAAATGGAGTATCAGAGGGAGCATCTCTGAGCCAGACGCGGTTGTGTCGGGCTCCAGGGGGACAAGTCGTGTACTTTTGACAAGTCTCATTCCCCGCTGCCCTCCCTTCCGGTGCAAACCAGCAGGGATGGATGGATTGGAGGAGATCCCAGGATCTGCTGATCCACAGTATCTGCGCCTCCGGACCCCTCACCCCCTGAAGAGGACAGACGTACCATAGGACCACTGACACGACCACCTTGGGGGTGGCTCCGCGCGGCCCCCAGACAGTGTGAGCACTGAGCTCCCACCCATGCCTGTGGTGGACACACTGGCTGTGAGCGGTCAATTGTTGTTCCAGCCGAACACTGGACACTTTTCTCAGGTTAGCTTCGGCTGAGGAATAAGTGCCTAGTGTTTTGAGGCTGCTGGAATAATGACCGTCATTTTAATGCCTTCCTCGGAGCTGCCCTGATCTCACCAAGAGCCGGGAAGAGCCGAGCGAGAACTGCTGACTGCGCCGCACAGGGCTGCGGACACAGAGAAAGGCAAAATATACAAAGGCAGAACAAACCTCCTTTGTGTGCTCTTGTTACTGGGCTCATTGTCAGGACTGGGACAAGCGGGAGTGGAAATGCGCATCTAGCGAAATGGCTTTTCCTTCCCCCTCCCACCCGTGCATCGGGTACAGGTTATGAAGTCTCCAAAGGCTGGGCTTGCAGGAAGTTTTCCATGGCGTTCCCCCTTTCCGGGCTATCTCTGTGTCTCTCTGAGTCCCAGAGATCTGTATGTGCTCCATGGGGCTTGTGCTTTGCCTGCGTCGTTGTCTTTTAACAACACCTTACCAAGGACTAATTGCAAGGCTGCAAACGAGGGATGGGACCCCTGTGGGCGCTGCACACCCCACAAACCCGGCTTCTGCCTGCGCGGGCCTGACGGCCGAGGCGAATGCAGTCTGGAAGGGAAGATGGATGCGTCGTCATTCTTGATTTATAGCTGGGGAAACTGAGGCACGGAAGCCGGTCTTGCGCATTTGCTACAGGATCATTTTTCCTCCCGAGCCTCCTCCAGACCGCAGATGTGAGAAGGGAGGACAGTGATCTCCTAGCTGCTGTAATCGCACTCCCGGTGCACTGCATTTGTTGTAATCATGGAAGCCAGTAGTACAGGAGGGGAAAAAAAATTGCAATGTGAGGATGGACCAACTCCCTGGAGACCCAAAGTTCCCTTTTCAATCATGCCTCTGCCCTGGGATGATGGGTCTTGCTGTTTGCTACAGGGCTCCTGTAGATTAATACGAATTGATTGTACTCCCTTCCCCGCAGGACCTTGACCTCTTGGCGAGGGCTTTGCTCCCTGCGTCGGAGGGAAATGTCAGGCCCCCTGAACAGTGGAGCTGAGCGGCGGGAGGGAAATGTGGAGGGAGGAGAGCTGGGCTTGCTCTTTCCCCCCTCACCACTCGCCTTTTGGGGAGAGTTAGTGTGCAAACGGCTCTGTCTGATGGGCAGGGTCCGTGTTGGTCCTCGCTGCAGCTCGGAGCAGCCTCGGTCCATCTGAACCAACCTCCCCAGGACTGGGCTTTGCAGCATCTGTCATGGGGAGGGAGCGGCTGGGACCTTGTTACCCCGGGGGGAATTTCATGCCGACAGCTGAGCAGCCTGGGAGACGTTCATTTGCTGGTTGGGGGCTGAATTCCTCCCCTGCCCCTCCGACCTTGCTCTGGTAGGATTCCCAGCTGCTGCAGAAAATTCGGCATCGCCCCTGGTGTATGTTAGCATCATTCCCAGCAAGCTGTAATTTCCCTCTGACCCCCCAGAACAGCCCCAAATCTCTCCCCTTCCCCCTCTGTCCATCTCCCGAGGACCCGGCTCTGGCCCTGCCAAGGAAATTCGGAGCGGAGGAGGAATTCGGGTTGTGCCGAGCTCCTGTTTGCACAAGACTGTGCACCATGGAGGGGCCGAAATCTCTCCCATTGCTGGCGTCTTGGCAGCTCCTGCTGCTTTTCTCTGCCCCTCCTCTGTGCGGGGGCTCGGGAGGGAGAACATCCACTGGCCGGGGGGGGACCTGCCGCTGGCCAGTGGAGAGGGCATCCCGGCACACGGGTGATGCTGGTGAGCTTTGGGGGGGTCTGTCCTTTGTCTCCCTGCTCTGGGATGCGGGAAGGGGCACGTATGCAACTGGTGCCTCCGCGGGTTGTTTGTTTAGCCCTGTAGGCACATGCAGCCTTGCAGGATGGCTGTGTTTGCAGAGCAAATAAGGCTCTACGAGCAGAATTCGCCATTTCTCTGATCCTTGCAGGAGCGAATCAGTGCTACCTAATAGCCAGAAGCATGAGCCGTAAGTGCTGAATAGGACTGTTCATTTTGCCTGTAAACACGAGCGTTAATCTCTGGGGATAAAAAAAAAAACCAACCCACCTTAAAAAAGGCATGCTATTCCCTCCAAGCCTTCCACCCTTTCAGCTGGGAAATGGGGGCAGGAGTCTGTTAAAACGGTAAGAAAAAAATGGAGCCACTTATCTTTTGTAAAGAGCAATAAAGTGGTTATTGCTTGAAAGCCTTGCTTCCAAGCCCCTGCAATATGCTGAAGGAGAAAGGGGACAGTTTCATACACTGATGATGGCTTGTCTGTGCCTAAAATACCTGTCTCTTGAATTCCCCAGCAGAGAGCCAGCGGGTTTTGCTGTGCAGATGCAAGAGAGATTCACAGGGATAGTCACAGCTCGGGTGCCGATGGGAATAGCTCGCTGTGGAATAGCGAGTGCGGTTATTGCTTGTGCAGCGAAGGCGGCTTTGAATGCGGTGTTTAAAGAATCGTTAACATCTTGTCTTGATCATGTGACGAGCTTTCCCCCACGGGGTTCAGCTTTGGGCGCTTTGAAGTGTTTTAGCCAAGTATTTACTCTCTGACTATACTAGGGTAAATGCGGATCGTTCACACTGCTGGCTTTAATCCCCGCTCCTTGGCCAAATGCCAGCCTGAGGGCTTCCATTTTTGCCGGTTCATTTGCCTAAATTCCTTATTGCCCTTTTCTCCCTTTCACGTCCTGCCCTGCAACGTCATGTGTCGGCGGGCTGTTCCTCGGCCGGCTGCTCCCATCCCAGGCTGCAGCCCAGGGGTTGCTGTAATCCCCTTCGAGATCCTTCAGGCTGTAAAACAAGTGATGTCATTGCTTTGCTTAGCAAGAGCTGCTTTCTCTCACAAAGTCAATAAATGCCTCCACTTCCTTCAGTGCACCGAACGCTAGCAATTCTTCCTTTGAAATCCATGCTGTGGGGGAGAGGGCTGCTCCGTTTAGCTGGGAAATCCCACCTTTAGGGCATTTTAGGTCCAAATGGCCACTCGGGGCAGGGTGAATTCCTCTCTGGGAGGAGCGGAGGGCTGAGAACAAGAACAGTCCCATAAATTCCGGCTGACAAACGCTTTAATGTGAGCTCCACCACCAGATGTCAAGTAGGTCCAGGTCTGGCTGGTACAAACAGCCACAATTGCCCAGAGCCATAAAGATAACGAGCAGGGGGCAGGCGTGAGCGTAGCAGCAGAGGTAGCTCGCCATGGCGGTGCTATTTTTGCCCCAACCCCACTTGCTCCACAGTGAAGCTTTGTATTTATCAGCCGGTAGCTGCTGATGCTCCAGTCGGTGGCAATGGAGAAGGGAAAAGACTCAAACTGCAATTTGTAGAGCACAGGTTTTTGTCAGTGTGAAGGTGTTTGCCTCCTCAACCACTCGCGCCATTTTGAGGAGAGAGAGTGGACAGGGAGGGAGACAGAAAGACCCTTTCCCTTCATAGAATCACAGCATGGTTTGGGTTGGAAGGGACCTCAAAGCCCACCCAGTGCCACCCCCTGCCCTGGGCAGGGACACCTCCCACCAGCCCAGGTGGCTCCAAGCCCCGTCCAACCTGGCCTTGAACCCCTCCAGGGATGGGGCAGCCACAGCTTCTCTGGGCAACCTGGGCCAGGGGCTCACCCCCCTCACAGCAAAGAATTTCTTCCTCACATCTCATCTCAATCTCTTCCATGTTGAAGCCATTACCCCTTGTCCTGTGGCTACATGCCCTTCTAAAAAGCCCCTCTCCAGTTTTCTTGCAGGCCCCATCTGCTCTTCATTGACCACTTCATCAGCTTCTTCATTCACCTGGAGATAGAATGCCTTTTATATTCCCTGTATCTTTCCTGCTCCTGGAGCCGAGGACCCTTCTGGATTGGTGTGGTGGGGGATTGTTGGTGCAGGAGTTGGTGAGCACCTTCCCGTGACCTTCTGGTCCCGCGGTGTCCCTTGTTCTCCTGACCATCTCATGCCACTCCCTGCCAGGGTGAGACTTTGTCCCCAGCGTGGCAGGGTGACTGCTGTCCTTTGGGCACGGCAGGCGTGGGGGGGGACCAGCTCTGCAGCAGCCCCCGGCTCCCCAGCCTAGTCCCCTCAGTGCCAGGCAGGGTGTCCTTTCCAAAAGGGCAGGAGAGGGGATGGTGCTCAGAGCTGGGATCCGTCCTCCTTGGTCCTGCGAGTGTGTTATCCGGGGTTTGATATCCAGGATTGAGCAGCCCGGTCTAGTGGGAGGTGTCCCTGCCCAGAGCAGGGGGTTGGAACAAGGTGATCTTTAAGGTCCCTTCCAACCCAAACCATTCCATGATTTGGTGACAGTTCTTTCAGCCACTCTTAGGGGTGCGCAGCATTGCTAAACCTCTCTTGAAACGCTCCAAGCTGTGATCTTGAGGGACTGGCGAGGGGCAATCTCATGCAACTCACTCTCTTCTCTGCTCATTTCTAGTGAAGGCAGCCTGATACCCCTGGTATCCTCAGGTGGATTTGAAGTCAGGAGTCAAGTAATTGCAGCCCTTGCTGCTGCGAGGGCGTCCTCGCGCTCGCTGCGTTATGGACGTGTACACGGGTCGCTTGGGGTGCTACCAGTGTGCAGTTCATCAGTGCAACCTTCACCAGAGATGTGTGGAAACTTCCTTATGCCCTCATTTGAAAGAATAATCACCGGGGCTTATCTGAACGTTAATGTGGAAAGATTGTCTCTTGTTAGAGCCTCTGATGTACGTGCTGGGAGCATCACGGGTTTCCCACGGGCTCATGTTTCCTGTTTGGGGCTAAAACCGTGCCCAGCACAGGAGCCTCTGTGGCTTTTGCTAATGCCACCTTAGCAGTGTCAGCATGCGCAGACGGAGCAAAACACTCCGGGTCAGTTTAGGTCCTCGGGTCCCTGCCACACCAGCAGCATTTCCACCCACCAGCACTGGACTGGTGTGTGGAAGGGAGCAAGGCAGGGAACCAGGTCGGAGCCATGGGCTGGGAAAATGGTCTCCAAAGCAAGTGTCAAGCTTTGCCTGCCCTTTGGAAGGAACAGCGCTGCTTGGAGACTTTATTCCTGGCCATGAGGGAAGAAGCACCAGCACGGAGACTTTGTTAATGCAGCGTTCTCTAGTGCCAGCATCTTTGTTGTCAAAGCGTGTTTCTGTAGCCGAGAAAACATTTAAATGTCTGAAGGCTGGAGAGGATGTGTCTAGCATCCCCCTGCCTCACTTTGCAACTCAAAGCAGCCTCCAGCCCCCCTTCCCACCCCCAGCCAAATACACCAGCCCTGCTCCCAGGTACACAAGCGTTGCTGGCGAGGCCCCACCTTTCGGGTTTGGCAGCATTAAAGGTGGGAGATGAGGGGATGGCGGAGGGGTGCGAGTCCCCAAGGCTTCAGGTGAATCCCGGGGATTTTCAGGGGCTTGCACCCGCACCGGGGTGCCGTGCCTCGCAGCAGAGCATGGCAGACTCACAAGCGGAGTGTTTGTATTGCTGACGGATAATCTTTTAAGCTTTCAGATGCAGGCATGTCAACCCAAGTGTTGCCGTTGCCCGGGCGACGCGATGCATTAGCTCCCGGATGCTGTGTCTGATCGCATCAGGCTGGAATGGGATCACTGTTTGTTTGCGCTGCTCATCCCTGCAGGGGACGGGGAGGGGGGCGAGTGGGAGAGGGCTGCTGAGCTGCTGGAGGGACACCCAGGAGCAGGGGGGACAACCTGCGCCAGGGCTGCGGGGGAAGTCGCGGGATGTGTGTGTCGGTGCAGGGAAGAACCGCTCTGTGTAGCTTTTGATGCCTGTTTGGTTCCAAAGGAGGATTTTCCCCATAAGATCCCCCCTTGGGTTGGTGGAGGAAAGGAGCGTTAAAGGAGTTCGGTGCTGTTAATGGAAAATTCCCCATTTAGACAGGTTAGGGGGTTGAGACAACGTGGAGGAGCAGCGCTTCCCAATCCCATCGGATTGGGAAGGGGAGAGGGACAGACCCGAACCTCCTCGTGCCTGGGACTGGAAGGGGCAGAGCTGTGGCTGGGTGGGGGTGAGACACGGATGCCTGCAGGTCCAGGGAGCGTTGGGTGTTTGCTCAGTCTGTGCTCGGCAGGAAGAAAACCACCCGAGCGCAGCGGGGACGGTGCTAAAGACCAAACCCTGCACGGACAACCCAGTGCCCTCTGCGCTGTGAGCTACAGACAGGCCTGGCAAGAGCCAAAGGAGGAAAGAAAAAGCCACGTGTGGCTCCCAGATGCCCAGGGCGAGCTCCCTCAGCTGCTCCTGTGGCTGCTGGGACCCAGCACACTTCGCCATGTGCCCCTTGAGGGTTTTCTTCGTTTAAGGGTTTTATTGCTTTAATCAGATCCCTGGCTAAGGCGATTCTAATGCCCGTGCAGGATGAGTCATTCAAGAGCTGGTGAGCACGCTGGGAGCTCGGAGCATCTCCCCTTCTGTGGCTCTCGGGATCCCCCCGGCCGATACGGGCTCCACTCAGCATTTTGCTGCTGGCTCGGGAAGACTTTCTTGCAAGGGCAAAGCGGAGACCAAACTGCCGGGGGAGAGGTGCCTCCTTGTACAGGGAGGAGCATGGTATTGAATCTTTTCCATCACTGTTTACTCTTCCCTGCTTTCCTTCTATTTCTACCCTGCTTTTCCCTGGAGTTTCCAAGGATGCTGTAAGGCGCAGCCTGTGTTGGTACTCGTGGTTCAGTGCCCGGCAGCTCTGCCCTGGGCTCAGCTCCAGTAACGAGCTCAGAAAAAGCCCCCTGCTTTTAAGTCAGCTCTTAAATTCATGAGGAGCCTGGTGACTATGTGACTCCTCTATTATGCCGACACAGCAGCGATGCCTTGGAGAAGAGGATGTCCCAGGGACCCCTGCAGATCCCCAGCACGGGAAATTCAGGTTGGGGTGCTGCCAGACCCAAAGAGCAGGAGCTGTGGGGCTGGGGGGGCCATCCTGTGCATCGTCCAGCCCTCTCATCCTCCTCTCTCCCCTTCCCCGCAGGGCTCTGCCGTCCCTCGCAGCACAAGGTAAAATGAACAAGATGAAAAACTTCAAGCGGAGATTTTCACTCTCGGTTCCGCGGACGGAGACTATCGAGGAGTCCCTGACGGAGTTCACGGAGCAGTTCAACCAGCTCAACAACCGGAGGAATGAAGGTAGGGAACCCCCCCAGGCCCCTGCTGGGGCTGGTTGGGAGCATCCAGGGTCAGAGCTGCCAGCGAACATCTCTCCAGCCCCCCCGGCCTTTCTCGGGGTGTGTTGACATGTGGAAAGTTACTGCCCCTTTGTCTGTGTTGCTTTCCCCATCTATCCAGCAGGATTAATAACACCTTGTCATTAAGTCTGGTCTGAAGAGAGATTTACACTTGCATAAGGAAAGCCTTATAGGAGGGACAGGTGTTTGCAGAAAACGGAGAGGAATAACACATCCGTGGTTAAGGGGGGAAGTGTGGGATCTCCTCCCGCCTGCCCAAAAGGGACAGTGGTGTTTGAGCCCTCCCTGGGGCTACAGCCTGGCACTTTCACCCAGCCAAAGGGGCTGTTGTCTCTGTTCAGGGGCTCGCTGAACCGTCCTTGGCTCCTGGTCCCAGGGAGGTTGAGGGTTAAGACCTGGGTGAGACAAAGGGGCACATCCCTTCTGCAAACAGAGCAGCGCCCGGCTGCAGGCTGGGGCAGGCTCCTGTCTCCTGGGCACGGCGAGGGGGAGGCGATGCTGGAGGCACAGACCGGGAGCAGATCACGCCAAGGTGGCCCTGCGTGGGCAAGCGGGCAGAGCCGCTGACAGGCAGGCCCTTGGGAACCTGAGAAAGCGAGACTTGATTCATCCAGGGGTAAATTCGCTGCTGTGGGCGCAAGGCTGAGCCGCCCGGGGCGATTGCATCGTGCGTTTGCTGCTGCCTCCTACCAAAGCAGCTCGCTTTGCCACGGGCCAGCCCGTTCATGTGTCAGTGCCCTCGGCTCCGCTGGGGTCACGTTCAAGCTCTTTTTCCCCTCACCCTGCAGCCACAATTGCTGGAAACTTTTGCTGGAAGCAGGGGCTGAGGCCCTGATGTAATTGCCTGGCACTCGCGTCTGCCCCAGCAGGGAGGGTCGGTCCCTCTGCCAGCTAACCTGCTTGAAAGAAGAGATGCAGTAACCTAATTTAGAGCTGGCTTTTCCTCACTCCTGCAGCTCCTGACGCTCTTCTTTATCCCTCCGGACACCCAGGCTGCCCTGCACAGCATCCCTTCGCAGCCTCCATCCCCGCTCCCCACCACCACACACCTCCCCTCACACCCTAGCAAGCAGCGAGGGCTATAATTAGACTTGAGCCCTTAATTAGATGTGCAGAAGCTGTGGGGATAAAATGGTGCAAGGCCAGGGAAGTCCTGGGCGCTGACAGCTGCTGCTGCTGCTGTTGCCTTCCTTGGGGGACCTGTGCTCCGGGCTGGCTGAGCCTGGGCTCATTATCTGCACCGTGCAAACCAAGGCTTTGTCGGGGAGGCGATTTCCCCATTCTTCTGCTTTAATGAAGCTTCGGTCATGGCTCTTCCTTTGCCCTTGAATGGCAAACCATGCAAGCAGCATCTGCCTGTCCCCCCAGGCTTTTGGTCTCACTCGGGAGGTAGCCAAGAATAAGGGCAAAGTCAGAGCAGTCCTGGGGCCAGGACGGAGGGTTTTCCCAGCCCTGTGGGTAGAGGCTGGACCAGTACTAGACCGTGACATGGCGTGATGGGAGATCCTCCTGCCTGGACCTGGCAATGCGTCAGGGGCTCGGGGTCTGCCAGCGTCACCTCGGGGGTGCCCCTGTGCCGGGGTGCCGCACCGGTCAGTACCTCCCTCCCTGCCTGGATGCGGCAAGTCCTGGGTCCCTGCTGCAGCTCTCCCTCCCTGGTGTCCCCTGCTCCCCGGTGCCGGGTTCCCAGTTTGCACCCGAGCCCTCTCCCACACAGGACAGGCAAAACACGCCGTCCCCACCACCCCGAGCCCGCTCCCTCCTGCCCGAGATCTCGTGATTAAGTTTCCCATGGGGATTGTAAACAGTCCCGAGAAGTCACCTCCACCGTGCCCTTAATCTCCGTCTCCTGCAGGCTGCGGCTGTTGTTTATGAAGAGCCCTGACAGCCACATTTGTCCAAGGCATCTCTTTGGCCGTTTAATGAACCCCTCCTGGCTGGGAGCTCTTCGCCCGCAGCCCTGTGCCAGGAGGACTTGGCGGGGGGCTCAGCAGAGGGAAGCTGGAGGCACCGGTGCCGGGGGGCAGAGCTGGGGGGGACGTGAGCCCCAGCACCCCGGGGTGAGGAGGCATTTGGGCATGGTGTGGGAGTGGGATACTTCAGATGTGTGAGGGGACGGGATCGTTTTGGTGGCGCTGGAGGGGATGAGAAGGGGGTTGATGTGCAAGTGGCTCTTCTGGAGGGTTTGGTGGTGAGGTTTGGACCTCGTGGGGGCTGCCTGGTGTGGAGAGGGCTCTGACTTGAATTTTCTCTGAGGTGTTATCTCCTCCATTTTATAGATGGAGAAATCAGGGTGCAAAGGGGCAAAATTACTTTGCTACTGTTATGCAGAAAGCTGGTGGCAGAGCTGAGACTAGAGCCATGGCAGTGCCTCTTGTGCTGCTTCTCTCCCCTGCGAAACGGAAGAACTTTGCTTCAGGTTTCACCTTCCTTGCTCAGGAACTCTGAACGTGCCCCTGGGGCTGTCTCTGCCATCCGTGGGGCAGGCAGGATCTCCTGGTGAGCAGATGACCCATGAGGGTTCAGGCGCTGGGATCTCTCCCTCCAGAAAAGCATGCTAATCACAGCAGAGATCAGCAGATCGTTTTTTTCTTTCATCACCTCACACAGCTCCTCAGGGAATCGCTTGCAGTTTTTCTTTTCCCTCCAGCGTCCGAAATCACAGGTTATCAGCATTCACAGGTCATGGCAGCCTGCAAACCCTACACTTGGGTGGCCGTGAGTGCCTCCGCCTGTCCTTGGGGAGGAGGGTGATGCAGAGGCCAGAAGATCTGCTCATGAGATGCCCCAAAAGCAGATGCAGAGCTGCTCTGACCCTGGCAATGGGACAGAGTAGGTAGAAACCTGCCTGGTGTGTTGGTGGTGCGGTGGGAGATCCCCAGCTCTGCCCTCTCCATCCCGGGTCCCTCCCGACCTCACCCACAGAGGCTGATAAAACCAGGCCTGAGAGAAGCAGAGCTGGCAAATGAAAAAGCAAACAGCTTTCCAGCCTGGACACATCCCGTCGTCCTGGGCAATGTCACCTTGATGGAGTCTGACGATGCAGAGAGGCAAAGGGGGTGCCTGTGGTCGGAGCCTGACTTGGTCACAGCCTACCCTGAGGGGTCCCGTGTCCCCCCGCCCTGCCCTGCATCCCCCCGCCCAGGGCTGCACAGCCTTTCCTCAGCCGCGGCGGCTGCTCAGGTGGAGGGAAGCCCCTGGGTTAAGGAGAGCCCAGGCTGGGCTCTGTGCGGTATCTCATGTCCTTAACCACAGCCACCACCGTCCCTGCATCCTTGGAGATGGGGAACCTTCTCCATGGCTACTCCAGCCTCGCATTAAGGGGCTCTTTCCTTTCTTCCTGGGCATCCCCAGCCACACATTCCTCTCCATACTCCAGATTTTCCCAAGTATCAAGTCTTGGTGTCTCCCCTTTGCTTTGGTAAGAGCTGGTGGCATTCAGCTCCTAGCCGTGCTGAGGCTTTACCCCGAAGCAGCTCCTGCCTGGTCTGTCGTCTGAGGCCAAATAAGGTCTCAGTGGTCAGGCTGCAAAGGCTGCCTAATTCCCGGTTTGCGATGGCATAAATCGGAGCCAGATCTGGCCTTCGGAGCGCAAGGCCCTGAAGAAGTGGTGATGAGGGGGAGGAAGGAGGATGAATAATCCCAGATCGGAGTGCAGCCCTGCCTCCTGAGTGTAACAGAGCTCTGAGAGGAGAGTTCGCACTTAGCAAAGTAATTAAAAGTTATAAGTCAGGCAAGCAGTGAAGGGTTCTGGCCCCTTTCCTTGGGAGATCAAAGCTTGTTTTGGCAGAGACAGTGTTTAAATATATTTATAAAAAAAAGGCGGGAGGCTCGTCAAAGGCAGCCGCCGTGTCTGCGGTCTCACTTTAATTTGCTTTGATATCCCATGCAGCCTCATTATTTGCAGTGTCAGGGCTCACCGTAATCCACATGAAATGCCGAGCAGAATCAAACAGGCCCTCACACTTGCACGCCCACAGCTTGGCGTCTCCTCCCGCGAGCGCCCAGCGAGGTCCTGCGAGCCCCGGGGCAACCTGGGGGGGCGCTGGGAGGGCATCTCGCGGGACCGGGTACCCCCGGGTGCTGTGGCGGGATGGATGGGCTGGCACAGCCCGCCTGTCCTCTCTGGCCCCAGGGCAGCCAAAACACCTTTCCCCTCACCTCTGCAAATCTTCTGTGTATTTTTACGGGCTTTTCCCCGTCCTGTGTTCGTTCACATCTTTTGCGTATCCCATTCCCCGTTGCACGCGCTAGAATGCCCAGATTTCATCTTACCTCTGGCTTTGCACCTGATGCTCATGTAGATGAGGAGAGACTGACCCTAACCTACCCAGTGGGCTGCTGGTTTAGGCAGACGGTGCTGCTGGTTTGCAGCTTTTGGAGACAGGCTGCATCTTTTACCAAGCTTTTGGGCTTGTTTACCTGTGGGAACCAGCACAAATTCACCCAAGCTATCATTTGAAGTGGATTAGTTGAACTCCGTTCAGTCAGATTTTAAATGGCCTTTCATTTTCGGTTTGGTGGTTTGTTTTTTTTTTCAGATATGTTACTTAGGATGTGAGCAAGTTAAAAAGGATTTAATTCAGTTTAATTGATCCATCTTAATTTTATACCTGTGGTAAATGCCGGGTAAGTTGTCCTAACTGTTCCTGCACAGACAGATGGCCAGAAAGGGACAGGGACCAGAGTCCCGCAGCGGTCCTGGGAGAAGGGGTGACTCTGTGCTTTGTTCTTGCCTGTCTGCCCAAAATCTTCTGGCACCGTTTCAGATGCTCCCGAGCCCAGTGACACGGGCTGAACCCCTCCCTTAGGTGCAGGCTGTCTATCAAGTACACCCTGCTTCCCTTACCTCACCGGTCCCCTGGTCCCCCGGTGACCATGGCACGAAACCGCATCTTTTCCCAGGTCACTTGCCTGCCACCTCTCATCCATCAGATGAGTGAACTGCAGCCAGGTCCCAGCCCTGCTCAGCACCCCGTGAAAGCCGTGCCCTCCCTCGCCAGGCTTCAGCAATGAGATCATCGCTGGCTGCCTGAGCACGTCGGGATCGGTGGGCTGAGATCTGCGTTAGGCATTGCAGGGGATTGTCTCCGTGCAGCCCAGGGCTTGGCGAGGGGCAGGGCTCGGATGGCTCAGTTTGGGGCATCACAGGTCCTCCCTGGGGAGTTTCCCTCCTGCAGAGTCCCTCCTTGCTCTGGGGAAATAAAACTGCCTGGATGCGTGGAGGACACCGGTGCGTTATGGCTGGGTCCTTGGACCATGGAGGCCTTGGTGACTTGGAGGGTGGCTGCGAAGTTTAGATGAGAATGGAGAGAGCTGTGTGGCCGCCAGGAGAGGGACAAAACAGTCATCCCTGCTTGGCCCCACACTTTTCAGAGGGAGATGCATCCCTCCCTTGGGGGGTAGTGCACCTCCATCCCAGTTAGCGCTGCCTCCTTCTGAAGGGAGTGTAGCAATAGGACGTAGAGTTAATGGTTTTAAACTGAAAGGGGGGTCATTTAGATTAGATATTAATCTTTGGTGTGAGGGGGGTGAGCCCCTGGCCCAGGTTGCCCAGAGAAGCTGTGGCTGCCCCATCCCTGGAGGGGTTCAAGGCCAGGTTGGACGGGGCTTGGAGCAACCTGGGCTGGTGGGAGGTGTCCCTGCCCAGCGCAGGGAAGGGGTTGGAATTAGATGAGCTTTAAGGTCCCTTCCAACCCCAACCATGCTGTAATTCTATGAAAAACACCTTGGAAAAAGCATCCGTGTGAATCAGGGGAATCCACTTCGCTGGGGTCCAGGTGACCTGCCTTGAACTCGTGTTTTGCTGCACCGCTGTCTGAGTCACTGTGTGCCAGAATATTCCTACCAACCAGGTGTTAATTACAGAGTGAGGAGGTTTAAGTGCAAGCCTCAAAGTGGAGACCAGAGGGAACTCAATGGCTTATTTTGTTCTGATTTCTTGCTCCTTTCAGGGTTTCTCGGGCTCGGTGTGGCTTCACACCTGGAGTCCCAAGAGAAGAGTTATTTTTCTGAGCTGCTTGGGTTTTCAAGAGAGCTTTTGTGATTCTCGGGACTGTGTGTCTGGCTAAGCGCAGCAGGACGGGACAGCCTGGAGTGTTTTGTTTTGCAGTGAGTGACTCTGCAGCCGTTAATCCCAAACACCTTCTGAGAAATGGTCACATCCTTGGAGGAAAGTGCCCTGATGTCTGTTAGCTTTGGTGGTTCCTGTGGCAGATTCGGTACGTGTGCTCCTGAGCTCCCCAGAGGCAGGGCTGTCTTTCTGGTTTGCTTTTGGACAGACCCAGCACAGAGGGATCCAGAGCCGCGGTCAGGCGCCCGGGTGTTCCTAAAGTGCAGATTGTGTTTTGTCTAATGTGACATTAATGAAGATAAGGTGGGGGAAGTTAAGGTGAATGCTCACCCGTGCAAAACCCCGTGGTGCTGCTGCAGAGGGGTGAGCTGCTGGGCAGCGCTGGATTGGGACGGGGGAGATTTGGGTGGCCTTGTTTGTGAAGCGGTTCCCCTCTCTACGTCCCCCTCCCCGTCTGTCAAAAGAGACCTTCATTGCAGGGGGCTGCCTGAGGGCGCTTTGGGGGTGCTGCTGAGCAGAGCTGTGTGGGTGACAATGCACCAGGAGCCTGGAGCAAAAAGCAGGTGTTCCTTCTGCCTCCTGGATGCAGAGGTGGAAAAGGACTTTCCTATGGCCCCAGAGCATCCCTGGACCTCCCTGCCCTGCTCTCACTCTCTTTTCTCCAAAGCAAGTGCCTTGGGGCTTGGCGCTTTTGCTGCCTCTCCAGCAGCTCACTCTCCTGTCTCTTTGTCCTCAGACCTGGCTCAAGGGCACCTGCAGCTGGGACACCTGGGCAGGGACTTCCGAGCAGACACCAGCCCCATCTCCCCCTCCGAGGTGGAAGGCCAGTCCCCGATGGCCGTGCGCTACCGCAACAACAACCAGCGCCGCTTCTCCATGGAGGCAAGTACTGCTGCAGGCTGGAGCGGGCAGAAGGGACGTGGCAAGTCTGGTTGTCACCTGCCCGCTGGCTGGAAGGGCTGGTGTTTGATTCGGGGGGCTGAGACACGAGCGCTGATGTCCTTTTGGGCGCACTCAACACGACTCCCGCGGTCCCTGACACAGCCCGGTGCACATCCCCATGCACACACACCTCCACTTTTCCTCGACCAAGTGTCCCACAGATGTTGCACCCATTGCTTCGGCATTAATATCGGCTCTGGTTAGAGAGCACTTCCCCTTGAATGTCTCCGTATAGTCCTCCTGTCATCAAATGCATTCATCACCCGCTCTTCTGGCCCTCTCCGCAGGATGTCAGCAAGCGTCTCTCCCTGCCCATGGACATCCGCCTGCCCCCCGAGTTCTTGCAGAAGATGCAGATGGAGAGCCCGGAGTTCCCCAAGCACCTCAGCAGGATGTCCCGACGGGCTTCCCTCGTAAGTCGTCCCCCCCCCGCAGAGCAAGCGGTGCCGGGCACAACGTCTCACATCATGCATACAAGTCCCAGCCAGCAGATGCGTGTGCTGCTTGCCACCCACCCCTGCAGCCATGCCCTGCTGTGCGAGCTCCCTATGCCCCCTGTGTGTCACTGTTATGGTTTGAAGAACCAACAACAATTTATTGTTGTTTAGACAATTATTCTCTCACCCGATGACCCCTCCGCACGCGGGAAGGGCAATCGGGGGAAAAACAAGGAAACCCAAGGGCTGAAATGTAAACAGATTTAATAGAATGAGACTAGATAATTAACATTAATAACACTAAAAGAACTAGTACTGATCCCGATACCAATATACAATATACAAGGATTATACCCAGCCCATTCTAGTGGACAGCTAATGTGGGACCCTGCAGGCACTGCGGCTTCGGGAGGAAGGGAAGGGCTCAGGGCTCCGGCACGAGTTCTCGGGATCCCAGCCATCGAGGGAGAGAGAGGGAACTCCTCAGCAAACTCTCTAATTTCTATTGAATGTGAGGTTCGTGGTATGAAATGATCCCGTTGGCAGCTTGGGTCAAGTGCCCGGGTCTCGCTCTTCCTTGTCCCCGCACCTGGAGAGCTCGAAAGCACTGAGACCTTGAAACCCGCACACCAGAGCTGGCTGTAAAGTAAATATTCTCACAACTTCAGGCACTAGAGTCTTCTAGAAGTGGAGCTTTCCCAAGCGTTAGACGAGACCTTACTGAAAAGTAAAATTACCGAAAGAGAAATGAATCCTGTGTCACTCAAACCAGGGCAGTCACACACACGTCCCTGCCCATGGGGATCCCTTTCCGCACCCTCCCAGCCGCGCACATTCCCCCCACCGCGCACGGACGTGTCTCTTCCACCGTGTCACTCCCCCACGTGCACATCTGCGGCACATCTGCGCACTGCAAATCCCCTGCGCTCCTTCCCTCACCTCCGCACGTACCTGCCGTTCCCCTTGGCCAGGCTCCTTCCAAATGGGAGGAGGTGGAAAACCCTCCCGCGGCTCAGCAAGCGCTGGAGCCTCTGCTAGTTGAAATGCAAATGCCGATAAATAATGAATTAGCCTTCGCGTTCGTATTGGCATTTCGGTTTCTCTGCTGCAGAGCATAAGCATGTGGGGGAGCAAAAACCCAGCGCCCTGTTGACAAATGGGCGAGCGTGTGTCCTGCTGCCCGGGAGTGCTCAGCGCCGTGAAAATACAACAGCGAGGGCTCGGCAGGCGTCCTCGGATGGGGCATGCCTCTCCAGAGGGAGGGAGGAGGAAAGGAGAGCCCGCATTTACCAACTTGTTCTGTATAATCAATAAAACAGACACAGCCCGAGCGACGTTAATATTCATGGTGCCCTCCATGAATAAGGCGTGCTCCTGCAAAAGGCGCAGGGCGGTTCCGGGGGGTGTTACAGCCTCTTGGATTGCAGCAGCCGCTTCATTTCCCTGCGCAGGACACGTCTCTTCCCAGGTTACGCTGAGGGTCTGGGGAAGCCAAAACGGAGTAAAATATCATCATAGAGAGGTGGGGGTCGGTCTCTTCTCCCAAGGAACAGGCGATAGGACAAGAGGAAGCGGCCTCAAGTTGCGCCAGGGGAGGTTTAGGTTGGATATTAGGAAAAAATTTTACACTGAAAGGGTTATTAAGCATCGGAACAGGCTGCCCAGGGAAGCGGTTGAGGCACCATCCCTGGAGGAATTTAAAAGACGGGTAGACACAGTGCTTAGAGATACGTTTGAGTGATGGGTTTTGTCAGAGTTGGGTCGATGGTTGGACTCGATGATCCGAAAGGTCCCTTCCAGCCCAGGCCATTCTATGATTCTATCATATTCCCCTGGGATTTGCGAGTCCCAATCCCACCTGCGTGAGCAGAAAAGCATGTTTGGCCTGTGAGAGCGTGGTGGTCTGGTCAGCGCCTCTTGGAAGGAAAAAGCCTCCCCGTGGGGCAGATGTGGGGAGGAGGGGAGGCTGTAGGAGCACCCCAGCCCTGGGGCTGCTGGTTCTCCAGGCAGAGACCAGGGGGCTCCTGCAGTGTCCCCCCCCTTTCCCTGCACAGCCTTGACTTTGCTGCTGGCTGACAGCTGTCCATCCAGCTCCATCTGCTGATGGCAAGTGGCATGGCACGACCCCAGGGCATGGGCCTGTGGCATAAGCCCACCGCATTAGCCCATGGCATGAGCCCATGGCATGCCTGGCGGGGCTTCAGCTGGGCTGGAGACAGAGCTGCCTGCTGGCCTGGGACTACACCAATGCAAAGACATTTTGGGGGAGAATGACACCGGCAATGGTTTGCCCTGCACCCCGCTGTGCTGGGAGCCATCCCCTGCCCTGGCAGATAACCCAGACTAACCGGCGGTGTCCCTGTCCCCACAGAAAACTGCAATTCCAGGGGTCTGCTGGGAGTGATACCTGAACCTGTGGCCTTGCAGGGGGTTGCCCTTCTTTCACTGGGTACAGGAGAGCAGCTCTCAGCAATACGTTAAAGAGTTACTGTTCCAAATGGGAAAATGTCCCTTTCATGCTTGGTTTGAGCAGCACGCAGAGCACTGAAGGGAGTCACAGCAAAGCCCAGCACGTAGGAAAGCACTCGAGAGAAGGGCTGGGCATCGGGGGGCAGGATCCTAAGAGGCTTCTCCCATGGAAAGGGCTTTGGCAAAGCCCAGCTCCTGGTCGCCTCGGCCGCTGTCGGGGCGGTGGGGAGAGGCGCCGGGATGCGGGGGGTGGCAGCAGGATGGGGGTGCAGACTGTGGCCGCCCCAGGGCACGGCGGGCAGGTGCCATCCATCTCGCTTCAGCAGCCAGTCGGTCGTGGAGGTTTTCTGCACGGCTTCGCTAGGAAAGCAGTGGATTTATGTACTTAGATCAGCTGGGCCGCTGCATGCAAACACCTGCCTTGACTGATCTGCCCCCGCTGTTCCTGTCCAGCGTCCGTGACCTGGAACGCAAAGCCGTCCCTGGATGAGATCCCTCCCAGTGATGTTTTCCTTTCTCTTTTACAGTCAGATATTGGGTTTGGGAAGCTGGAAACCTATGTTAAACTGGACAAACTGGGAGAGGTGAGTAGACTATGAAACCTCTGTAAGGATTTAAATTAAGTTAAAAGGGCAGCTTGAAGTGCAAAAAGGGCAGACTGTAGCCAAATTTCTTCAATATCTAGCAATTTTTAGACCAAGTCTTTCTGTGGTCTTCAAACTTGGCCCTGTAGCTTCAAATGATCCTTCCTCCAAACGTTATGGAGTGTATCGGTGTTGTGCCAGCCTGGTAAATGGTCCACATGGCCATAGCTTGTATTTTCTCTCTCCCCACCCAGGGCACTTACGCCACTGTCTTCAAGGGACGCAGCAAGCTGACCGAAAACCTCGTTGCCCTGAAGGAAATCC
This sequence comes from Rynchops niger, assembly GCA_013400035.1. Classification (NCBI taxonomy): domain Eukaryota; kingdom Metazoa; phylum Chordata; class Aves; order Charadriiformes; family Laridae; genus Rynchops; species Rynchops niger. The sequence goes on from VXBH01009413.1 coordinate 263,890, forward strand.
GCCTGGAGCACGAGGAAGGGGCACCTTGCACGGCCATACGGGAAGGTGAGGGCAGGAGGGGCTTTTCCCCGCCACAGCCCTCGTGAGCAATGCTGGGTCACAGAGGGGTTCGGGACGGGTGGTGGAGGGGGACATCTCCTCCTGCAGTCACGCAGAGACCCAGCTCCTGCCCCAGCCTGCCATCTCCATTCCTCGCAGTGTCGCTGCTGAAGAACCTGAAGCACGCCAACATCGTCACCCTGCACGACATCATCCACACGGAGCGGTCCCTCACCCTCGTCTTCGAGTACCTGGTGGGTCTGGGGGGGCTTTTCTGCAGGAACGGGGTGGGGTGGCTGCCTTTCTGCGGGTGGGTGATGGGGGCCGAGGGAGGGACAGGCTGAGCTGTGCTTTCCGTTGCAGGACAACGACCTCAAGCAGTACCTCGATAACTGCGGGAACCTGATGAGCGTGCACAACGTGAAGGTGAGGTGGTGCTGGGACCCCGTACCCCTGCCTCTCCCCACACGCGGGGAGCTCACCCTGCGCTCAGTCCAGGGTCTTGCAGGGCTGAGTGAGGCTGGACACCCCTTCTCTCTTCAGTTCAGCGTTCTTACCCTTCTTTGACCTTTTTCAGCCCGCTCTGATGCTCCACCAGCATTTCTCCAGTCGCTGACACCCTAAATAAAATTACTGTGCATGCAGGCTGTGTTCATCCCCTTTTCTGGATTGCTGGTGATGGGCCTGAACGCTTGTCTACAGTGTGTCCCACCCCAGGCCAGCTTTGGGGGGTCTTTCCAGGGCAGGAGTTTGAGAGCCCTTGAGGTGGACTCACCTTTGGTGCCCGTGTCCCCGTGCTAAATGCGATCCCCTTCTCCTCCCCACAGATCTTCATGTTCCAGCTGCTGCGTGGTCTGGCTTACTGTCATGGGAGAAAGATCCTGCACCGAGACCTCAAACCCCAGAACCTGCTCATCAACGAGCGAGGAGAGCTCAAGCTGGCTGACTTCGGTAGGTGGCTCTCTCTGGGGCAGAGGCAGCACTGTCAGGAGGTGCAGCTCGGCGCAGCATCTCGACGCCCACCTCTTTCATCCTCAGGACTCGCCAGAGCCAAGTCAGTCCCTACGAAAACGTATTCTAATGAAGTGGTCACGCTGTGGTACCGGCCCCCCGACGTCCTGCTGGGATCTACCGAATACTCCACGCCCATCGACATGTGGTGAGCCGCAGCTCCAAACCGAGCTTCCTGGGGTCTCCGAGATGGTGGGTCGGGCATTTCCATCTGTCTGCCAGTGCAGCTCTGTATGTGCCCACAGTGTTGGTTACACCAAGGGGTGGTGGGCTCTCCCGGAGACCCTGCTGTTCTCCGTGTCCCCTGGAGCTCAGGGTCTTCGAAGCATGTTCTCCACACCAGGGGTGAATGGTTACCTGTAGCAGAGAAGGGACACAGCTCCTGGAGCTCTCCGGGAACCTCAGCCCTGGCCACGGGGTGGTGGGGCATCCACGAGGCTTCTCCCCCCGCTAATCCCAGAGCCTCTGCTGCTGTTGTAGGGGCGTCGGGTGCATCCACTACGAGATGGTCACCGGGCGGCCCATGTTCCCCGGCTCCACGGTGAAAGAAGAGCTGCATTTGATCTTCAGGCTGCTGGGTGAGAGTCTTCTGCTGTCTCCCAGATCCCCACGCGAGGGCAGTGCCTGACTGCAGGAGCGGTGGCGCAGCGCAGCCTGGGGAGCCCGGGGGGAGCCCCTGGGCTGGCAGCGCGGGCAGGGGCTGCCCACAGCCCCCCTCCAGGCTCGCAGGCAGCAGAGGTGTGGGGGCCGAGGGGGCTCCGCGGGGTGCTGGGGAAAGCCGTGCCCGCTCTCCTGGGCAGGACTCGCAGGCGTCAGGCTCTTCTCCCCGCACCAAATGCCCGTGACAGGTTTCTCCCTCTCTCCCCCTCCCAGGAACCCCAACGGAAGACACCTGGCCTGGAATAACATCCAACGAGGAGTTTAAGGCTTACAATTTCACGCAGTACCGAGCCCAGCCGTTAATAAATCATGCCCCAAGGTACCTCCTTGAGCAGGGACATGTAAGGCATGGTGGGCTTGCGCTGGTTGTAAAGGGGAGCCTGGGGGGACCAGTTTCATTTCTTCCTTGTGGTGCCAGCAGCTTCTGAATGCAGCTGTGCACTGGAGGTCCCAGCTGCCACTTGTCCCTTGCATTGACTATTGCAATGTCTCCTGGCTGCAGTAATGCTCCATTTTTCATTTCCTCCTCCTCTCAGGCTGGACTCAGAAGGCATTGACTTGCTGATGAACCTCCTTCTGGTGAGTGGCAGAGCGGTCCAGGTGGATTTGCTGAAGTGAAGGTACTCTGACTGCCCTCACACTCATTTTGGAGCCAGGCAGGAGAGGAGCTATGCCTGCAGAATGAGTCATGGTCCTACAGCTGTGGCCTTGTAGATGGTATCCCAGACCAGCTCCACCATCCTTCACAGCTGGCTGCATTCTTTGTCTCTTCTTCTCCTAATATGAGAGTCTACGGAGAAGTATTCTTACAAGTGATAAAATAATTCCTATGCTGAATGTGTGGGTGTGGAAGAAGAGGGAAATGTAGCTTATTCCATTTGATAAATTTAGAGGGAGATCTCCACTTCACCCTGTGTCCTCTCACACACAAGTGGGAGGACACAAACCTGATGATCCATAAGGCACGACATGGCCAGTGCACTCCAATGGTCACACAGTGTGTGCTGTCCCTGCGCACGTGCAGATGGCACTGGGAATTTTGGAACGACCTGCACACCCCCATGGTGTGCGGGGCGTTTGGACACGCTGTCACCCACGCAGCATATGAAATTCCTTGGGCACTTAGATGTGCACAGATGTGCTCACACCCTGCATGTGCTGCTGTGCCATCTGGCACGTGCAGACTGTGTGTTAATGGCCTTTCTCTGCGGCTTTGTGCAGTACGAAGCCAAGGGCCGGATTTCGGCGGAGGCAGCCCTGCGGCACCCTTACTTCAAGAGCCTGGGCGAGCGGGTGCATCTCCTGCCCGACAGTAAGTGCACGGGGTCCCTCTTGCCTGGGGGATGCGGAGCCAAGACCTTCCACGCAGCCCGAGGGTGGTGGCCTGCGGCCGGGTCTCTTCGGATGCCTCTTGTCTTTGCTGGCTCAGAGGTGCTCCTGCAGCAGAGTTGGGTGGGAGCTTGGTGGCTGCGAGGGCAAGAAACAATTTGGGTAGGACCACGTAGAGGTGGGGTCCGAGAGAAAGGCTCTGACGAGGTGCAGTGCTGCACTCAGGCGCTGCCGTCCCTCCTGGCTCCGGGTTTGCAGACCACTGACCCCTCTCTCTCTGCCCCCTCTGCCTAGATGCCTCCATCTTCTCCCTGAAGGAGATCCAGCTTCAAAAGGACCCTGGCTACCGAGCCTCAGCCTTTCAGCAGTCAGGTAGGATTGGGGAGATCCCACTGGCCTCTCTCAGATGGTGCCACGGGCTGCGCTGGCACTGGGGTTACTCCCAGTGGGTCCCGCATAGGAAAAAGCCGAATCTCATCCCTGCTCCCTGCTTTAGTCCACAAATTACCCCTGGGACATCCTTGCTTGTCACCTACCAAAGTGACATCTTGGTGCCCTGAAGCGCAGCTCCCTCCTCTGTGAATGCCGTGGGCTTGTAACCTCCTAACCCAGAGCACCGCAGGGCTCAGCGTCTCTGCAAAGCGCCGCTCGCCATCCGACCTCTCTGACCCATCTCTCTCTCTCTTCCTCAGCCCGAGGGAAGAACAGGAGGCAGAGTATATTTTAAACTCGGATCTCGTGTTCCCCTTGTCACCATGGAGATCAAGGCACTGAGAACGGAGACGGTGACACGCTCCCACCTGACCCACCGCAGAATTACTGACTCGAGCAGGACGATGCTGAAGCGCCCTTGGCCGCGGGCTCTCCCCTGCCCGTCCCCACAGCCACAGCCCCCAGCAGCTGCTGGTGACGGACCTGTGGCCTTTTTCCCCTCTTATTATCACGTTGTCCCCATCAGATGTGAGCTGCTCTGTGCCGGTGCTGTAGTGAGGAGCTGCCCTGGGCATTGCCCGGGATGTGGGATCGTGTGCTGCCCCAGGGAATCTCTTGCTGCCCTTGGCGGGGGGGGGGGGNGTGGCGTGAGCTGGGCATGGGGAGGTTTTGTGAGCAGAGGGTGGTATCTCCAAAGCTGGGCTGTGGATCGTAGCGTTTGGCCCAGACAGGCATTCCTGAAAAAGTACCTTTGCTCAGACAACCTGCTCTGCACCCCTTCTTTCTTGGGGAGACGCTTTGCAGCCGCGTTTGAAGTCGGGGCCATGGCCCAGCCTGGCACTGGAGAGACTGCACCTGGAGCACAAAAACTAGGGCAGCCCTCCCGTGTTTGCCTCTGCCTGCATAAAACCTTTTTCTCTCCCCATCTTTGGTACCTGAATCCTGACGAGGACGGAGCAGCTGGGAGGAGGGGGCTTCCCATTGCTTCCCCCAGGATCTCCCCCTCCTTGCCACCATTGCGTTTCCAAATCCGCTCAGCTGGCTGCTCCCCGGGGGTGTCCTGGGCTGAGAGCTAGGGCTGACTTGGCCCAGGGTGCAGGTACCTGCTGGTAGAGCTGGGCAGAAGTGGGGCCAAAGGAGCATCGTCTCCGTGCTGCCCCCCATCGCTGCGCCGAGCCCTTCGGCCAGCCTTCCCCAGGCACCAATGGAGCAGCCCCTTTCTCATCACCGCCTCCCACCCCCCAAGCCCCTCACCCTCTCTGCCATCGTCACAAGGGGCAGGACGCAGGTCCCAGCCGGTGGCTCAGGAGCCAGTCCCATCACGGAGCCCACGCGAGGTGGCAGAGCCTGCGCGGCGCAGCCTGTGTCACTGTACCACAGTGTCACGCACACCCACCGCAGTGCATTTCTACCCGGAGGAAGGGGGAGAGGTGCCAAACCTCCCACAGCTCAGCTGTGGGGACCAGAAATAGACCCGGAGAGAAGCAAATCATCCCTCAAACCTCCTCGCCCGGCCTCTACGTTTGTAGCCAACGCCAGATCGTACCAGCCCTGACTCGGATGGGTGCCGTGGGACTGAGGTGCGTGCTTAGGTCTGAGGGTGCTTTGCTGGCCAAGGACCTGCTCCTGCTGCGTTTTCCCCTCCGTACACTTCAGGAACGTGCCTAATCCATCCTGAGCGAAGAGGCCCCGCCGCACCTCTCCCCCACAGCCTGCAAACAGCCTGAAAGTGTGTGAGCGTTGCAAGAAGTCTCTCTACCGTATAATATTCACATCCTTTTCTCAGCTGTCCCGGATGACTAGTCCTGTCCCCCACCAGTCCTCCAGCCCATGGATGTGGCCAGGAGACTCTGGACTTGGCGGGCAGTGGGACCGTCACCTGGCAGGACATGCTGATGTCTTAGCCCATCGCGCTCCCAGGCCGGGAGGTGTCGCTTGGGGGATGGTAACTCCCTGCCGCTGTTTCCCCGCCGAGCCGGGCGTGAGGGCTCTGTTCTCTGCTTTGCTCTGCAGCATTTCTTCCGTGATCCTTAGAAAATGCAAAGTGTGAGGATAAACGAGGACACCCTGGAGCTCCCCAAAGCTTCTGAGGTGACACCTCCCTGTGCCATTGCTCGATACGATGCGTCCTCTGAGCTTCCCCCATCAGACCAAAGCTGTTAATTCGGGTTTGTCCTAGACAAGCATCCAGACGTCTGCATTGTTTGAGGTTTGCCCATCCCTGCTCAGTTCCCTTCTCGGTATGTCCAGCATACAGCGGGCTGAATAGTTCATTAATTGTTTCCATTTGATAGGGAAGAGCATGAATAGCCATCAGCCACCAGTGACGCGTTTCACCCTGGTGTCAGGGCCGTGTTTTGCCCAGTTTCCTACACCCGGCTCCTGCTGCGGGGGGCTTTTCAGTAGGGAGGTTCACGAAGGGAGGTGTTGGCTGGAGTGAGTCTGAACTCTCAGCGCCATCGTCTTTTCTTTCACAAAGGCAATTTATACAGGAATTTCCTTGGCGCGGCAGGGATCGGCGGTGCAGACTTGCACTTCCCGGGGTGGCCAGCTCCCCTTGGGAACTGGCAGCTCCGCAGGCAGGGCAGCTCCCGGACCCAGCGCCTCCCGTGCCCCCGCAGCAGCACCTTCAGGTACATGGAGCGAAGAGTGCTGGCATGCAGAGCCCCCCCCGGGGTCTGGGAGCGCAGAGGGGACCAGGGGGAGCAGGAACCCCCTCCACCTGCTCTTGGGAAGCTTGTTCAGGACACGTTGGACCTGACTTTGCGCGGTTTTCTTGCTTGGCGTTGCCATCCCCATGCTGGGGTTGCCTTAGGCACAGACCTTGCTGGGGCGGTGGGTGCCCAGCGGAGCCGTCCCACTGTCCCACCGGGGGGATGGAGGCAGACCACGCCGGGCCACCCGATCGGCGTGCTCTCAGCTCTCCCCCCGTAAGAGAGGTATTCCTGCTGAAGGTCAAGGTCACCTACGGAAAACATTGGGGAAAAGACCTCGCAGTGCCCGTGTAGACAGCACTGCTTTACCCAGGATCGGATAGCAAAGACAAAGGGCTTGTTAGCTGCCGTTTGTTCTTTCGTAGCCTTTGCCTTTCCTGCTGCAAATCCTCCCTAAAGGAGACGCTGTTATTTATTAGCCTTGTACTCTACTAAGCCGAATTTAAGATAACCCCTTTTGTTCCAGCGCATTTAGTGGAGATTTGATTCCTATTCAGGAGGGCGATAGTGTGTGTAAATATTTGGTGCCCCGCTGAGCAAGGTTCGATGTATAAGCTCCCGTCGCTGCTGCACTTGCACGTGTTGGCTGGCAGAGCCCCGAGCGTCCGGTCTCCCACGGCACGCTGCCGGCCAGAGCCTTCCCAGCTGCGAGGAGAAGGAGCTGCGGGTGGGCAGCGATTAGAGCCCAAAGCCAAATCCCCCTTCTCCAGCTCCTGGGTGGTGTTACGGTCCCGCTGAGGAGCGCGGGGTCTGGCTGGGGTTCTGAGGATGGGGATCTCGTGGATGTCCCTGTGTATAGAAGCCCCGAGCAGAGCGGTGCCCTGCTCCTCCCTGCCGGCTCCTGACGGCATCGCTCCCCGCCTGCTCCGGCAGCTCATCCCCGGCCAGGCTTTTCCCCAGCTTTTGGAGCGCCAGCCGGCTCCCAAGTTGGATTTTTAAAGTAGCGCTAATGAAAATGCTGGGAATGTCTGTGGCTCTCCGGCATTTTTGTCATTTCGTGGGTTCTCCCATCCACCGCTCCGCGCAGTAGCTGGCGCTCCCCGCAGATGGAGAGTTCTGACAAAAGGAAACCGTTTCTTTGTCTTCCAGACATTTTTCTTGCGTTTTTTTTTTTTTTTTTTTTTGTTTACCAGTTCTGGTAGAAAATGGGAGTTTTTGCTGTGCTCCCAGGAAAAGCTGTGCTCTTCCGTCTCTCCAGCTGATAGCTAATTAGAGAAACGTAAATAAAGCAATGCGTAAAGCAAGGTCCGTGTTAGGGGACAACAATAAAACTTACAGGCAGAGCTATTTTATTTCACCCTCCCCGTACACACTGCACACGCCTTTCCTGGCCCAGCCCGTTGCCAGATCTATGTTAAGATTTTAAATAACAAAACTACATTGTCTCTTGGAGACTAAGGACGAAATACATGGATTTTTTCCTCTCCTTCACACATGATGAGGAAAAAAAAAAAATAAAGTCATAATTAGAGAGCCATTTTCCCAAGCTTCTCAAATGTTTTGTTTGTTTGTTTTTCCCACGAGTTATCTTCAGTCAGAAGTTAGGGTAGCAGAAAATGGGAGCCCTGAGCCCCCAGGAGCAGGCTAGGTGGGAAAATACTAGAGAAAGAGTTTAACCCAGCGGACTGAGTGACCTAAAAGGTTTAGTGTGTGTGTCCCCAGGCACGGGGAAGGGACCAGACCTGGGGGTGGGAGCCTGCCTGGCCAAACTGTGCGTTCACCAGCGTAAATCTGGCTTCTTGCAACCACACGAGCCCGGGATCGCTTGGAGCACGGAGCCAGCGATGGCTGAGCGGGTCCTGCAGGGGCCACCGGGTCTTGACCCTGAAATAGCCGTGGTTAAAAGTGACGTGATGTCACCTGCCAAAAGCCACACCGCTGCCCTGTCTCTACTCTCGAGTCGTGTAAGAAATGTGTTTGGATGTCCCCTTAGCACTCCCCACCGGCAAGGTCTGGGCACAAACACTACGAAACGTGGGGGGAACGGTTCTAAACCTAAAGAGGGGAGATTGAGATGAGATGTGGGGAAGAAATTGTTTGCTGTGAGGGGGGTGAGCCCCTGGCCCAGGTTGCCCAGAGAAGCTGTGGCTGCCCCATCCCTGGAGGGGTTCAAGGCCAGGTTGGCCGGGGCTTGGAGCAACCTGGGCTGGTGGGAGGTGTCCCTGCCCAGGGCAGGGGGTTGGAATTAGACGAGCTTTAAAGTCCGTTCTAACCCAAATCATTCTATGAAACCCACTTTTCTGGTTTCTTCATTGCCTTCTTTCATCCTCAGCATCATGCTTGTCCTCCAGCAGGAAAACCAGATCCAGGCAGCCAGGATACACATACTGTGAATGTTCTCTGGTGTGATTCATTTGCAGAATACCGATAATATATATTTAACTAGTGTACAAATGAAAGATGCATTTTAAAAGAAATGATTTTAAAGATTTATTCCAAAAAGAAGCAATGATTCTTTTTATAGAAAGTTTTTTCTGGAATAAATGGAAAGGTACAAAAAAAAATAAAAAAATAAAACATTGTATCCGTCTATCAATCTTGTGTCTGAACGTTTTGTAAGAATATTTCAATTTTTATATTTCAGATGTGACATGGACTATTTTGTGGATGTGCTCATTTTATTGCTAAGGCTTATATTCCAGGTGTATTGTGAACACACCAAAGCCAAGATCAGACAATAAACTTTATTGAATATGGGATAGTTTTGCACAGGATGTAATTTTTCTCTCTCTTTTTTTTTTTTTTGGTAGGAGAAGGAGCCGCTTTGGGTTTGAATTGCAGCTAGGTAGCACTGACATCTCGGGTGCACAGGTCCCTTGGCAGGTTCCCGAGTGGTGAGTTGCTCCGTGGTGGGTGTGCAGGGGAGGACGGCTGCCGGACCGTGCCATGCCATCCCGTGCCGTCTTCCTGCCTTCCCATCAGAGCCGTTCCCCACAGCTGCTTTGTGTGCAGCTCCAGGACACCTTTCATTCTCACGCCTGCTACAGGGCATTTTCCAGCTGTGATAAACTCCCAGACACAGGCTTGGTACAAAAGGAGGTTCCTGCTGCCCGACCTTTGCAGACCTCGGAAACTTGTGCGTAAGAGGAGAATGTTTCTGCGGTCCCTTGCACGGATCCTAAAGCCCTAAACAAATATTGCCACAAGCCAATCTGGCAAATAAAGCACGGAGCTGGCATGCCCAGCCCATGGTTGCAAAGCACTCTGGAGGGCAGAGCTGCGGACGGGACAGGGGAGCCGTGTTTCTCCCAGCTCCAGCAGCTATAAATGTCCTTGAGGTCAGAGCTATTCAGCACAGAAATCCCTTTATGTATTCCTGCTCTCGGGGCCCATCAATGCTGACGAGAAGCTACAGCCCCCCGGCTCTGGGGGACCTGGGAAGAGACAGAGAAGGAGCGCAGAGGGACCTGTGGCATCTTTGGGGCCAGCCCTGTGGCGTGAGCCCATGGACGATGGGTTTAGGGAAGGGGGCAAAGCCCTTCACCCCCCTCCCCGGGCGGCACCTCCAGCAGTGCCCAGCCTGCCTGAGTCACGTTCAGGCATTGACGTGGGCAGATCCCCAGTAACCAGCTGTTTGCCAAACCAGTTCCTCCATCCGCCGCTCCCATTCCACCAGTCTGGCGGCAGCCAACAGCCAGAGCTGGGGCCGGGGGAATGCCACCGAGCAGTCCCAGCCCACATCCTCTGCCCGCGGACCCGGCCAGCAGCTGGATGTTGCTGGTGGCCCAAATAACTGTGACCTCCCTGCCCCGTGTCCCTTCAGGAGTCCTCCTGCCCCACAGGGATGCTCAAGCCAAGTCACCCGTCGCTCCCTGCATCTCTCAGCGTATCTCCCTGCAAAGCGGGAACGGTACCCACTGCCCTTAATGAGATTAGTTGTGTGTCATTAAATTACAGGTGCGTTTCGGGATGCTCAGCCCGGTGGTTTTATTGCAGCCCACCCTCCTCTGCTGCAGTTTTAGTGAAGTGCAGGAAGAAGCACATTGATTCCAGCTAAACAGGGGTGGGAATTATTTCAGTTGGACAGTAGGAGAACCTGTAGGTGAGCGCTTCCTCCTTTTAGAGGAGTGTTACAAGATCTGTAATAACTGGGCCAAGATCTCAGGCTAACGTTTGACCTAAAAGTTGAGCCAAGGTTTCCAAATCACACAGCGGGTTTTGAAACTCTTGACCCCAAAATACATGAGGTGAACACCTCTCCCGTGTGCTGCCACTCCAGCTGCCTGGCCCCTTCACGCTGGGTTGCTGGACATCTTCCATGCAGCCTAGAATAATTCAACCCGCCGTGTGGAGAGTTTACCCTCTGTTTTAAGAAGCATCACATCTTATTTCAGTAAGGCTCAGTGATTTGAGGTGTTCTTTTTCTTATCTGCTCAAGCGTGCTTGGTGGTGGGTACTTTGGGCTGAGTTACAGCTCTTGAAAGGCATCAGTGGTCCCATCTCCAAATGCACATGCGGCTCTTTGGCCCATCACACCGGCAGATGTGGTGACTGGGATGACATGTTGGGGTTTCTGAGGGTGTCAGCCCAGATTTGCCCTTTGTGGACTCTTGGCAGAAGGGGGATGGGGGAAAAACTGTTCAACGGTATCTCGGCGCCAGGCCCTTGGCCGCCGCTGCCAACCCAAACACTGGCGAAAGCCATGAAGGAGTCCATCCCTGGGTGGCTGCTGTCCCACGCCCACCCTCAGCTGGTTCTTCCCCCAGGAAACCTTTAGAAAACCTATTACTAGAATTGAATTTTCCCGCTGTGTTGAGACAGGGCTAAGAGAAGCGATGCCAGCATCACAACAGCGAATCTGAACTGACAATCTGGCTTCTGGGTTGAAGCTCTATAGAGCAGTTGGTGCAAAGCAGGACGGATCATGTTAAAGAAGTAATTGCTCCACTGGCTGAAAAGATTAACTGATATCATGTGAAAAAAGCCTGCTGTGCCTCTTGCTGCCCCAGGAACGTGCGAGGGCACAGGAAGCAAAAGGAAGGTGTTTCTCAAGTGCTTGTCGGATCTTTTCGCGCAGCGATGGCAGGCACGGGCTGAGGCTGCGGGCTGCAGTCGTGCTGCTCCGGGCTTCCTCCATTCATGATTCCACTTTGCAGTTCGCAGCAAGTGCAAAAAATGTGGGTGTTTAATTCATTGCAAGTACAACATCGATTTCAGTTTGGAAAACAGCTGAAAGTGCCTCCTCGTGAAGCTAATTCGGGTATTGCATATACTCATAGTCCTGTGGCTTGCATTTTTATGAGCTGCCTTTGAGGCTCTGGGTTTCAGTATGTGGAGCCAGAAAGGATCTGCGTGTTCTTATGCTGACTAACCCACCTACGCTCCGTTTCTTATTTGCAAGCATATCTTGCATGATTTGTGTTATCCCTGATGAAATGGCCTGATATTCCTGGAAGCAAGTGTACTGGCATTTAGGCCATTGCTTTGCAGAGCAGGGTCCACTGCTGTGGCTGGGGTAGGGGTTGTACGAATATTGGTAACCGCCGGTGCCTGGATGCTGCCTTTTCATCTGAGGGGGGCGGATGCAGTGAAGCCGCAAAGGTGGGGAAAGCATCGCTCAGCCATTTTCCAGTTGGGGAAGTCGGAGCCCTTGATGCTGTCAAGGGCTGGTGGTGCAGTAATGGAAGCCAGGAGTAGAGCGCAGGCCTCCCGACTGCCTGTCCGGTAAAGGGAGAACCAAGATCAAGCCTGAGATCAAGAATGCGGCCCAGGGGAACCACGTGTAAAGCCCCGTCAGCCCTTTCCTTGGGGCATGGCACACAGTATGCGGAAGATAAGGATCTGCTGTTTCATCAAGTAACTCCAGCTCCACACACAAGGAGATGTATGGACAAAGAGGGGCAGGAGATGACCCTCCCAGCAGCATTTCCATGGAAAGGCCTTTACTGGCACAATCCTTCCTCCCTCATGCTGTTTTGTCCCCACTTATGGATGGGGAAAGCAAAGCTGAGGTAGTCTGCAGCACCGTGGCCTTTCAAAGCCAGTTACTGCTTGGTAGGGAGGGCTCATGCATCAGCGCCCCCCCCCCATCCTGCCATCCAGGCTATTAAGGAAGACGTTTTATCATGTAATGATAAAAACTGATTTCCGGCCATGCTGTTGACTCACTCCATGTCCGTATGCAAAGTGCTTCACTCCTTTCTGGCCCTCAGTTTCCCCATCAGTAACAGAGGATAACAACATTGCTCATCCCTCCAGGCAGCTGAGCTGTTTCTTTGATTGCTTAATGTTTTCAGGTGCAGGTGCCTGAGGCCGCAGGAGTTCTCCATCAGAGCAATCAGGGTCTCTTGCCCACCTGTTCTATGTTCCCTTTGGTGATGGAAGAGGGCATGATCCTGCTCTCCTTACTCTGGTAAGACTCCAGGGGATACCACGGAGCGGGAAGAACAAGGACTCAGATGCAGTTTGGATTGGGTAAACATTAAGCTATGTCCAGGTGGAAATGAGCACCCACAGCCCTGGAGCAGCATTCCTGAAGGACGGGTCACAGGATGTGTGAGTACACGTGTGGGTCCGCTGGCACGGGAAGGGACCTGGTGTGTAAGGCCTGGAGCCAGCCCCCTGCATGGCTGAGCTCTGTCGGTTCTGGTTTGCCTGGAAAGAGTGTTCTAAAAATTGCTAGTCTTTCCTAGCTAAAGTAGGTGAAATATTTATAAATCCATCCTCTAGAGGAGACCTTTTGCGTAAGCATCAACCACTCTGACTTTAAAATGCACACCCCCCTCCAAGATACCTTGTGCTTCTCATCCAGAGAAGGGGCAACTTTAATTGTATTTGTCTGGAACGGTTGCACCAATTTACAGGTACAGGAGACCGCAGAGACAGTCAGCAGCAGAGAAAGGGGATTTCTGGGTTTCCTTGCTTGCCTCTGCTCTGTGTTGCATCAAGTTTGATGCTGTGGCTGTAGTTCAGTGCGTGGACCACGCAGGGGGGTCGGGGGCTGCCCCACTTCTGGCGAGATGATGCAAAACCCGAGGGGATACG
>VXBH01009413.1:277116-301193 GCA_013400035.1 Rynchops niger
CGCACCATGTGGTGGTGGGACGAGCGGGTGTCGGCCCGGTTCCGGAGGAACCTGCAGCCCACCCTCACCTACTGGAGCGTCTTCTTCAGCTTCGGCCTCTGCATCGCGTTCCTGGGGCCCACGCTGCTGGACCTGCGCTGCCAGACCCAGAGCTCCCTCTCCCAGATCACCTGGGTCTTCTTCTCCCAGCAGTTCTGCCTCCTGCTCGGCAGCTGCCTCGGAGGGGTCTTCAAGCGGACGTAAGGCACCTGGCAAACTCATCGCACCTCCCGTGGGTGGGCTTAGCTCTCCGCAGCCCCCCCACCCCTTCCCCGCTTTCCTCCCGGGTCGGGGGTGGGCGGCACCAGCCACCCCCAGCCCTGCTCCGGGCTTCGCCTCCCGCCGGGTTTGCGTGGCTGAGCCGGGATGCTGCCATCTGCGTGGGAAAACCCTTCCCGCATGGAGCCCTCCGTGCGGGTCCTTGGAGGGTCGGCAGCCTTCGGAGGGCGGGGGCTTCCCGGGAGGTGCGGGGGTGGCAGTGGCTCTCCCCATCTCCACGGTTCCGTACCCCCGGGGAGAAGCTGCCGGTTCCCCCGCAGCTCAGGACAGAGATAGCCTTAGCGTGAAGTTGCAGCCAGAACTTCCTGGAGGGTGTTTTTCCTTAACCTGTTTATCACCAAAAAAAAAAAAATATTATTGTAAGCCTGTTTTAATAACCTCGGTGTCAGAAGTCGAGGCGCTGTCATGCTCCTCGGGAGTTTGGGGAGATGCGAGTGGTCCTTGAGGTCGGGCTGCTGCAGGGGCAGAGGCAGCGTCTCGGCAGCACGGGGTGGCCAGGGACAGCAGAGAACTTTGTGGGGCAGCGAGAGACCCGGGCACAGCCCGACGGGGGTTTGCGCTGAGCCTTCTGTCCAGGATGTGTTTAAAATAAATAATACACACCTGCTCAACCCTAAAGATCGACAGGCATTTGATTTGAGGCTCGTCAACAGCTCTGCTCTGCTGAGAATCGGCCGATTATTTACATTGTCAGTATATTCATCAGGCGGTGATGTAACGTGTCAGCTCTGTGCGTATCTCTGATATACACGTCATATATTTGTATATGTGTTTAACATGTATACGAGAGAATTTTGCATGAATCCTTCTCTGCTCTAACATGCCCATTCGAAAATGCTTTGTTAAACTTTTCGTCTGATGAATTGGGGAGGATGTTGGCTAGTGAAGATGGCATTAGGGCACCTGTTAAATTACCGTCCTGGTATATTGAACTGTCCCAGTGTCCCTGGCCGGACAGAGCCCAGAGGGTTCATGGAGCAGCCGGAGGTGCTGGCTGTGGGGCTGTGCTGGGGGCGGAGGTGCGAGGAGGGGGGTGCACGGGAATGGGGACGGCACGTGGGAGCCTTGCCCTGGGTCTGACACGGATCCGAGACTGCTGGGTCAGCAGGCAGCGCCTTTGCCAGCCCCTGCTCTGCTTCACATGTGTTTGGAGGAGCAGCGAAGGAAAATGCAGAATTGTTTCCTGCTGTCAGCTTCCCACCCCGAGCTCCTGCCCTTGGCGGGTGCATTGCACAGACCCGTTTGGGGTTTCATGCCTGGGGACTCTCAAACTTTTAACTCCGAGGCAGCACGTTGGGGGGGGGGAAAAAATGTGTTTGTCGCTCGCTGTGGTTATGGACCGGGATGTGTTTGTGATCGCAGCCTCTTGGAGCAATGGGCTTCTGCGAAGCGTCCACGAGCCCCAGCAAGGAGCAGCAGCCCTGCCAGGCGGGAAGGCATGTTTCGGATAGTTGTAGCTTGTGAGCGTTGCGGGGGGTTACTCGGAGTAGTGCGGCATAGAAATGTGTGGGTTTGGATGAGAATAGTATTAACTGTTCAGGCTCTGAGAGCTCCTGCACCATCCCCTCTTCAGGGAGGGACAGATCGAGCTGTCCTGCGAAGGATTTCTACTTCTGGACCATGCTGTGGGTTTATAAATCAAATTATGCTGGGCTGTCTTTTCCAGTTAGGAGAAGGATAGCTGCTGGTAGAGGGTCCCAAAGCGTGGCCTGCCTGCAAGCCAAGGTCTGCCCGCAAGCTGCGTTTGATTTCTAATGCCTGAGGAACATAGACTTTGCTGCTTGCTTTCGATTAAACTATGTACTGGTCTGAGCTGTCTGCTCTGAGTGATGGACTCGCGAGGGAAAGCAATGTTGTTACTGGGTTCTGCGCCAGAAGTGGGTGATGGGACTTAAATAATGGTTTGGTTCCTCTCGCCAGAGATGTTGCTGAATGCTGGGCCGTAGTCTCCGCTCTCTGGGCCCAGCTGGAGTCCTGGAGCGCTGGGAGGATGGAGCATAATGATGGCATCGACTCAGCATGAGTCTGGACTGCCAAACTTAGCTCCAGAATTCCCTCTCGTGCGAGATTTCAAGGAAGAAGAAAGTTTGCCATTGCGAGTTTCCCCCAGGGATGTAGCAACACGATTGTTGCTTGTGGTGCTCAGCCCCAGAGAGCCAGGTTTGCCGTGGGGTCCCTTCTCTGGCACGTCGGGAGGTGCCAAGGGCAGAGCATCACCCTGCGTAGCTGCACGGTGCGGTGTTCGAGCTCACACTGGGGTTCAGAACAGGCTGCTGCTCTCTGACAACTTACGCATGGAGTTTGCTGAGCTGTAGTTACAATCTCTGCTTCAGGATCCAGCTTTTTACAGGGTATTTGCATGAGTGGGGTTGGGGTTTAGGTGGAGCACGTTCTCTGGCTCAAACCCCAGTGCTGCCGTGGTGTTGGTCGAGGTTCCTCCAGCAAAGAGAGCCCCGGCAGCAGCTGATGCCCTCCGTGGGGAGCCCTGTGCACCTTTGCATGAAGCACACTGATGACTCTTGTTTCCTGGTATTGCCCAGAGCGGATTCTCAGAAGTGCCTGACGCGTCGTGAGGCTGCAAATCCAGCCAGCAGCGTTGGGGTGGGAGCGCTGTGAGGACTCGAAACCCTGCCTAGACCCAGAAACCCAAGTGGGAGGTGAACTCCTCCATAAATCCACCCCAAGCGCCTGGCGCTGCCAGCTCCAGGGGTGAGCTCTGTGCACCTGCGTCCCCTGCCGCTCTCCCGCGACTCCCTTGCTGTTGGATTTTAAGCTTGCAAAGGAGGTTGTAGAGAGGTGGGGGTCAATCTCTTCTCCCAAGTAAGAAGCGATAGGACAAGAGGAAACGGCCTCAAGTTGTGCCAGGGGAGGTTTATATTGGATATTAGGAAAAACTTCTTCACAGAAAGGCTTATCAAGCATTAGAACAGGCTGCCCAGGGAAGTGGTGGAGCTGCCATCCCTGGAGGTATATAAAAGCTGGGCAGACGTGGTGCTGAGGGACGTGGGTTAGTGGTGGTTTTGCCAGCGGTGGGTTGGTGGTTGGACTCAATGATCTTAAAGGTCCCTTCCAACCTAGACGTGTCTATGGTTCCATAAAATCATATTCTTCTGTGCTGCTGTGCTACACACGTTTGTGACAGAAGTACCAGAGTAACTGAGCGCCTGTGCCCCAGTTTGCCTTGCCTTTTTTTTTTTNTCTCCCAGCGTTGGGGTCGGCCCCAAGCTGGTCCCGCTGGTGTTGGCAGGGGAGGGGAGGGGGCTGGTGGGTCCATTGCTGCGTTGGAGCCCTGAGCAGGCTCCACTCAAAGGAGTCATCCACGCCAGGAGGTGATGAGACGAGACCCTTTTACCCTTCTTTCGTCTTCACCCCTGGGCACGTCACAGCACGTCAGCTGAGAGGGGGTGACCCTGTTCTCTCCCTGCCCTTCAGACTCCCATCTTCTGAAGGTTTCTGTCCAAGCACGTGGCTGGTGCGTGCAGGACGCTTCTCGCCACAAAGTAAAGCCGTTTGTCGCTGAGAGAGCGGAGAGCGCGGTGACTCGAGCATGAGCGCCTCGAGGGGGCAAAATGCTCCCCAAGGCTGGCTGGTGCTTCCTGCTGGAGACAAGGGTACCAGAAGGCAGATGTGGGATAATCCACGCTGCCGCCTTCCTCCGTGTCCTCGCCTCGTCCCCTTAGGGCTTTGGGGTTTTAATTATGAGTGTTGCAAGTCTGAATTAGCCTGATTATCATTTTTCTTCTTGATGTGAGGGACTGAGAAAATGCTCCCTGAGGTGGGGGAAAAACAAAGTTGAAGAGCGGCTGCTGCAACAGAAACACCGAGGAGGGGGTTTATATAGGCTGTGTGGGAAGGAGAGGGGAGGCTTCGCTGGCGGTGGCTATGGGGTAGCGTTAACCATCCTGATCCTATAGAGGAGATCAGCCTAAACCTTTTGGGGGGAGCTGCAGACCTTCCCTCGAGCCTTGTGATGGAGCCAGGATGTGCTCTGGGTGCTCCTGAAACAGAGTCCGTGGTGTTACAAGGCTGGTTTCATACTCTGCTGAAGCGGAGCCTGCCCTGGGCCCAGCCGCAGCTGGTGCAGAGCTGTGCTGGGGACGTGGGGACCAGTTAGTGATGGGGAGGGCAGCGCCGTCAGAAACCAGACCATGGCATAACATCAGGGTGGCGTTTTAAGCCCTTTGGAAGGGTGCATCGGTTTCGCATCATTAGGACACAGCATTCAGACCCCCTCCGGAAGGCATTTAAGGATGCTTGCAAAGAGGTTTGTTTCTAAAGAAATCCCCCAGCTGGTTGTTCGGTGCCTCCCCAGGTGCTGAGCAGTGTCCTTCGACTGTGTCTTGGGCATCTGGCGTGGGAAGCCAGCAATTTCTTGGTCCCCCGCTAATGCCAGAGCCAGGGGAGGGGGCAGCAGGGCTGCCGGTGTTTGCAGGGGGGGTGCAATTGTGTTATTAACATCTTATGGCTGGAGGCAGGAGTTTTTGCTCGACGGGGGAAAATTGAGGTGATCTTTTTAATGGTTTTTAAGTCCATAACATCATCTGCAATCAATGTTTAACTCTAGTAACGAACACGCTCCCTAGCCAAGCGCAAGTGGCGCTGTGGTTGTTTTGCTGGGGCTTACAGAAGAGAAGAGGCGTTTCTGGGATGTCTCGGTGCGTGTTTCCCTGTCGCTCCCGGCCGCGGATTCGCCAGCTGCCGGTGCCTCTGCCCATCTCCCTCCTGCTGCACCCTGGAAAGTGCTGCCTCGGCTCGAAGCTGCTTCTCTCTCATTTGCTGGTTGTTTTTTCCTGCCATGACTGTGCACATCTCGCTCGGATCCCTCCCTCCCCCAGAAATCCCACGCCGGCTCCCCGTTTTGCTGTCAGAAGAAGATGGGTAGTTATGGCTTTGCAAATACGTGGTCTTGGCTGATGGGTGAGCGGGGCTGGGCTGGGAGACGGCGTCGCACCGAGGCGCTGGCACGGCCAGGTTTGTGCCACCAGGCAGGAGAATAAAGGAGACGTGTCCTTGGCCTGTTTCCCCCCTCGGCGCCGTCGGAGAGCGGTGCAAGCAGGATGTGGAAGGGCCACATCACTCTGGGTTTGCAGGTGAATGAGGGGCAGGCAGAAACGCAGTGACATGCCCGGGGCCGGGCCGTTCCGGACAAGCGCTCAGGGCAGGAGGGCTGGTAGCGCGGTGCCCGGTGGAGGTTCTCTGCTGCGGCTCCAGCCTGGGCCTCCGCGGAGCCTTCTCAGCCCTCTCTGGGCAGAGCGTGAGGCAGGCACAGGGTGCAGACAACCCACAGGAGCGAGCTGTAGGCATTTTGCTTGCCGGTTGTGTGTCCATAGAGGGACATACCTCGTAGTATGGACCTGCAAATCCTGGATGAGGCTTTGAGCAGCCTGGTCTAGTGGGAGGTGTCCCTGCCCAGGGCAGGGGGGTTGGAACGAGATGATCTTTAAGGTCCCTTCCAGCCCAAACCACTCTGTGATTCTATGAAACCCTTTCTGTGGCCAGATGGCTGTGCCCCACATCCCCCCCGCAGCAGACCCCGCTTGCTAATTAGCAACTCATTGTAGCTGGCGGCGGTTGCAATGGGCTTCTACCAGGGTTTGGGAGCCTGGGGAGGGGAAGTGCCAGTGCTACTTATTCTCCACTGTGACTTCATAGTCCCATCTTTCTGCTGGTTTCAGTGCTTTGCTGTCTGGTCCCTGTTTCCTTCCTTCCTTCCTTCCTTCCTGCTTTTCGACTTGGCAGCTCCGGAGCTGCACGGTGCCAGCCTGGGCGCCGTTCTCCAGCGAGCTGGCGAGCGCCTGGCTCCCATGGCGAACAGCCTCCCCGCTCCGCCCGGCAGCCCTGCCCAGCTTGGGATGGAAGACACCAGCTTTACCTCCGCCACACGCATCCCTTGGGCTTCTCCAGGGGACCGCGTGGGTTGGAAAGTGCCCTGGGAACGGCGGCAGTGCTGCCTCCCACCCCGTCGTGCTGGGGAAAGGGGTGATGCTGCCAGAACAGAGACGGCGCAGGGCATGAGAGGGAACCGCAGCGGCTCCCCAGTGCTCCCAGTGAGGCAGGACGGCATGTGCAGGCAGGTCCGGGATGACACGGGGATGTGGATGCTCTCTCCCTGCCTGGAAGTGGGATTGCCCAGCAGCTCTCCTGCCTGCTCGTGCAGTACAGCCCTGCAGGAGAAATGCCCTGGAGCTGCTCAGAAGTCATGATGTGGCCTCATCTGCACATACCCATGTTCCTGTCCATTCCCAGATCTGCCCAGTTAACAAGGGAAGGTTCTCGGGCCTTATTCTGCCTTGAAATGTGCAGAACGTGGGTTTGAAGGGATGGTTACTCTTCTCCGTGAAAGCTGGGTGGAAGATCTACCTCTTTGAGGCATCACCCTCCACACAGGAGGTGGCAGTGCCCTAGGCTGGCCACGGCTGTGACGTGGAGGCACTGGGGGTGTGGGGTGTGCAGCATCTCCCTTTTCTTGTCATAGGAGCTGCATTAGTTGGATCTACAGCCTGTGGGTGCATCTCCTGCTAATACCTACACCACCGACTGCCCTGGGGCTGAAAACGGGAGGCATGGCTGTGATGTGGATACTCCTCTCGTGGTGCTAATTCTGTCCTGTCTTTCCTCTTTCCCTGTCTCAGGTTGGCTCAGTCCTTGTTTGCACTCTTTGCCTCGTCACTGGCAATCTCCTTGGTCTTTGCCATCATCCCTCTGTGCCACAATGTCGTGGTCCTGGCTGTGGTCATGGCTGTGGCAGGACTGGCCATGGGTTGCATCGACACCATCTCCAACATGCAGCTGGTGAAGATCTACCAGAAGGACTCAGCTGTCTTCCTGCAGGTGAGCATGGAGCCCGCGTCTCCCCTCTGGCTGTGCTTCCTCCTCCGAGGAAGAGGGTGAGGGGCTCGGCCAGTCTCCCTGCAGAGGAGAGCAGTAAACCCCCTGCTCTACTTGTGTGTCTCATCTCTTGCAGGCCCTCCATTTCTTTGTGGGCTTTGGAGCGCTGCTAAGCCCGCTGATAGCTGACCCCTTCCTCTCGGACACCAACTGCATCCTCTCAAACTCCACAGCCAACGCCTCCAGCAACCTCCCTCACATCCGCAAGTCCCTGGTCCCGCACCATCCAGGCAACCTGTCTCATTACGACCTGCCGATGAAAGGCATGGTGGTCACACGCGTCTCCTACGCCTTCTGGATCATGGCCCTCATCAATGTAAGTGCTGCAGCCGGAGCGGCCCACGCTGTTGCTGGGATCATCCCTGCTTCTTGCCTTTGCAGGCGGTTGTGGTGTCTGGGGGGTGTTGATGCCTGTTAGGTGGTCCCAGTGATGGAAGGGGGCATGAGGATGGTTGTGCTGGTCCACAGCAAAGGTTTGTTTTTTGCCAAGTGCCCGGTTTCCAGCGGGTGCCTGGGGCAGGAGGGCAGGACTCTGTGGTCACTCCACCATCCGATGGGATAGGGTCCATGGTCCGTCCTGCGGGGATTTGTCTGGTCTCTCTGGAAGCAGGTTGTACCCCCAGGATCCCCCCGGGCAGGAGTTTTACCAGTTAACTACTCTCGGAGCCACAAGGTCTTCCTCCCTGCTCAGTCTGGGGAGGGGGGGCTCGGTGGTGCGGGATGGTTTGGTGGGAGGGCGATTTGTGGCGAAGTTCATAGGGAAGCGCCTACGGATGAGCTTGAGTTACTGGGGCCAAAAGCTTGTTTGTGGTGTCTCTGCCTATTTGTTATGTTTCCCTGGTGATTTGCAGCAGGTGTAAAAGCCCCGTGGCCCTTCCTTTGTGAGAGATGGGGTTTAGCGTCCGTCCTCTTTCCCTGCCCTGCTGAGTCCCAAAGCGGATCTCCAGCGAGCTGCCCGCGCCTCCAGGCTCTCTTTGAAGCGTAGCCCTGTGCCTTACCCCCCGGCTAATACCCGGATCCCAGCGTGGTCCCGCACACAGCCTGGCTGGGCTGTGGCCATCGTTGTGCCCATCCCCGGTCCTTAATGTAAAGGCTGACTGAGCTGCCGCTGGCGTTTCCCAGCCGGCAGGAGCCCCGCCAGTGTCTGTGTAATTGTCCGTGTAGATCGGGAGCGATAAGAGCGGAGCGTGTTGTTGCAGCAGTGGTGCTGTTCGTGCCGGGATTGATGCTGAGACCCGGTACCTCCTGCCCCTTCCCTGGGCAAGTTTAGCCATTGCTTTTCTGCCAAAACATAAGGATGCGCTGATGCTCCTTCTCCCTGTCCCAGGCCAAAGAGCAGCCCTTGATCTTCTACCACTCCAGCCCCACCGGGCAAAGGGAACAGGTTTCTTTGTGCTCTCGGTCTCGCTGTTTGCTGAATAACTAAAACATACCCCAGGACACCTGATCCAGGGGCTTTCATTAGACCAGGGCCCCCAGAGCTCACTGATGTGAGGAGAGGAACAGGCAGGTTCTCTGTAATGAGTTTCTCTGTAGAAGCACCACAAAGAATGCTCTCTGCCTAGGAGGAGAAACCAGCTTTAATTACCTCCGACTCCGTGTATGCCAGGGGAAATGGGCTTTTAATTACACCTGAGCGTTATCTATTTTGCCAGTGAATCCTGAGCAAACTAATTTAGCTTTGAAGGCGACGTTTAATATCTGCTTTGACTACGACGATGTGTCTGCTATCTGGAGCACTGATGGGAGGGTGGTTGCCGGACCCGTCTCTTTTCCTAGCAGCGTCCCGTGGATGTCTGGGGAGCAGGATGGGACCCTGGGCTGAGTCCCGCTGCGCCCAGCAGCTGATCGTGAGCTGGGTTTGGGCATCGCTGTGCACTCCAGTGCCCTTTGCAGGTGGTGTTGTGTGTGTGGGGGGGTGTTGCACACTGTGGAGCATCACCAGGAACACGCAGGGAGACCCAGGGTGCTGGGAGACGGATGGATTTTGGGCTGCGGGTTAGGTACCACACATAAGAGGAGCGAGGAGCCGGGCATACGCCGCACACGCGGCTCTTGAGCGCGTCCCCTTGCCAAAGGCGAGCTGTTATTCTTTCCCAAAGCCTCGCTGAGGGAGCTGGCTTCGTTCCTTGTTTAAACTAAATAACCCAACCCACTGGCTGGAGATACTGAGAGCAGCTCGGCTCCAAAACTGCTGACCCTTTTTTAAGGTGTAAACGTCAGGGAAAGAGGATGATAATTGGTGTTTAAAACCCCCAGGGAAGCGGATGAAATGAGTAAGCTATAGAAATGGAAACCAGGACCAGCAACTTTGTTATGAAATGGTCAAAAACACATTTCCATCCCGGTTTTCGCAGGGCTGTGTGTATTCTGACAAGACACAAGCTGAAATGATTCATTGCAATTTCTTGCATTGTTTAAAGTGGAAATGTCTCAATTTGACTTTTGGCATAAATGCAACGTGTGAAGCTGACAGAGTGGTTGTTTCGATGTTGTTGAAGCAAAATGTTTTTGCTTTAGTAAAATTAAGTGGTTCAACATTATCAAAATGAAGTGCTTGGATGACTCCCGGCCAAAATTTTTCATTCTGAGAGAAAATTTTGGCTTTTCATCCAGATTTGGAACAAAAACATATTTTAAAATTCAGTTTCCCACAGAACGGAAATTTCATCATCCAGCCTGTTCCAAGGGGCTGGAAATCAGGAAAATGTTCCTCCGAGAGGGATGTGTTTGTCCGGAAGGTGGTTTCCCAGGGGAAGTGTGGGACACTCCATTGTGCTTAGGTTGCTTAAAAGTAGCCCGGGCACAATGGCAGGGACCAGCCCCGAGCTCCTGGGGGAGAGACCGGAATAGAAACTGGAGGGAAGGAGCCTGGGTCGTACCCACGCTTAACTGCGTGATGCAGCAACTTGTTGGGTTTATAATAACGGTTCAAAGCTGCCAGGGGGAGGGAAACATCCCCAGTGAGTGGAGCTGGAGCACCAGGTCCAGCCCTTGCTGCCCGTGCAGGCTCCTGGTAGGATGCTCCGATGTCCCTCTCCCCCTGGGGAAAAAAAAAAAAACGAAAAGCCTTCTGCCCAAAAAGGCGAAGCAGAGTTGCCCTGGGAAGAAAACCCATGAGCAAACGGTGATTGCACCAAAATCTCTGCCCACTCGAGAGGGTGGGCTGGTCAGAGGTGGGGACTGGAGGTGCCTGGCTTGCTGTGGCGGGGGATGGCGTGGGGCAGGGCGGTGCTCGGAGGACCAGTGTCCTTGTTTTAGGGGCTGTGGCTGCAGCTTGTCTCGCTGTTTGGGTTCCCCACGGGGTGGGAAGGCTTTGAGAGCTCTTTGCCTCGTGCCAGGCAGCTGAGGTGTCAACCCCAAGAAAACCAAAGCTGCTTTAATAGCTGAGGAGCGAGACCCTGTTATAAGCACGGTGGCCATGCCCCTGCGTGTCTTGGCACGTGTCCTGGCTCCAGGGGCCAGCGAGGCTCGCTGTCACCACCCAGCCTCTCCAGCACGCTGGAGCCGCAGATGGGGAGAGGGGCTCAGCGCCCGCCCGGCAGCTCATGGCAGTGGCCATGCTCATGTGGGCAATGGAAGGGACAGTCCTGGAGTTGTCCTTGTCCTGTGGTCAGGGTAGGCTGCTCCTCCAGGATGGATTTGTCCCTTTGCTTGGTGAAACATGCCCTGGCAGGGCTCTGGCGTTCACCTCTGTTTGCTCTTCTCCATCTGCCCATAACTGAACTGCTTTCATGGGTGCTCCGATTTATGGCCAGCCCCTCCAGGTGGCAACGGGTGACTGTCCCCCAGGCGATTTGCCAGCCGGTGTGTAGGACACAGGGCTGGCTCAGGATGGAGCCCTGGGAACCTGCTTTCTCTTGACGTTGGTCCTTTGCTTTTCCCTGCTTCCCTGAGCTTGCTTTGGGGTGGTGGCAGCCCGTGGGGGAGGGCTGCGCTTGAGTCCATGGCTTTTGGGCATTTCCTACCAGAAACGGCCAGCGCTGGCGAGCAGCTTGTGGCTGATGGGGTCAGAGCCCTCCTGCGCCCGAGGTGCTGCCAGCTTCAAGGTGGTACGGTCAGGATAAAGCAAAAGGGACCTGCTTGCCTTAGAGAAGAGGATCTGGAGAGCAGGGATGTGCCTATGGTTTGGCTGTGAATCCAGGGAGTCTGGGGCTGGCATTCTTTTCTGCATAGGCACCGAGTGCTCCTTAAGGCTGGAAGTGCCCAGAGACGTTATCTGTACGGCCAGTCCCTCCGCGTGGGTACCTTTTTTTGCAAAATCTGCAATTTAGAAGAATAAAATCTGGTCCTGACCTCCGGAAGGATTAGAACTATCAAGCAAATGCGTTTTTCTTCCATGGGACCGAACTAACTGTTCCTATTCCCATTGTTCCCAGAACAATGAAGTCCTCGTAAATGAATTCAGGCAAGAGAGGCAGGGAAGGGGGGGGGATTCTCCATACATTTAAATCATGCCACGAGCCAACAAAAGGCAGGAAATTTGGAGCTGGAGCTCACACTTGCTCACAGACATGTCAAAAACAAGCGCTCGTCGGCTGGAGAGTGAGCTGTCACTTCGGATTTCCTGGCTTTCTCCCCCAGTTTGTTGCAGAATAAACACCGCTCGGTTGCGGCCGGAGAAGGGAGGGCTGGCAAGGGACAGCCCCAGCTTCATTGGCTTCCCTCTGTTTTGTCGCTTGAAAAAATAAATAAATAAAAGAGCAGCAAGTCCCAGCGGGCTTGGAGGCATCACCGAGTTGTGGGTGTGCGCAGGGAGCCGGCTCGTCCCCGGGCACGTGGCAGCGAGGGAGGACGGTGCCGGGGGGCTGATGCTGCGGCTGCCGCGGGATGGACCCAGCAGGCAGGTACAAGCCCACGGTCCCCGTGTGTGTTAGCACCAGCTGGAAAACCCCGGCTGCAGGGAACGGTGCTGGGAGCCTGCGCAGCAGCATCCCTGGGCGTGGGGGGGGGCTCTAAGGCAGTGGCTGGGGGCTCCGTGCTCTTCAGTCCTGCACCGAGGGGCTGTTGGCAGCAGCTCGGCTGCGGTGCTGTGATCGTTGGCCTGGGAACCACGAGCCCACCTCTTACGAGGTGCTGAGCAACCCCTGCGAGCGGCTGGAGACGGGCAAAGAGGTCTCGGAGCAGCTTGCTCTTCTCTCGCAAAGCATTTCAGCCACAGAAGGCCTCCCGTTAGAACTGTTCTGCTCTCCGTAGGCAAAAGCTACGTTTTTATTATTGCTCTTTGGGCAGAAGTGGCCAGATGCTTGGAAACCAGCATGTTTTGGTTTTGGAGTGCTTCACGAGGTTTGTATTGTGCCTTCTGCTCCCCATCCTAGGTGAATGGTCCCCAGCCCGCCCAGCACCCCACAGGGACTGGCAGGAGACGCCCCAGCCGTGCTCTGGATCGGGAGTCTTTGCTCTCAATTTCCTTTTATTTTTTCCTCCCTACCAGCTCTCCTAACAACCATCCGTCCCTCCTGCAGTGGCTCCTTACCCCCTTCCCAGCCTCTGCCCTTGCTCTTGGAGGTTAACTCGGGCACATCTTGCGCAGATGCCGAGTGCGGCTTCCTAAAAGGCTGTTGCGACTGGGGAACGGGACCGTGTTTCGTGTGAGGCTCGTCGTGCTTACCTGCCCCTCTCTGTTCCTCCCCAGCTGCCGGTCCCCATCGCGGTGTTTTTCTTGCTCTACAAGGAGCGGATGGTGCCGTGCTTCAACAGCAGCAGCCACCCGCTGCTGTCGGCCGACGAGCTGGCCATGGAGACGCGGCCCACAGAGAAGGACGATCTGTCCACCGCTGCGCAGAGAGCCCAGGCAGCAGGAGGTGAGCTGGGGGCACCTCTCCTATGGGTTTGGGGGAATAAGGGGTGAACCGGGGGAGGAAAAGCCCTATTTCTCAGTGTCTCTGAGTTGAACAAGTGAGATCCATCGCTATTGTTTAAAGAGGAAACTTTCCAAAATGTACATGTGAATGTAATCCAGAAGTACCCAAACAATCCAAACATAATTTTGTGCCCAATTGCCCTTGAATTAGATGGGACTGTAACCCCTGAACAGATGTTAATATCCTGCTGTTGGGACTCCAGGCTGCTTTCCTCCAAGCCGCCTTAAAACTAAACCCGGGCCCCCAAGTCCTTTAAGCACACGTGGAAGTTGTGCCCCTTCGTTTCCTTCTGGTTTTCGGTCAGGTTTTGAGCTGGCTCCGCTGACTGTTCAGTTTAAAAGCGGTCATCATGCTGCAGAACGCTGGTTTTTATAAATCTGAAAGGAATAAGGCCAGCACCCTTGTTTGAGGGGTGAAGTTAAACTCCAGCAATAGTTTGCTCTTCAACTTGTGACTACACCCTGTCCTGGGGACAATAGAGATATTGTTCTTTGCTACCCAAGAGAAACATATCAAAGTAAATTCTTCAGCTAAATAGTGAATCTCGGAAGTAATTATATTTTAGGATTATCAGAGGAGCTTTTAGTGTTATTACAGAAGAGGTGGCTTTACCTGAACAGTGAGAGGAGGTTCTTGGGAATACTTGAAGGTGGAGGCAGTTAGAGACGTGGTGAGGTGCTGCAGGGAAGGATCACGGGTGTCCCTAACAGAGTGGGTTCTCCGGTGTCTGATAGGGTTGTGCTCATCTGACAGCATTCCCCTTAGCCGAGACACTGATGGTTTCTTTCCTCAACCCCGCTGCCCATTTTCATACAACCCATTGGAGCTCCATGTTCTTCAGATCTCCATCTTCCTCTTAAATGCAGTTGAGATTAATCCTTAGAAGCAGGACGGCTGGATGCCGACTGCTGTGATCTTTGACAGATACGTCTGTGCTGGCAAAATCCTCCTTCCCCATAGAAGCAGTGAGAATTTCATCCTTGCTGTGCCGGAGCAACTGTCTCCCCTGCACGGAAGTCCAGGTGCCGTTACTCTAAACGCAGCCCTTCGCACGTCCCCGAGTGGTGCGATCAAGCCTGAGGAGGGGAGAGCCAGCAGTTCCTGGGGTCCCGACCTCCGGCTTTGGCAGGCTGTGTCTGTTCAGAGGAGGCGACACTAGCTGTGTGCTTATCGCTCGCTTTCCCAAAGTTGGCTTGTTTGGTTGAATAAAAATGTGAGCTGTCCTGGGCCGGACTCTCCTGCGTGGCAGTACGCGGGACGTCGGGCTCTGAGCTATGGTCAAATGGGCTTGTTTCTGGGGATTTTAAGAGCGGGGCCAGCAATGTGTTGCTCCTAAATGGGAAGAGGAGCACAAGCAGCTTCAGTAAGAGAAGTAGCAACCATCCTGGGGAGCTAGGATCCCATAAGCGTGTCCATCTTCCTTCTGAAAGGTTAGAGGTAGGTATAGAAAGAGGTGGTGCCAGCAGAGGTTAGCAGTGCTCCGCGTTGTTCGCTGTCCTCTATGAATCTCTGTCGTGCAGCTGAGCACAAAATGAGTCCCCGTGGCGGGCTGGCAACCACCCAGCCCCAGGGGGACGTTCCAGCTAAGTTTGCTTTGCATTGTTTTTCACCAGGTCATGATGACTTATTTAGCTGCTGCCAAAGCAAAAACTTCAGAGGGGCTTCTTACACCTACTTCGCAGTCCACATCACTGGGGCTCTTGTTCTCTTCATGACTGATGGGATTGTGGTGAGTTCAGCTGATGGAGGGATCTTGTCTGAGCGAAGCTACATGGCTTTCTTCCTTCCAAAAATCACTTGTAACAGCCCAAACCCAGCACGTGTCCTCTGCCTGCAGTCGGCTGGACCTGAGGGTCTGTCGGTGCAGCAGTCTGCTTCCCAAAGTAGCTCGTTCCAAGCTAATCGCAGTCAGGCTGAGACGTGTCCCGCTTCTTGGGAGGGTTTTGTGGCTTCTCCCAGGCTCTGTGGTGTTGCAGCTAGTTTGGTACTAACCTGGCCAGTTCAGAGCTGGAGTTGTGGCGCTGACTACTTGTACGCAGTGGAGGTCTCTTCTCACTTCAGCCAAGAGGCAAGAACAGCTTCATTTTTATTTCGTAACAAATTGTGGCTCTTTGATGGGTCTCCTGAGCCCTCAGAATCCAGAGGCAAGCGCATGCAGGGAAGGTCCTCTCTGTAGTGGCCTGGCAGCGTGTCCCTGGCCGGGGCAGTCACACCGGGTGCCCCGAGTGTAGCACTTCTGTCCGGGCCAGGAAGGCTCGCTCTTGGCTGGCAAGTTGCTGTTCTCTTTCTTTCAACAGTTTTATCTCAGTCCCGGCCTGGTAAAATACTGCTGGGTCTTACTAAGACGTTAAATAGGGTCTCAAAAGACGAGCGGGGTTACGCCAAGCAGCTCTCAGATATGGGAACTTTCCAGGGCCTCCATCTTCAAGGACTATCAGCTCTAGGTTCTTAATGTGACACATCTTGAGAGTTTGCAATTCCAAAAGGACAAGACAGTCCCTAGGGAAGGGAGCATCTCCGTAGATAAGAGGTTAGCATGCTTTTTCCCTGGTAATGCTGTTAAGCTCTCCTAAAAGGGCGAGACGTAAGTCCCATGTTCTGCTGGAGGGAGCCTGTCTCCAGCTGCAAACCCTTGGGAACGAGGTTCATTGAGATTTGGTAGCCAATAGGTGGGCTCTGCAGCGCTATCACAATATTGTGCATAGTTGAGGGACAGGCTGACGTGAAAGTTGCAAAGCCTGTGAGGTCCTCGCGTCAGCGTGACGTGCTGTTTGGTTTTCCCCGCAGGGCGAGTACTCGGGCTTCGTTTACAGCTACGCGGTGGAAGAGCCTCTCTCTGTGGTACACAAAGTGGCCGGGTACCTGCCCAGCCTCTTCTGGGCATTCATCACGCTGGGCAGGCTCATCTCCATCCCCGTCTCCTACCGCATGAAGCCGGCAACGATGGTCTTCATCAACGTGGTAAGACTGGTTTTTAGGAGGTTTTTCTCCACGATGCTGCCTGGCTTTGGTTTTCATCCAGCGACTCCCGTGCCATTTCTAGGGTACAACCTGATCGCGCCGCTTTCCTGAGCTTGCGCCTCCGTTAATCTAAGGTTAGGTTTGTGGAAGCACCTAGTAAAGCGTCTGCCAACTTTATTCACTCTGCATGCTGTTTTCCCTGGCATCTACAGGGAAATTAGTGTTAAGCCATGGGAAAGGGAAGGCAGATAGCTCAGTGAAGCCTCTACTTAGGCTGTAGCGTCTGTCAAAGAAACCAATGTGATGGGAGGTTGCTTAAGTTAATAAAACACGCTCACTTGAGGAAAGGGGAAGGAATTGTTTAAGGATATGCAAGAAAGATAAATGTAAGGGACGTGGCAGACGCCAGGGAGGGAGCCGTTCCCATTCACACCCCTTACAAAAAAAGAAAAGAAACAAGTGAGAAGACAGTTAATTTACAGTTTATTTAAACCAGAAGTTATTTTGGTAGCAAGTTTCACAGTTAATAGTGCAAGGCCAAGAAGATAGAACGGGGTGGTGAGAGAACAGGAGAGACAGTTCTCATGGGGACGTTTTGAAGGTTTGGGCCGATGGCTTTGCAGACAGGAGGCAGCGGCTCGACACCTTCCTGCTGGTCACTTCAAATACTGAGCTTAGGTACCAAGCGATACAGCCAAATGAGATGCGATTGTTTTAAAAATGGGTGTAATCTCCTGCTTCAGCACATAGCCACTACTCACGGGGGAGCAGGGAAGCGCAGCACAGCAGATCGGTGGCAGCTCTCCCGTGCGACAGCCCCATCCAGCTCCTTGATGCCTACGGCCGGCTCCATTGCTTGTCCCAGCTGCGCGATGGCTCCGGTAAACCTGAGGACAGGACTGCATTAGCTGCCGCCAGTACTTGCAGAGAAAAGGGGATAGCCTCCAGCTTTGCATGGGAGCCTTCTCGCTGCCCCTCAAAGGCAGTGGCAGCAGTAGCAGCCAAGGACAAAAAGTCACTGGACCGACACTGAACCCTTCGCACGATGCTTGCGCGTTGGTACTGCCGGATGCAGTAAGATCACCAGCACCGGGAGTCGTTTCAGCATTATAGCAAACTGCAGTTTTGAATTCCGTTTCTTTAGAATCCAAATGGCTCTCGTGTCTGTGTGCACACCCATAGCCAGGGCCCAGGCAATTAAGAAAAAACCCCAATATCTGAGTTGGTATCGCGGAGCTCCCTCTGCTGACGCCGTGCCGTGCCGTAACTTGGGGCTGCTGGATGCTTTTGCTGGGACTCGTTCATTTAAATGGAGTTGGCTCTTTGGCTCTACTGCTGTGACTGGTTTCTGAGCAGTTATTGAGAGTGAGTTATTTCTTTAACCTGCCAAATGAGATGTATTAGTGATGGAGACATACATATTCTGGAAGTACGATTGTATTTAAAGCTGCAGAGGAGAAGTATTTTTTTCATATATGATCTTAATGAAGATGAGACCTGAGCACCAAGTCATGTTATAAAGTCCTGTTATAAAAAATAAAGGTAAATGGCTTTCTTTTTTTTTTTTTTAATGTAAAGGTAAATGGATTTTATTTCTCTAGTTACTTCAGTTTTTCAGAGATTGTGGTCTTTTTTTCAGTATACTTTCTTTTCCAGACTGTTCTCTACAAAAAGTAAAATAAAATACAACCTAGAGCCTATTGCAACTCAGCATTTCCCTTCCTACTGACTGTGTGTCTTGTCCACAGGTCGGAGTCCTGATAACCTTCCTCCTGCTCCTGATTTTCTCCTACAGCGTTGTCTTCCTGTTCGTGGGGACGGCGTCCCTGGGGCTGTTCCTCAGCAGCACTTTCCCCAGCATGCTCGCCTACACCGAGGACATCCTGCAGTACAGAGGTGAGATCTGAAAGCAGGCGGGTTTTCCAGACCAGAGCTCAGATACCATCACAGCCAGCACCTCCTTCCCTCTTCAGGGACGCCTAGGCGGCCTGGAAGAAAGATCTACTTCCGAATACAATGTTTATTGAAGCTTATAGTCAGAAAATCAGTTTGCACAAATCTTGGCTTGGGTGTACTAAGAACTTCTTCAGGCAGGGATCCAGCCCGGTTCTTCGTTTCCTGTAGCTTTAGGGCTTTCGGGGACTGACAAGAACATCTGCTTTAGAAGCTTACAGGCAGCTAGTTTTGAAAACATCATCCAGCTTATCAGTGAACTGAAAATCCTAGAGCTTGGCCAGCTCTTACAGGAGGTCTCTGCCAACCTCCGTCTCTGGGGCAGTGACACAGAAGAATGACGATCTTTCCAGCAAGAGGCAACATCACCTCTGCCAAGAGAGACAAGTGACAGAACAGGAGGTGGTTATTTGGCTTAAACTTTAGCCTTTCTGCACTAGCGCAGGCTAGAAGAGGCGTTCCCATCACTAGCTGGGAACATACGTTCAGTATTTGCACATGTTGGATGGAGAGAGCCATGGAAGAGCAGCCTGCAGAAGCTCAGGCTGATCCTGTGGGCTCTTTCACCTCTTCCCTGCCAACACCACTTGTGCTGTGTGTTTGCAGGCTGTGCCACAACCGTGTTAGTGACCGGAGCTGGAATTGGAGAGATGGTACTTCAGTTACTGGTGGGATCGGTAAGTGTAGACGAGGAATGCTAACACCAGACTGGAGCTCTTGACTAGAAACCTTAGTCCTGGTTCTGGAGAGCTGCTGGGGAAAGGCCCTGCATTGCCCTGGAGCTGTCAAACAGTAAAGCCCTTGCTGAATGCGAACGAGGTATTTGAGTGCCATCATGACATACATATCATCTGCTCCCTTTTTTTCTTCCCCTCCCACTGCAGATTATACATGACCGGGGCAGCTACAGTTTCCTGGTCTGTGGGATGATCTTTGGAGGCTTGGCCTTTACCTTCTACGCTTTCCTCCTGTTTTTCCACAGGATGTACCCCAAGCCCTCGGCAGGTAAGACCGCCCCAGCACTCAGCTTTATAAGGGAAGGGAGAGTGGCATATGCATCAATTCATAACCAGGGTGCAGCACTTCAGCAAAATGCAAGGAAATGTTTATTTTACTGCTGCTTCCTGTCCCCTCTTCCTGCTTTGACTTGCCCACAAAGCCCTGGCAGCCACAGCTCAGGGTTTGCTTGCTTTTTCTGTTGGAGAAGCAAGGGAAAAAGTACGAACGGTCCGTGAGTCGGAGAGGAGCTGTAAAGCCCGTAGAAGGCAAGCTACGACCGCACGGCAGGAATAGCCAGAGCGAGTCCTCCCAGTACGAGCTTCCCTGTGCTGTTCCCTGCCGAAAATCCAGGGCACAAAGGGGTCTGCCGTCCCAAGGCAGCTGTCGGGCTCTTGAGAAAAGCCTTGCTGATAAAGGATTTCTCTTAGGTATTGCCTCAGTTTGCATCCACTGTTTGCTTTTATAAGCACCTTCCTTTGGGTAAAGGAGTGCTGCGTGACCAGCCAAAAAAATCGTGTCCAGGTTACTGGAAACGGAGATCTTTCTTCCGTGACCAGCCAAGTAAAGCAGCTGGTGTGGTGGGTGATAGGAGAGGGGCATCCGTGTTTGGGAGAGCTCATGCACGTTCCCTTAAGGCTCAACAGAATTGGTATCTTCAGATGGAAATGTTCAAGGCCAGGTTGGACGGGGCTTGGAGCAACCTGGGCTGGTGGGAGGTGTCCCTGCCCAGGGCAGGGGGTGGCACTGGGTGGGCTTGAAGGTCCCTTCTGACCCAAACCATTCTAGGATTCTGTAAGTATCTAATATTGATGTTGCAGATCTGGACGATGCCTCACCTGACAAACCAGCAATAACGGATGACACTGGACAGTATCAGCGCTAAAGAAGTGGCCAAGCCCTAAACGAGCAATAAAGCACCACACCGTTAAGCATTTCTAGTAAGGATGATTTCACACTTAATGGCTGAATCATGCAAGTTCTCTGC
Source organism: Rynchops niger (assembly GCA_013400035.1). Lineage (NCBI taxonomy): Eukaryota > Metazoa > Chordata > Aves > Charadriiformes > Laridae > Rynchops > Rynchops niger. The sequence goes on from VXBH01009413.1 coordinate 297,085, forward strand.
AATCAAAAGCACATTAGATTGGGTAAGTCGGAATCGAGAAAACATCCTAAAACACTGCGTCAAGCTAAGTGCAAGTTGCCCGTGTCACAGCGACCAAAAAGACGGTGTGTCTGTGATGCCGTGTCTGAAAGGCTGCGGTAAACGGCAGCGATGATGGGGGACAGTTACTCCTGCAAATGAACTTTCTTAACAATTAAGAATGGAGAGGGGAAGGAAAAGGTTCTCTCTGTTCAACGTATAAGACTGAGTATCTCCTGGCATAGTCATTGAACTTTAAGGTTTTTCTTTTGCCCTGTAATGTACAGAAACCCTGACAATTTATAGCACAATACTGGATTTGAATTCATTTCTGTGCAACACCCACTCGACTATGTCACCTCCACGTGTACTTCCAAAGGGGAAAAATGACACACGCGGTCGAACCCACCAGGCGCACAGTGGTAGCGGGACCTATCGCTATTTGCACAGTCGATGCTTGTATAGTACACAAAGACGGTGTCTTATTCAGCATGCTAGGCCTCCTTGATTATTAAAATCATTAGCTTTTTTTTCTTTTTTTTTTTTTTAAGTCGAGAATGAGTTGCGACGGTTTGTTCTGCTCTAAGTCACTAGTTTTAGCTGCTCCAGCTGCAGTGTCTTTTAGAGTGGTTTTTATTTCTAGCTTCCAGTTGAAGCTTGAACAGAGGTATTTGGGAGCCAGCCTCCAGCTGCTTAATCCGTGCAATACTTATTATACCAGGTGCCTTCCGTAAGGTACTCTCATCCCCCACGCATGACCTAGTGCAAGCTACGAAGAAAGGACCGGCTTTAGAAGAGCGTAAAGCTACACCCATCTATTTCTTCAGTGAGTGACTGGCCATGTACTTTTTGCTTTAACTGCTGTATGTGGATGTACATATGTACCTGTGTATATAAAGCGGTGTTTAATTAAAGGTGATTGATTGCTACGTTCTCAGCGTGACTGGACTCGGGTAACTTAACTTAACTTAGGCTGAATCTAACAGCTGTTTAACTTAAACTGCATTTAGCATTTCTATTTTTCTGAGTGAGGCATTTAAAAGACAGGTAGACACAGTGCTTAGAGATACGGTTGAGTGATGGGTTTTGTCAGAATTGGGTCGATGGTTGGACTCGATGATCCGAAAGGTCCCTTCCAGCCCAGGCCATTCTACGATCTTACCTTCCATAAAGTACCTTCACAAGCTCCCAGGGGTGTTTCTGTAGAAAATCTCTCAAAAGAGTAGACTTGTTGGCTTGGCTTCATATACCTAAAGGTGAGTGCACAAGAGGCCAGTGCAGGAAGGGGGTAAATGCAGTTGAACTCTGGGCTCAGCTCCTCCGTGCCCTTCAGCAGCCCTCCTGCCGCGCACCCGGGGCAGTCGCCGCTGTCATTCTTCTCCAGCACCACGGGATGCCACTGTTACTCTCCTTGGCTACCCAGAATTAAAAAAGCGTGCACTGCAAACCCCATCTGCAGCAAAAAAAAAAAACCCCAATCTGTCATTAATGGGGCCCCTCCCACCATGACAGCATTCTCTCCAGCCCTGTGCAGAGGAAGTGAGTGCGAAACAATACAATGAGGGAGTTTATTCTGAAAGAAATCTACTCAGATTACGTATATATCACACCAGGGGCCGTCAGCTATTAAAAAAAGCACCTTATCGATAATACGTAGCTAAACGCTAGTGCCAGAATCTTTCTTTTGTTAAAAGCGCACTTGACAATTCAAACCCCCGCGTTGCTCCCAGCACTATACATAAAGTGGAGCTACTCCCACCAAGGGGAGTTTTCACCCAAGAAAAAATACCTGATTTGGCAAAAGGGCTGTACGGCGCTACAAAATGAGCAACAGTACTTCCACCTCTGCCCCCGGTCCAGCGAGACGCGAAGGAGCCCCGCGCTGGGAAGAGCCAGGGCTGACGCCCTCCCCGGCTCGCAGGCCCAGCAGCCCCGCAGCCGCCACTTTCCATTTCCTCCACTGTGAGAAAAAACAACAACAACAAAAAAAAGGGGCAGTCAAAAGAGCAGAAAGTTTTGTTAAAAATATTTATTTAAAAAAATACAGTTGTTTTGCATGTCTGGTTGCACATAACTATTAACATATGATTGACTTGAATAATTTGCTACAATGCTTTTTTTCTTTTTAAAGCCAGCTTGCACTATACAAAGCAAATCCCTCTGTCAGTTCTTACATAAAATAGTTTTCTTTAACTATTCCCACCCCATTTTTTTAAAAAAAGATTGCAATACATTGATTTATTTATATTTATTTTTTTTTTTTTGCACGAAAAATTGAAGCAATAGAAAAAGTCACCTGATTTCTCAGGAAAGACCTTCATGATGTTTGAATAACAACTGCCAATGTGCCGCTCTTTAAAAGCGGCGTTCGTTACTTTGAAGCGTCATTGCAGTGCGTTTCCTCCAAAGTGTAAGTTTTGCATCTTAGAACTTTGCCTCTAAATTGTATTCAAACCTGAAACGTGTTCCAATAACTGCATATCTGCTATAATCAAGTTGATCAGCCTTTTTTTTTTTTCCATATGATCTCAACACGCTGANGATCTCAACACGCTGAAGGGCCTCCTAATATGTTCTCTTGGAAGGTTAAATAAAAACAAATTTAGTAACACTGAACAATTACTGAAAACTTTGGCTATTTATGTACTTGCATTACATACCAGCATTTTTTTTTTTTTTTTAAACACAATGGCATTAAGATACTCTTATTATAAGGTATTATTTTCAGAAAAAGTTAGGCTGAGAAGCTATTCTCTCCCAGGCAAGTTTACCCAACTGTAACGAGAGCACCAAAGCGGTGTACGATTACAGTTGTCTCTAAAAGACCGTGTCTAGAAAAAGTCTCCAGTTTAGGAAGTTGAGACACTCACTACAACAGAACTTGCTTTGTCTCTTGACTCAGTACTATATATATATATATATATATGTGTGTGTGTGTGTGTACATATATAAAATGCAATTCTGTTCTGGAAAGAGTAACCGAAAACGTTCTCTGCTGCTTTCAATGTAGTTTTTACCTCCAATGGTTCTACTGAAATTTCAGGAAAGTAAAAGCGTTCCCGAGTGAAAGAGGAAGCTACCTGCCAGCGCTGCCTGCCCCAGCCCCTCACCTTGCCCCTCTGCAAAGCACCCGGCTTAACCTAAAATATTCATTTATTTGAGGCGTAAACACTTAAAGGCATCAGGAAGTCGCTTTCCAAAACAGATGTGCACTTTAGAAATAAACAGGACGACAACTGGCACAACATTACCACAGCTGACGAGGGTGCTTAAGTTCTCTAAAATTTAATTTACCCTTCCCTCCGCCGCCTCTCGCCGAGCCCCGGCCAGAGCCCAGCCCTCAGCCGCTGCCATCCGCCCAGCCGCAGTGAAGCCAAGGGATTTATTCTGATTTACGAGCTTCTGGCCCACGATCCGCATCTGCCATCAGCTCGCTCAAGGATTCTCAGAATTCCCAAGACAAAGTCTCACGCTGGTTAACGATCCCTGTTCAGAGTCGTGTCAGCCCCAGATTAATTCCAGCTGTCCTAATATACATTAGGAGGAGACGACCCCTATCCACACCCTATATGTTGCTAGAATTTCCCCATTTATTCATCTCTATTATTAAGAATATACTTCTCAGCTATAAAAACAGAGGGGGGGGGGAGATAAGCATTAAATGTGCTACTGTACTTATCACAAACACTGTGACGTACATAAGGCCATCTGGTAACACTGCAACAGAATACAAACAAGATTTTTAAAAGGGAGTTTTTAGAATACAACCTCTTTTTTTTTTTTTTTTTAGAACTACAATGAAAATCTCAACCCTGTTCACAGAGAATTAACGTTAAAACTAGTACATCATATATATAAAACTCTGTGCAACTGAACAACAGCAGAACAAAAAAAAAAAAAAAGTCAACACAATGCTGTAAAGCAGTTTCAAAGCCTGAAGATTTAAGACATGCTAGCCAAAAAACCACAACACATCTCAAGGAGCCTAGAGCAAACCCAGGTATTGATTGTAACCCCCCCCAGCACACAGCACACCCTAGGAACCATGCAGAGGCCATCCTCAAAGCCTTCCTGTGCTCAAAAAAAAAAAA
>VXBH01009413.1:302171-317321 GCA_013400035.1 Rynchops niger
AAAAAAAAAAAAGAAAAAACAGAAAAAAGCCCCGAAAAACCTCACCAGCGTGTGCAAAACATTGAAAAGTGGCAACTGCACCGTGCGGTATGTGCTGTGGGTACAGGCTAAGAATGGTTTATACAGGCCTGGCAGCCAGGCTGCGTCAGGAACACACACGTGCTCCGGCGCGGCGAGCGCGTGTACACACGTGCGTGCACAGGCAAAGAGCTCTTCCACTCCCACTTCAAGGACGCGGCTAAAAAGAAGGTTTTTCAGCTCTCAAAGTGCGCTTTTTCTCAGATGGCTGGAACAGCGCCGCAGTCAAAGTCTTCTACTACATTCTTTGGGAGGGGGTAAACAAAAATAACGTCTAGTCAGTTTTACTTTTGTAGAATAATGTATACGAAGCGGACCCCTTGCTATCCTGAAAGGGGAACGCGTTAGCGCGCGCAGTCAAGAAGAGCCACTGGGCCCAGCCCAGCGTTCTTACCTCGCAGCTCACCTTGTTTTGGCAAAGCACGGTTACGGTCAGCAAAGCTGCATCCTCCAAAAAGAATCAATAATCTGCAGTGAATGCGTTCTCCCTTCTTTTTTTTTTTTTTGCCTTTGTACAATGGCAAGAATACTGTTCCTCAGTTGAAGACGCACTAGCCAACCCAAGCCCAAAGCTTAACCCTTCTGCTTTCGACGGCACCAGGACAGTCGGGAAATTTCAGTAGAAGGGCTGTTATGACAAACGCAGAGAGCAGAAATGCGGCAGCACCGCCATCACTGCGGCTTTAGAGCACCTGTTACATCCTTACGACTAGAAGCAGGCTAAAGAGAAAAGATCTGGTTCTATTTTCAAAAATTCTCTGCCAGAACCAGCTTTTAGGAAGGGCTCCTACGCAGCCAACGCTCCTCGCGCAAACGAAGCTGGTGTGGATCTGAGACAAAGCCTCGTGCAGTAACAGCCCCGAAGGACTGTGTAAAACAACTGTCACCGCTTTTTCTCTCTTAATCTTCACGGGACAGCCTCTGGTTTCAGCAGAGCAACTTCAGCACGCCACACATTAACCACCACGCAGCTCGGTGGCAATGGCCAAAGGCTCCATGGCTGAGCAGATGTGCTAACACTGTTCAGACGAAACAGCAGCCATTGCCAATTACTGTTTAATTAAATTCAAATCAAACCATAAAAACTCCTCTTTCGGCGAGACATACTATACCTCATTAAAACAGGCCGAATAGCTTCTAAGCAACAGGACTGCAATTCTAATGGATTTTCAACTTAGCTGCCGAGCGTAAGGTCCTGTGGGGCTGTCGGTTTGCAATCTGTGCTCCGCCATGATTAAGACAAAATAAACTACTCATACCCAGGACCCGCGGCCAGGAGGTACGTGTATCTCTTACACCGGGGAACTAAGGAACGAAACAGAACAAAATCGTTATGGACACCTAAAACTCAGACATCAAGTTTTTAAAATACCTGTCAATTTTGACAATGTTCCTTAACTACGGATGTAGTTTATTTTCATAGCTGACAATACCAAGATACCTCTTGATACAACACTGAGATGCGTCTTGTAAACAAATATGCATTAAAAATGGAAGAGGTTAAATTGTATAGTAAAACATGAGTACATACAAAACCGCTATAAAAACCGTAGCAGAAGGTAACTAAAAGATAAATGAGTAAACCACGGGTAGCCAAGAGACTGTCAGAACGGGGGGTTCTGACCTCAGCGCTAGGAAAACGCTACAGAAGCGGAGCAGAACCCTGCGCGCACCCGAGGAAAAGCCTCAGTGCCCTCGGCCGGCGCCCGCAGCACATCTCCGCCTGCAGAAGCTCGCAAAGGAAGGCTGAAGTCAGGAGGGAATCTGACGCTAACGCATCTCGCTGCATTTCGAAAAGCTGCGTTAAGGAAGATCCGCACACCAGCAGCCTTCGCGGTGGTTAAAATGAACGCTACAAAACACCAAGAAGAACCTACTTGCCAGATAGCTGAGGTCTGAAAAACGTATCAGAGGGAGAAATTATCCCAAACGAACCCCTGACCAGCCAAAGCCTTTCCATTACAATGCACGCTCCATTACACCAAAGATCGCATGGTTACCGAGGTCTTAGGATGCTCTAAGTTAAAACAAGGAATTCTCAAATTCAAGGAATTTTATCATTTCCTGACCTATTGCAAAATGCAACTTGAATGTGCCAAAGACAGTGCATAGGAATTACATTCAGCCGTCACTGCTGAGGACCGATTTCTGGAACAAGGATCTAGACTTAAGCTGCTGGTAAGAAAAAAAAATAAACACTTCCCTCCCTCACCCTAGGATCACATTCTCTGAAAACAGGTAAGACAGAACATGGTTCTATAACCGCAGGGTATTAACAACACGGTTCTGCTTTCCATGGATTGTTTCTGCTGGCAGCGCGTGTTGCTAGCGGCATCCTGACAGTCCAGGATCGCAAAAAAAGCCAGACGTAGCACACGCAGCGACGGCAGCGCGCGCTTTTCAGCTCTGCAGCGCTATCATACAGCGGCGGTGACGTGGGAAAGAGATTTCCAGAAGCAAGACGGATGTTCCGCTTCCATGCTCATCCAGTCTAATTCTACCACCATCTAGGAATTAACCGATGCAAATATTATCAAGCATTCAACACCATGGCTACTTCAGCAACATAAACTGTAATAAAACGTTTCTGTAATGCTGCATTATGATTTTTTGAAACCAACACGGTACTATACCCATATTACAGACTGCTAACATGATAATTAAAAAAGAGCCTATATTAACCCCCGCCTGCCCTACATTAGATTAAAAACAAGCCGCAGCGAGCTGCAAAGTGCTCCTGAAGCGAGCTAGGAAAAGTACCAGCGATTCACATCACCAAGCTGCACGAAGTCAGAGCGACACTGTGCTCTGTCAGGAATGTGATCCCAAAAAGCTGGCAGTTACATACTTGTTAGTAAAGGTGTGTTTAACGAGGCAGCATATATACAAGATACCTTAAGTGACCTGAAAGTTGTACTGGAGAAAAGGTGAGCCAGCCTCTCCTCTCCCACCTAACTCGCTTTCCCAACTCTCTCCTGAGTTTGTAACCCGATACAGGACTTCTCTTTTCCTAGGCAGGTGCTTAAGAAGCAAAAGCAATTATCTTCTCAGTGCTCTCCATCAGGACGTTGGGTATTACCAGACTGAAACCAGCACGCACACAGGCTGCGTCTTCACCTCGACTTTGTCTGAAGCAGTTATTCCTGAAGGTGAACGTATCTCACCCAGCAGCTACGGCAGTGCAGTCTTACCCGGAGAAGAGCATCAAACTAGACCAAGCACAGCCCACAAGCTACGCCAGCATTTGGTTCTCTTGCATACCTATCCTGAAAGTGATAACAGTTCACAAAATAATTAAGTGCGTGTGCGCACATACACAACTTTTAAACAAATAAACTTGGCTTTTCTCCATAGGGGGACAAGGAAAGGGAAGCAATTAAATTGCAAGTCTTTAGTGCTCATTAATTATTTTTAAATTCTAATCCTAGGCTGCAACGTCGCTCTCAAGCCCACACGCTCGGTGGGCATAAAATTGGCCAACCTAAAACAACCATTAAAAGTGCTGCTATTTATATATAGCTATATGTATTTTCTAGAGCAGACTCAGAAGCCATCATGCAAACCAGAAAATTCCAGGTGCCTGCTCTTAATTACGAACTGCAGCTTGCTTTCTGCATTTACAAAATAAAAAAATTAAAAAAAAAAAAAGGTCAATATTGCACATTGTCATTTTAAGAGCCGCTGGCACAGGAACTTTATCCTGTATCTGCTGATGTCTAACATGCGAAGCAGAATTATGCCTCTGACGTAACCCAACAGGAAGACGGTTCACGACACGAGATCATTCCCTGCCACCTCCACCCGAAGACAGGCGTATTCTTTTTCTCCCACCTCCCACCGGGCAGGGGACTTTCTGGATGAACGATGCCCAAAAAGCAGCTCCGTTACACCCTCCTGTCTAGGGTGTCATGTCAGGAACATACCAAGTGGTTTACGTATTTCAACGCTAGAATATAAAAAGATAACATCACTGCAGGAAATTAAGCCTTGGGTATTGTCATACGCTTTAAAGTGAATTCAGAGTCTACAAAAGTGGCAAAAAGAAAACTCTGGAAAGCTCGAGTTCACCACTTATCGGTAGGAGAGGTGCAATATATACAGCGGACACCGTCAGCTCCTCTTGCTGTAAAGGTGCAATCCTCCTCTGCTCAGTAAAACTTTGAAGACAGCCAGCGAGGATGCCAAAGGACAGAGATGGTCTCCATCTGTATTCTAGCGGGTATTTTATGGAGAAGGTTATCTTACATCGCCAACTCAACGTACACGGGAGCAAACAGAAGTTGCTGCCTGGCATCAGATGCCCGAAGTGGAAGCGCACACTGCCCAGCACCAACAGCCCGAGAAACGCAGCCCCGAGGGGCCCCGAGAGGAGATTCTCTCTTCTTTCATTCCTCAGCCCTCTTAAAAGGCCTCCCGAGGTGTAAAAAAAAAAAAAAAAATCTAACTACAAATTTCATTTCATCGGTTTTTCAAATGGCTCTGGAAACTAATCTTGTCTTAATCCACACACACGTGGCCACCAAGGAAAGCAATGCAAGCGCAAATTTACAATAAGGTGACACGCCGTGGTACCCCTCTCGGTGAGCTGTACACACTGAGCCTAACGCATTTTGGGTCCGAGTGCTTCCTCAAATAAAAAAAAAAGCAATAGATCTAATGCAAAACTTGACATAAGTGCTGGTAGAAGAGGAGCTTCTCCACTTCAACTGTGGGAAAAGAGCAGTAACGTTAATGCTCGGTCGTTAGTGTTCTCGCCCACCGTTTGGGTCTGAAACTGGAGCATCAGGCAGCAACCTCACCAAATGCACCCTCAGAACCTCATGTAAAATCCTGCTAATCTTCAGCAGTGAGATGACAGGCTTTGTAACAGGTCTCTGGCACAAGAAATGTTTGGACTTCAGCATTTCCAAGAACTGAAAGGAACTAATCCCACCATTCATTCGTCTCCAGCCCTTGCCTCCGCACGAAGGGAGGGCAGGGAAGCATCCCGAAGCCAGCCCGACCGCTTCTCCCAGGGGCTGGGCTGTCAGTATACAATGCCATTCAAAAATTGTCCGTATCTCAGTAACACAATCATTGAATATTCCTTGAAAATTTCTCCCTGCAAAAAGACAAGACGTTTTTACAGCAGAAAAGACGCGGGCTGTTTTGTTGCTGCAGAAGTTATCAGGCCCCAAGGCGAAGCCGATGCACACACCCCTTTCCCAAGCATTTCCTGGAATGCCAGCTTCGATCGGGATTAGATTTCTTCTTGCCAAGCACAGAAAGCAGAAGAACAGAGGGTTTTTCCAAGAGCCACAGAGAAAAGACTTCTCTGATCCCGTTTGCTGCAATCAGTGCAGAGTCAGTTACTGCAACCGCAACTCCCTTTGAGCAGAGGGAATCTTCCGCACCGAGGAGGGAAGAGAAGAGACTGGAGCTTCAGCTCCTATTAAGGCGTTTGCATATACATTCCCAACCTGGGTCTTCAAAAAAAGGGAATTTTGCAAAAAAAGGCATTTTGTTTGGGAATGGCAAAAACTATGATTGTTGATAATCTCTGTGGAATTACAAATTGCTCGTTTAAAAAACACGGCTAAATATAAGTGTCATATCTTTCCCTTGCTTGCCAATGTGTCCTTTCCATGAGTTCATGTGCTATGTCTTCTGTAGATCAGGGGAAAACGGGCCAGGGGTAGAGGGTCCATCCAGTCCAGATAGAGTAAATGGGCCATGACTGTTCAGCACTGATGGAAACTAAGAGACAAAACAAAAAAGATTAGGGAAGAGGCCATTTTCGTTTACGGTTCCTCTCGCATCGGTGCATGCAGAAGCTCCCCCAGGAAAAAAATAAAACCGAAACACAACAAATAAAAAACCCCCCCAAAACTTTCAAAGAATCTTCTTGCTTTCTGCCAAGTAATATACTTTTTAAATGCTGGTGCATCGCAGACTGCAGCAATCCAGCTGTTACATCCAGTGGCGCCAGGAGGACCCAGCCTGGAACCTCTGAAGCGAGCACTGCCCGTGTCCTAAACTAATAAGTGACTTTAATACAGGTTGTTGGGAAACCACGGTCTAAATGGTTCCTCCGTTAATTATCAGCTATTTATAGAGAAAAATGTTCAATGTATTTTCAGACCTACTTGTTTATTCCCTATCCTCATGGTACATAGAAGCTACTTCCTTCATCTCCATGGAGATGACAGATATAAACCCCAAAGACAACTAGTTAAATTTTAGCCTTTGCTGAAGCAGACTCAGGCAACAGATGTGGTTATTCCAATTCCAAAGTGGAAGGTGAAGGAAGAGCACGAATAATTACAATTAAAAGATGTATTTTTTTTTAAATATAGGGGACTTTTTTTCTTCTGTATTAGTTGAACAAAATTATTGATTAAAAACAGCAAGGCTGAGATTTGCCAAACAGAAAACAGCAGAATATAGAGATCATAAAAACCATGTTGCCTATCGCCACAGAGATCACACACACAACCCTCCTTCTTATTAGTGGTGAGATTTAATTAATGTCTTTCAACAGAAGAGGCTGTTAACACACGATTAAAATAACCAATAGAGTCGCAGAATTCAATTTCCAGGAAAATCTCCAGCAGTAAAGTTACAGGGAGGCAAGTTTTAAAGGAAGGGCAGACCTTAAAAAAAAAAAATTAAAAAAAGCTATATCTAACTACAGCACAGCCTGCCGTTAATTTAAAACATTTCTGAAATACCAACATTTACAATATAGTTCAATAAAACTGTGTAAGCACTAAAATTAACCGCTCTCAAAAGCTAGCAGAGGGGATAGAAAACAGAGGTGACTATTTGGTTTGTACAGCAGCCATCTGGGCTGCAGGTCTGCTGAGGAAGGCACTGCCAAGCGCGGCTCAAAGGGGGAGACTGGCCGAACTGGCTGGGACTCACCTGAAAGAGCGTGTTAGCACCTTGCAACCTGGCAGGACTGAGAGGAGCAACGGGGCTGAGCGTACTCCAGAAGTGAATGCTGGAGAGCAAGGGACTCGGCGTCAGCAAGATGGGAGTCTGCAAAACACACGGAGAAGCTGTGTGAAACCCGCACCGGGTAACGCGGAGCACGCGTAAACCCAGACCCAATAATCTCCGCTCCTGCAGCTGCAGAGGGCTGGCTCCAGATCTCAGGAACTCCCATTCCCTCCCTCCTCCTCCTCCTCCTGCCTTCAAACCCCGCCGCCATCCAGCTCTCCCTCCCCTCGCCGAGCCATCATCCCTCTTTTACCAACAGCTGCCACATCCCGCTGTGACACGCAGCGAACCCGCTCCTCCTGCGGTTCCCAGCACCTGCAAGTGACCCTGGAAAACCCAGTCCATGGATTCACAGAGAGCAGAGAGTGAGCGCAGACACGGGCTGGGCAACACCGACAATGGACGCCACAACAAAAGACATTCACATCCAGCTTCTGAATGTTCGGGATGTTCCAGGTTCACCGGCCAAACGCTTCGAGAGGTGCCAAAAGAGCAACTGCACTTGGTTTTATTTTTTTCCTGCCTTCAGCCATTTTGGCTTTCGATCAGCACTTTCCCTGCAGCTTCACTCTAATTCCAATTTATTACAGGAAAGAGATTAACTATATACAGAACAATTTAACAGCCTAGTTGGGTTCAGTTCTCTTCCAAATTTTCCAGGAGGCAGAAAAGCTTTCCTTTCCCGCACAAAGATAACAACCAAATTAAGCAGCTGCTCTTATCGCCGTTAAGTCACGATACTCAGGTCTTAAGTAAATGGCTACTGAACCAAGCAAAACAAAGCTCTGAACAGACACCTCCGAGGTTCTCTATTTTTAAAGCATTTTCAGAATCAGCCCGAAGGATCAGGGCAGGGTTTAGGGTTTTTGAAATAGTTCAGTATCACCCTGGCAAGATTTACAAAGGATCCTGCTGGTGCTGGTTCGGGTTTTGCCTCCACACGCTAACCCTGCAGAGACGCGTACCGTGCACATACCGCCCGGGCACACCGCGGGCTGGAAGCTAATCCCGAGAATGAATAAAGTTTCTGTGTTATAAGGAAAATGGGAGTGACATCCTGAGTTTCTGAACTCCGAATACAATCTACCGACTACTCGTTTTCCACTTGCCTTTCCTTACTGTTTTAAAACACAACATAACCACTATTGTTACTTAAAAGGAAAAAAAAAAAAGAAAGAAAAACAAACAAAACAAAAACCAGGGAGGGAATTAGGTTACCTGGGAGAAAAGTGCTGGAGTAAGAGAAGCAGTTGGGAGAGAAGGACTCAGGATCCCCAGTGGACTTGGATCGCTGCCTGTAATGACGAGAGTAGGAGCCAACTCCAGCCCTTTGGGTTTTTTCGATCTGGAGAGGTGATTGGCAAACTCCTTCTCCAGCACAGAGGAATCCTGCTCTTTGGGCTCTGGGGATTGATGCTGAAGGCTCTGAGCCTGCTCCAGCTGCTGAGAAGCCACAGACTCGATGTCCGTGTCAATGTCCAGGTCAGGGTTAGAGCTCAGGGGCGGCGACGGGGGCGTGGAAGGAACTTGCAGAGTGGGAGAAACGGAGGATATGGGGGGAGTCGGGGTGAAGCTGGTGGTTAAGTTTGGCAAAGGTGCTGGAGCTTCAGGGACAGTTAACTTGGGTAGAACAAGCGTCTCCAAGGTCTGGAGAGTTTCTTCCGATCCCATGGGAAGAGAGGATGCGGTGGAAGTGGCAGAGGCAGTGGAAGTGACCGGCACCGCTGAAGTGGTGGAGACCAGGGGGACAGAGGAAGGCTTTTTGGAGGGCATGGTGACAAACTTGATGACAGAGGGTGTTGGATCCTGAGCAGGTTTCTTCTCCGACAGTTTCTCAGCTGGATTCTCAATCTTGATGGACCTGAAGAGTTTTACGCTGGAAGAGTTCAGGGAGTTCAGCGTGAAAGAGGAGTACAAGCCTGAGTGGATATAGTCATTGCGGCTGGAGGATTTAGCACAGGACTGAGACTTCTCCTTCCCACAGTTTTCCACATCCTTTGGAGCACTGCTAACTTCCGCAAAACCAGTCATTTCAGGGTCTCCTTCTATACGGCCCACAACAAGTGGATCCATATTTAAAATCTCCGGATAAGAAACAAACTTGTACACAAACTTCTTACCATTCACTTTTTTAATGATATTCTGTGGGCAAGAAGATACATATATTTAGGCCTTCTTCAGATTAATTTTCTTCCTACAAACATTGCCTAAAATAGACTGAGGAATTAGATAGTCTATAATCTTTCATCAGAAAATGTTTCTTTTTAAAACACACTGCACTCTTGCAATTCAGTTATGCTCCCAAAGTATCATTTCCAGAGCCTGCAGACAAAACACTAACACAGGTGAGTTTAACCTAACATTAAATATACTAACAACAGCCTTAAAACTGCCAAACAATTCTGTTTAATGTATTTTAAAAGATCAGCCAAGAAAGAAAAAATTACACGTTACCCTCATCAAAGATCACTGACCTGGGTAACAGTAAGTGTACTCTAACAGGAGAACCTCCTGAATTAAAGCTTAAAGGTTTGCAGAATTGAGAGCTAATACTTCAAATCAAGCCACCTCTACTCTTAATAAGATGATAATAAAAGAAAATAAGGAGCTGAACTAGTCCGCAGAATGTAGGCTAATCAGCTATTTCAATACCACAAAATAGCATACGTCAAGCTCGTTTTGCTCCTAAGTGAAATGCCACACGCAATTTGGACCTCAAAAGATTCTCATTTATCGTACAATTATTATTACTGAGACCTCTCGGTACAAAGTCAGATTTGTGCTACCCAATAATAAACTCCAAGCAACGTACCACCTGCTACAAACTGACAGGTTCCGCAGAAACCCTGTTCTATTTTTTTTTATCTCGCACACCCACACGGTAACAGTTGTGGGATAAATGGCTTATTGAAACGAAGGTAAGACTCCCACGCTGTGGTTCTAGTTCAGCTTCTGACACTACCTGTGCGCTAAGGAAAGGCGCTCTGAGTTATTAGAAGACATTAGCTACATAACAGAAGCATCTTACTCTGCTGGACTAAACCCACTGCCCACTTTAGCGGTGCGATTCTGAACACGTGCAGAAAGAGAAAAATATTTTGGGCTGCTTCACTGAAAAATCCCTATTTTGGTAGCCCCTTCCGAGAGCGAACTGCAGCAAAGATCTCGAGGTGGTACAATATTCACCACCTCAATCATCATAATCATCCCGTTGCTTAAACTGGAGTGTCGAGGATTTTAACCCTTGTAAAGGCGCATATTTTTGGAAAGGGGATTAATGTTCAAAGACAGATTCGTACGAGCAAAGACATAAATCAAAGACGACAACATTTTGCACAAAGCTACCTAGAACCTTACAAAATAAAAGGGAGGAAATGCAGCACAATGATAAATGAAAGGAAAAACCCCTCTAAACATAAACTAGCACGCCTTACTTAAGTCTGGGAGACAGACGTGACACCTATCCCCTTGAAGAGAATGGAAAAGGAAACAAAGCTCATTAGGCAGAAGCTGGTAAGATGGATAAGGATCTGAGGTGGATTTGCAGACTTCGTTACCTTCACATAATAGTATCTGAGAGCACGGCTGAGTTTATCATAGTTCATACTGGGCTTGTTCTTGCGGATTCCCCAGAGTCTGGCCACCTCCTCTGCCTGCAGCAGTTTGAACTCCCCGTCGTTGGAGGTCCAACAGATGATATTCTTGTTTTGAGGCTCTTGGAGGAGCTGGAGGAGGAACTGCCACAGGGTGATAGCACTGTCCATAGCAGTAAGCTGAAATTCAGAAAGGCAGATAAGAGGCAACAGATTAGGAACAGCGCATTTTCTTCGTCTCCCTAGAAGGGGGTAATGGAGCAGAGATGTTATTTCCAAAGCCAGCAAGAGTAAAAATTATTAGTCACCAGTCGTGAAAGATGTTCCCTGCAGAACAGGGAGGCTGAGAGCCAACTGCTGTCGTCTCCTCCCACATGTCAGTACTTTTCACATGGGTTATATTTAGCCTCATTTAACTAAATCAGGTCACTTTTGGTAAGTTGCAATGAGTCACAGAATCCAAAAAAAATTCTTCTAAGTTGTTCCGTGTTCACCCACTCTGACATGTACTGCATCATGAGAAACAGCTCAGGTGCACCCAGGTAAAAATCCAACCGCCCACTCGCCGCCTCCTTCCCTTACCTGCACCTACCTCCAACCTCGGTGGCTGTAAGAAAACAGCGCAGATCATGTCGCTGCCGAAGCTGCGTGAAGATGCCAGTGCAGAACAACTCAACGCCCCTCGGGTTCGCATTTCCACTGCCGCCTCGTGAGCAGCCCTCGCAAGCAACCCCCAGCCTCCTCTCTTTCAAGTTTCCTTTCTTTAACTGGTATCATCCCTGTCTTTTCTAAGCGAGTAAACGTGAAAGTAAATAAAATGATTTCAAATGCTGCCTTTGCTTTTCTCTTGATTCCTGCCGTGTCTTACATCAGTCACTTAGGCCGAGACTTTCTAGGACTAGTATCTGTCAGTTGATTGATGCACTTCCTCCACGGTTTGCCTGCACTGATGTATAAATTCATCAAGGACAGACAAGGCAGCAGAGATGACGTTTTTCCTTGACCGTATCTGACTACACAAAACAGTACTCCCACAGATATTTTTAAGCGGAACACTAATAATCCCGTCTGCACAAGGGAAGTATAAAATACGCTGTGAATTAAACCAGATAAAATTATATTAATTCAGTATCCCACACGGATTCTCTTATTCCAGAACAGAACGGCTCCTATTAATGCAGCTTAAACTTCTTCCAATGAAATAAAAACAAACCCGGCCACCCTGGAATAAGAACCATTGCGACGAACTACACTAAAAATGCTCTCATATGCGTAACCGTTAGATTTTTATCACCCCACCCCATCAAACCTCAATAAAGGCAAACCTAAAGGGTACGGGGGCGTCCATCTGGGTGAATCTGCAGCCCGAGCGACCGAATGCTATTCACAAGCAGAAGCTCCAAAACAGAGGCATCGCGTCCAACTGCAGCAAGCGGGACCCAGGCCCGTGTCGTTTGAAGTCCACGTACGCGCAGGCTTAAGTTTAAGATTCACTTGGGACTGCCAGTTCATCTTCGTTACCAAAGCCTTTTATTCCAATCTCATTACTGCCCAGCACTTATCCAGCCCTATATAAGGAAGAGAACGGGTCTACGTGTCAGAGCTTCAGAATTTAGTCAGCCCTGTAAAAGGATTACTGCTGACAGTTTACGCAGGACTACACGCTCTTATTTAAATAAGGTGCCCCAGGGCAGGTGCTTTCTTGGGCAGAGCCCGTTGCATTTAACCTATTTTTAAGAATACCTGCCTAATGGCATGCTTACATGACTACACAGGGATGTTACATTGATCCAGCCGGTTAAATTGCTGCAATTACAAGGAACAATCTCAAAATGAAGGACACCCACACCACCTTGTTATGCTGGCCTAAGGTGCTTTCCTTGCTAATTACCGTATGCATACAACTCCATGCTTGCCCAGATTAATTGCTCGGCACTCTAAGAAAATATCAGCTGCTGAACGTGGTGCTTTGAGACTCTTCCCACACCGCGCCGTGGCATGCCAGCGGAACCATACGGCAACGCAGGGCCGGGCACCCACATTAAAACTCTTCCAGGACTTCTCCTCCGACTCGTACTCACGTTTGCCAATAACATTTCGTACCTGCCTACTAGCAACGCAGAGGACGCGCACGCTGCGGAGCATCATTACCCCGTCAGGATGCTGCGCACGCACGGGGCGTCGTGTAGACAGGAGGACTCGGTTCTGCCGTTCTGCGGAGCTGTCAATGTCGGCGATACGTGGCAGCAGAGAAAGAGCAGGGAAACGAAGTCGAGCGATTGTTCCCACGCTACCTTTATCTACAGCACTTTCAAAACCCAGAAGCAGCACTGCACCAAACAGCACTGACTGATGCAATGGAGGCCATCACGTAGAAATCGGATTAGCAGCAGAATTTCAGAGCAGCAAAGGCTTTTTTTTTTTTAACTCCTCCTAAAAATCCACGCAGATTTCATCCCAGAATTTAAATGCTATCACTTCGTTGGGCCGCTTCCCTACAGCAAGAAGGTCCTTACCATTATCTCAAAGCTCACCCAGCTCTACCGCAGCCAAGCGTCGCCGCCCAGGTCACGGCTGGTTTTGAATCGAGTCGGAGACACCCAGCGCTGGCAGACTGGCACTCTGACAGCACAAAGCTCAGCCCTACAGAGTATGCACGGAGTGACTGAAATTATGGAAGATAGGAGATTTCTTTAAAAAAAAAAAAAAAAATAAATAACCTTTCCCAGTGATGAGCTGTGCTGTTCTGAGGAGCGTTTACCAAAACGAAAAAAAAAAAAAAAAAAGTTCATGCTGCCTAAATCCCAAATACTGTAGCTTTCTGGCTGGAAGGATCCTTCTCCCAGGGGCAGACTGAACTGGAGTGTTAGATTAATCAAGTTACTACTGATGTTTCTGGCGTTTACAGGCTTTAGGGTTGTCATGATTCCTTCCATCGTTGGGAGGACACACTGCATATCCTCAGCACCCTCCACTTTAAAAAGTCTTACGACAGACACATTAGCAACAGGGCGGAGAAGTTTTACTTTCTCCTTGGCCACCACAGGACAGGAGCAGAGAGTTAACGGAGAGGTTATATGGCATATGAGAGAATCGACGTCCCTCTTCATTAAATATTTGCTGTGCACATCTACAGGAAGCAATGGAGAGCTGCCTCAACGCAACGGGGAGAACGGAGTTTTTCTGAAGATTATATACAGAGACAGGGAAGGACAGAAAACAACCCTCCAAACTGGCCAAAGCAACGGGACCACAGGTGGATCTCGCCCCTTCAGAGCACAGGAGTGAGCTGTACCTGGGGAAGTATAGTACGTATACGGGAGACAGCGTTCTATTATGAACCAAGACATCTAATTTAACTTCTTTATTAAAGTTGCTTTGGTGCTGCATAAGAATACATCAAAGAACTGTTGCTTCTTCAGGAAAAAAAACACCTAAAAAACAACAACAACAAAAAAATCCCCAAAAAAAAAAAAAAAAAAAAAAAAAAAAACATCACAGAAGATGCAAAACTAAAACCAGTATAGGCGAGAGGAGCACTTCTCTTTGTTTAAGACAAACCGAGTAACATGTTAAAAAGGTTCTTCCTTCTTCAGCACCTGGGGCAGACGGCAGCTGACGCCTTTCACGAGCCTCCACCTTCAAGCTCCCCCGTGCTGTCTGCTTCTGAACGCCTTCAGCTGCCCCGGCACGGGGGCACCCGCCATCCACACCACAGCCACGCACCCAAGAGCGTCCCCCTCCTGCATTGACGCTGGACAGAATTCAGCAGATCCCCTTGTCCTTTTTATTCAGGCATCCTGCAAAACCCACGCCCTCCAGAGATGTTACAGGCCCACTCGAGAAACCACAGACATCAGGACGAGGAGAGGGACCCGCTGTCCCACGCTACGCTGACAACGCTGCGATGTTACTTCTCTCGTGATTTGTAAACAGCATTTCAGCTTCTTTCAAAACTACATCTCCTTTCATGAAAAGGCATCCATCTCCTAGCACAGCTCCCCGTCAGCATAAAAAGCCTAGCAGCTTGATTGCTTTTTCTTCAAGATGAATACACCAATAATTACAAGCACACCACTGCAAACTGTCTTTTTGCTGAAGGTTATTTTCCTTGTCAGAGTCCACGGAGAAAGAGAAAGGTCTCATTTGCAAAGACGATGAGGGAATTAGGCAGAGAGGCAACACTGCTGCTTGTGACGACGGCCTTTCCACTTCTGCACCATTTGAGTAAGAGGAAAAAATAGTTGCTAGAGGCAGAGGGCAGTTATACTTTGTAATGAGTATGCTAAAATAGAGCACTATTATTGTCTTGAGATCTTCTCTGACGCCTACGGATGACCCTTGAAGTATACTGAGAGGCTGACAGAATTTGGCTGCAGTACTCTAAATACAAGCGCTGCAAACTCAAGCTTTCTCGCGTTGCTGCAGCTTTGTCTGAGGCTGCTGGAGCTTTGTTTGAGACCTTGACTTTACAAAGCCTTGAGTTTACAGAAAAAAA
>VXBH01009413.1:326138-338512 GCA_013400035.1 Rynchops niger
AAAAAAAAAAAAAAAAGCCACAGATTTGTGCTGGGCGGCTAATCCAGTCCACAAACCTCCATCTCCGCCCCCCCCCAGGAGATATTTGACTGGGACAAGCCCGAGGCTTGTCAGCAGCCAGCCACGGGGAGCTCACCGCTGCAGTAAACGCTCCAGAGTTAAATACTTGGATGAACAGAACGTGCAATGCCCAGATTACAAAACAGCTGTTAATATTCAAAGTTACACTCACTAGTTCAATTCAGGAAAAAGCAGAATTACACAGTTACACGAGAACTTCGCTACACAGTGAGGAACTAGATACAGTAAGGCTGGGGTTTGTTGGTTTGTTGTTTTTTTTCAGAAGGGCTAGTCGCCACTGACGCAGGCTCGGAGGTGGTTTCAGGTGCTTATGAAAGTTAAGCCCTGAAGCTGCGCACCAGAGGATCCCTGGTTATTACACAACGCTGCCAAACGAGTTTCCACCGTGTTATCTCCACAGCCCTTCTCCCACTGAAAGCACAATTCCCCTTGTGAAGTTCCCACATCCGGAATAAAATTCCAGGATACAACTCTTAAAAACCTCACTGGTTCCTCTCCTGGCCCGAGCCAACCGCACCATCACAGCTGGTAACAACAACAGGGCAAAGTCAGGAGCTGTCGTGACCGTTTAAATGACATCTAGAACTTAATTTCAGAGCCTGTGTTTTGTGCAAACAACCCAAGGTCTGAAATAGCAGAGGTGAGAAGCAGACTGCGGCGCACTCCGCTCTCTTAGCAAAGAGCTGTGAAACTGCAGTCAGGGAGAAATCGGTGTAACTCACCGAGAAAAGCCAACGTTTCCAAAAGCGAACACAGATCCATGGATGTTGAATCGCATATTTGATTTCCCCCCACCACCACCACTTATTTTCTAAGCCAAAAAAGGCTTTATCTGGGTGGATTTTCCAGGGAAGGCTAAGCCTTTTCTGTACCACTGCCCAGTTCCTGGATCAAACAGCAAGAAATGCCACGGCTGACCAGACACCATCACCCCCGTCCTCTCCTGCAGGGGAATTCGTCACATCAGCTGGGGACCTTCCCCCAGCAAAGCAGCTTGGGCAAAATGTCGGAAAGCAAAGTGTTTTACCTGCGTGGGTGGTGGAGAGCAGCTCCTAGGAAAGGTGCATCCCTGCAAACACCCTGCCCAAAGTCCATGCTAAAAACAAGCACCCGCCTGGGGTTGGGATCACCGAGCCCCGCAGGGCAAGAGACGAACAAAAGCCAATCGCTCAAGAGCCTTATTCCTACACAGAGACCTTCTTCCCTGCTCCAGCCACCCAGTGAGTGGACTTCTGCCTTCTCAGAAAACTGATTATGAAGCAGTAAGTCATCCAGCGTGGCCAGGCCAAGTCAATCCAGCCAGCTGTTTTAATTTAGCTCTTTGGTTCATTAAGCTTTGCGGTGCCCTTAACCCTTCCGTTCCCAGGGTGGGAGCTCCCCCAGAGCGGGCTCACAGCAGGGAGAGATGAGCAGAGCATCGCTGTGAGCTGCTGCATCGCCTGCAGCACAAGGTCGCGCTATACCCCACTTCTTTGCAAGAAAACATCACGTTTTGTGCTCAGCCGTGGCTCCAGAAGAGCCTGAACCACATCCCAGGACACATGCAAGGCAACAAAGGGCTCCCGTCCCTTTTGCTTCCAGCTTCAGGCCCAAGAAGAGCCGCTGGGCCACCCCAGGGTTGGCTGATAGGGCTGCAAACCTTCTCCACCTGTTTCCCATTTCCACCTACGACCTTCTGTTGCTCAGGAGCAGGATCTGGCCCAGCTGGTGGGGCAGCGGAGGAAAACACAACTGACCTTCTTTGCTCCTGCAAACGTTTGCCTGTTTTCCAGCCTGTGCAGTCCCATGCCCACAAAAGCCCTTTCCTATTCTGAGAAAACTCCAGGCTCCCGTCCGCTCCCTGCCCCAAGCCAGCTCCTGCCACTTAACCACCAGGAGTAAGAGAAACTCTGACAAGAATTGCATTTGCCCCAAATAAAACCGGACTCTAGAAGGGAGAATCATTAATAAAACCCCAGTTCTGGTTTTAATGGGGCGAAAAAAGAAAAGCCTAATGATCCATCCTAGAGATACGTTTAGAAAGGGCCCTTAAACCCAGTTGTGGATTTCAGTGGCCCTTCTCTTGTCTCAAAGGCTGAGCCCAGCACGAGCTCCTCGTGGGCTGCAGCTTGGGGATGTCACTGCTGTCACTTACGCCACCGAAGATGAAGGGCTCCGCACTGCGTGCTGCTATATCCAGAGCCACAGCTGCAAATTTAGAAACGTTGCCTGCGTTTCTCTTTGTGCTCTCCCACGTCCTGCCCTGCCACAACTCCTGTCTCCTTGCATTTCATTTCTGAAAAAGCACTGCTTAGCAACCTGACAGCCTTTTCACTTCGGCAACCACTTCCTCCCATTCCCGCTCCTCCAACAGGGAAACCGTGGCAGGCACCCGGCCCCATTCGCTTGACAGCACCATCTGAGATGGAGCCGGGGTTGTCACCCAGCGGCCTCAGTGACACGAGGGCAGCTTGTGTCACCTCTTGGCAGCTCCATGGGAAGACAGAAGGGTCCTCGTCCTTCCTGATGCCACGGAACTCATCTGTACTTCCACAACGAACGTTTCTGCTGTGGAATAATATCCCCACTGGAGCAAAGGACAGGTAATTACAAAGCCTTCAGTAAACCTTTTAAGCCATTCATCCAAAGTCCCCAGAGGGAAGCAGGTGAGACTCTAATATGCATTGCACAAGAGATACGTATCTAGGGTATTTTATTTTATAAAAATCTCTCCCCTCCCTTTGCGGTTGGTTTAAAGGGAATGGCAAAACAAACCAGGTAAGCTGCAAGTCACCGCTGCCGCCGCTCCCAGCCCTCTCTTCCACGGCGGACCCACCACAGGACCGGCACGGACTCTGCGGGAGCTGCTCAGCAGATGAACTGCTGGCAAACAGAGAAGGGCCTCGGACCAACAATGAAGACTTCTTCTTGCTCCACAGTTTGGAAACATGCAATCTCCCCAGTCGCCTTTGGCTGAGAGCGGAGAGAGGCAGGATGGGGCAGGTCCAAAATAAAGAAGGAGTGCTGTGAAAGAGTCTGGAGCGAGGGAGAAGAGCAAAGGAGGACAGATAAAAGCACAAGACGGGCATGAGTCATGTTGGCGTACGGCCTCCAAAGAGTGCCCTCAAGCAAAGAGGGTATGAAGTAAATTCATAGTCAGGCAAAAATCCACTAAAACAAAAGGCAACCCAGAATAGGCTCTGGCATACCTGTCTCCTCTGGCTCATCGTTAAAGGTTCAGCATCACACGAACTCGGGCTGCGGTTCTTGCTGGCATCTGGTCATGCTTGGTCAGGCCAGGGCAGAGGTGGGAGCACCCACGGCTCCCCGGGGCAGGCCCAGATCTCCAGCTAATCCCTGCAAAAGCCGCCTGCCTTCCCCCGAGGGGAGAGCTCTCTCCAAAGAGGCAACATGAGGGTTGCAGGTCTCACACACTTCCACTTGCACGCACAGGAAAGAAACCCCACTGCAGGCAGCTACTTTCCGTCCAGCCTCTCCACACCTACCCGCTTACGAGCTAAGGATGGGGTTTAAGCCGGGATCCAGCCCTCGCAGACCTTTGGGGAAAGCTTGGATCCGAACTCAAGCAGCATGGCTCCAGCTATTTCTGTTGTAAACCCCGCTCTCCCGCCTGGGGATTAGGAAAGCAAGCAGTGCAGGTGTTCTCCGAGAAACACGCAACCCAGGCACGCCAGCGCTTTGGAAACCTCAGAGCAGCTCCATTAGCTGCGGCTCCACTGCCGCCCTGCAGCTGGGAGAGCCCCGCGCCGGTTCCCTGCCACACCGGGGCTGGAAGCTGGCCAACGAGCCTTCCTCCAGCTGCTTGTTTTTGCCATAAAGAATCAAAGCCCAAGCCAGCTTTAGTAGCGTTTCTCCTCTGCAGAAACACCGTTTCAGCACACTGAAGTTTCCACTTTAAAGACACTTTTGCCGTTTATAGGGGCCGAAGGCATGGGGTAAGCGGACCCTTCTCTTTGGTGCTTGTATAGCGACCCACAGCACCAGGTCCTGGGCTGGACCATGGCCCTGCAGCACTGGAACAACCAGCAGGAGAAACAAGTTCATCGTGGGGGCCCTCAGTGCACCAGAGACCCTCAGTGGTGGAAAGAGCCCTACCCCGTCCATCTCCAACCTCCACAGCAACAGCATCTCCTTTGGGGCAGCATAGGCATGCCCAAATATTCTAGAATAAAACGAAATCAAGG
The DNA here is from genome assembly GCA_013400035.1 of Rynchops niger. NCBI lineage: Eukaryota > Metazoa > Chordata > Aves > Charadriiformes > Laridae > Rynchops > Rynchops niger. The sequence goes on from VXBH01009413.1 coordinate 330,404, forward strand.
ATTTTCAGCTCCCTCACTCCTCCTTTCCCTGAAGTCACACTGCAGTAGCTTCTCAATAAAGCTGGAAGAGCTCCGGTCACTGCGCTGAGGAAGCAGCAGCCACCAACCACCGGCAAACACCTCCAGCCACACGATGCTGTCACTGGGGTGGATCAGTCTATAGCTTGTGTTTCTAGCACAGAAGCTTGGTGTCTCGTCCTGAGATGCTTGTACCAGCCCTTAGAGCAGGACACCATATCCATCCCCACCAGCCTGGCTTTTCCCTTCCCCAGAGCCATCACTCGAAAAGGGCTGGGGGGACCGGAGAACAACCTCTCTGCTTCATAAACATGCCCTCCACAGGGCAGGGAAAAGAATTTAGCTCATTTCCCTGTCCTTATTTTGGGTACAACCCAACACTCTTCACTAAAGCCAGCTCAAGGGCAGCTTGAGACAAGTGGAAGAGCGTTGGGGTAACAGAAATGGCACGAGCACACCCGAGTTGAAAAGAGCCTCCAGGCGCTAAATATCAGCTTGAGACATGCTGGCAAAGCCACGTAGAAAGGGCACACTGCCTAGCTCAAACTCCTGACGCTTATTCTTTGTTTGTGCAAGCACCTAATTCCCTCCCAGATGTTTGCAAAAGCCCGGGAAGTTGGCACAGACGCAAGGAGTTGGCCTTTAATTAACCAGAAGTCAAATACAAAAAGGACGTCAGCAACCTGTGAGCTGCACTGCTCGCTCTGACCGGAGCGTACAGCTCTCCTCTGGGTCCGTACACACCCGTGTCGCTCCATACCAATGCTCTTTCATGCCAGCATGTAAAAAATGACTTTGCTGGTGCTGCTTACATTTCTCCTGATGCCCTTTCGACACGCACCATTGAGTGAGCTGAACAGACGCATCTCCTGCCCCCCTCAAACTGTAGCTGTAACGTCACACTCCCCAAGGACGCCGACGTGCCCAGCGTCAGTCGGGTGAAAAACCACCAATGCAGAAAAGCAGAGGTCGGGACAACACAACCACCGTCTCAGCCACACCAGAAAAGCCGTCCCCAGTGTCCCGTCGAGCCCCCGCAGCTGCTGCACAGCACACAAACACGGCTCTGCCTGGATGCCCCCGCGTTTCCGAGCAGGTCCAGCCAGCACAAATCCTCTCTGGCTGCCTCCGAAATGCTGCTGACACCCAGAGCCCCGGGACGCTGATGTGACTCGCAGCCGCAGCAGCCCAGGGGATGGAGAGCTGTGGGCCAGTTCTTGCCTGTCACACCATAGCAGGCAGGTGACACCCACAAGCTGCGCAAAGGGATCCTGTAAAGCTGTCCTCTGCCCTCGCCCCATGTCCCTACACACACACTCACCCTGAATTAACTTGGGTTTCCATCACATGTATTTAAGAGAGGGACAATAGTACCAGAAACAGGCCATGAATATAGGTCATCCTTGAACAGAGGTAGTGGATCTCCTATAATTTGTTAAAGAGAGTCCTTTCCCTCTCTTCATTAGTGTAGTGGTTTTTGCATTGTTTGCCTGGCTTCGGGGCTTCCTGGACGCAGCCTCGCCAGGATGAGCAGCAAGAACCTAACTCCTGCCGCCGCCCTGCAGTGTCCGCTGGCTGTACGGCTGGCCCCGGTGGATCTTCACATGTTTGGCTAAATGGTCACTGCGGGCAAACTTCTTCTCGCAGGCGGCACACTGGTACGGCTTGACACCAGAGTGGGAGCGCTTGTGACGGGAGAGCTCATCCGACCGGGAGAACCTGCAGGAGAAGGGAAGCATGGTGGATCCAGCCTTCGCTGATGGACGGGGCAGGGAACACGAGGACCCTGGCACAAAGGAGGGTGAGGTATGTCTCTGCCACAGCCTCTTTGGGTGACCCCAGACAGGTCACTTCTGCTCTGCTCCATCCAACCTACCAGTGAGGCACAGGTACCCCGGGCTGCTGATGGAGGAATGGACAGAAGAAAAACCCCCTCCACGGGGTGATTTAGAGATAGGAGAGAGGAAAAGAATTCACCCATTGAGATCTAATTTCTTTCCACTGCTCTTAAAGGACACTGTCCACCTGCTTCCTTCATTTGTTTCAGCATTGCTGAAACCTTTTGGGACCCGACAGCTCTGAGGCCGGGTGCCGGGATAAATTGCTTTTTGGGGCACCAGCCCAGGCTGGCAGTGGCTAAAGGACACTGTTTGCGAGCCTGGGTGAAAAGGCTTTACTATCACTCCCACATCCAGCCACGAAAAGCATCGTGGTTGAGAGAAGGCCTGTTTTTCCTGAGAGCACGGGTTCTCCCTGCAAACTCTGAGCACCCCCTTGTTTCTCAGAACGGCAGCGCGTTTCCACTGCCAGCCTGGGCTGGACTGGGAGCAGGGGAGAGAGAAGCACCTGTGAGCTGGTTTAAACACCGAGCACGAGGGAGGAAAAGCAAACGCACCCAGCCTGGAGCACAGCAGCAGAGGGTTCCACGCCGAAGCAAGGTGACTGCTGTTCTGAGGCTGCAGTAGCCAGGACCACGGGAATACCCAGCGTTCAGACTGTGCCTGTGTAATTCCCACACCTGGAGCAGATCAGCTGAACAGCCTGGAAAGTCCCTTTAACCACGTGCCTGTCCCCATTTAACTCCCCCGTACCCTTTTTTCCACCTGGCACACACAGATCCAGACCTGGGGGCACCTGCGGTGAGTTGGTCCCCATCAGTTTTATGCCACCTCAATGGTCTCAGCGAGGCCCGGGAGGTGGTGGGACTTCAGCATACCTTGCATGTCCCAGTGTCAGGGGAACGCTGGAGAGGACTGGACGGGCTTTATTCCTGTTCTGCCTCTAAGGAGCCAACACAGATGGCAGCAGTATTAGGACGGAAGGGTTTTTCCATCTGGCTGGAACATGCCCACGCAAAGAAGCACAAAGCAAGGAGCTTCAGATGTAACCCCAGACTCCCAGCAACAGGATTTCAAGCTCACACCTGGCACGGCAAATACTGTGGCTGCTCACAAAAGGCTCTGTGAAAACAAAATGCGTCCCAAGGCCATCCTCAGGTCTTCCATGCAAATCACTGACTTCTTTTCCAGCTTTATTGTGAGAAGCGAGTTCCAAGGTCTCAGCTCCTCATGGAAAGCAGGGCCAGGAGAAATGACATATATATTTACAGAACCCCAGCCGCAGCTGAGGACATCACTCGACAGGATAACTGCTCCCCCGAGGGGAGGGCAGGGCAGCAAGCAAAACAGAGCACAGCATCTCGGCGGGCAGCCTGCAGGATGCCATCCCTTTCCTCCTTCCCAGAGGGAAAAGCGATGCTCGTGTGGTTGCCGTTGTCCCCTTCCTCAGTCCCCAGGCTCTGAGCGCCAGGTGCAGGAGGGTTCAGCAGTACTGGAAAAGGAACTGATGTCTCTAAATATGTACTGCGGGTACAGGTGAAACGGAGGGACAATTGCTGATGGCAAAGGGCCAACAGCTTGGCAAGAGAGACTCCCAAAATTCAGATCTAGTCTCATACCTTCTGGAGCTTCACCACCCCGAGACAGAAGCCATAACACACCATCCGGGGAACCAAGGCAGCGGGTGTCTGCCAAAGCATTGCATGAGAAACCAGGAAAGCTCAGTGCTGCCAGCACCAGTTTTCTTTGTGATATGCTTTGAGATCTGCTGATGAAAAGTGCTACGCAAGACCTGAGGACTAGTAGCCCTTCTTGCCAAAGGCTGCGCTGAGCATCCTGCCCCCAGGGACAGGTACGCGGGACCAGGAAGAGAACACCACAGCCAAAAAGTAATCAGAGAAGTGCAGCAGGATTAATAAGCAGTGTTAATTTAGGGAACGCAGATGCAAGAAAATGATAACCACCATCATACGCAGAGCAAACGCAACATGGAGATATGCTACAGGCCCATGGGTGTCTGAGAGATACAAGCAGCCAGGGCAGGGAAACAGCAAGAGAAAGCAAAGGATTGCTAAACAAACACAGAACGATGCACTGGCTCCTGAAGAAGCAAGGGGACTCCTATTTCCTGGGACAAATATTAATGGAAAAAGCCATTTTTGTAGCCCAACTGCAGAAATTGTCCTGAACCAGACAGGGAAGGCTTGCAAAATTACACCATCACTTGGAAAAGCTGCATTGCCAGAGAGTGTTTAGGCATCCAGCTCACGGGGGATTTGGGTGGTTTGGGAGAGTGGCAGCTACACTTCCCCAGCTGGGGGTTTTTGGCACTTTTGGACTGAGCGAAAACTACCCAAAACTCTCAACAAACTTTACTCCTCCAGGCCTCCTTCCAGGTCTCACCTATAATTCACTCAGGAGAGAAAACTTGTGATTTTACCCTGGATTTTCACTAGCCAAGAGCTCTCCTGCATCTTGGCAAGTGAGGGCAGGCCTTTGGCGGGGACACCCACTTGCCCCATGGCTCCCACTTACCGCCAGCCACAGTTGGGCCAAGCACAAGTGTAGGGCTTCTCACCGGTGTGCCGACGAAAGTGAGCCTTGAGGTGGGAACTCTTGGTGTACATCTTGCCGCAGCCCGGGTGCGAGCACTTATGGATGCGGACAAGGGAAGGGGGGACTTTCTGATACTTGGGGGTTGCCTCCACCTCTTGCACATCCCCTGGCCTCATGGCGACTGGCAGGGGGGCAATTTTGACATATTTTTGGTCCATGATGGTGACAGGAGGCTGGACCTGAGGGAGAAGGGACAGGTTTTGGCCCTGCATGCTGATAACCAGCTGGGCCACCCTGACACCACCCATAGCACTCTGTGCTAGCGGGCTGCCACTGTCCATCTGGAGAGGCTGGATTTGGAGGACAACAGGAATGCTCCCAGCAGCTACTGCCTGGTCACTACCACCAGCTGTCCCTCCAGGCTGCGCAGCGTGTGAGACATCTTCTTCTTGAACCACACTGGAGACAGGCTGTCCCACAGCGCTACCTAAGCTGATCTCAGATTTGATCTCGACTTTCTCTCCAGCTGGGTGCAACTCGCTTGCTTCGTCTTTGAGGAACTCGGCCTTCTCCCTTAGGAACTCCTCAATCTCCTCCAAGGTGGGAACGAAGTCCTGGGAGCGGTTGCTGCAGAAGTCGGGCAGCCTGAGGTGAGCCTCGCAGACAGGAAATTGGGGTTTTGTGTCTTCTGCCTTTGCACCGGATAGAGGGAACGAGGTGCCTTCAGGGTGGTTGGTGCTGCCTGCGAGGAGATGGCCAGAGCCTTCTGGGTGGCCGGACACCCTCTCGCTGCTGTGCCCCCGCAGAAGGGATGGCGGCATGCTGCGTTGCAAGGCACTGGCAGAGCTCTCGAGCAGGGAAGAGCTGGTCAAGGAGGGCAGCAGCTCGTGGCAACTCACAGAGACCATTTGTTGACTCACGTCCTCTCCCCAGACAAAGCTCTTGGCTCAGTGGGATCAGAAACCTCTGTAAGAGCTCATCTGGGGCTCCTGAGGCTGGGGAAGTCTTCGTTCATCTGCAAGGGAACACCACCAAGGTTATTTCCAAATTATTTTTAAAGAATAAACAAGAAAACCTCAACCTTTGAATAAAATGGATTGTGCATTAGAAAGAAAACATCAAAACTAGTCAGCGGCCTTTGTTTTTAAAGAGTCTGTTGCTCCAAAACCACATGCTAACTGTTTTCCTATGCAGGACACCAACAGGCTGCAAAGAGATAGATTGCCCCCAGAAGCAAACTTCTCCAGGGAGTTTTTTAAGGTAAAAATACACAATGAAACACTTCATCCCTCTTCCACCTACGCCAGAGGGCAGGTATGTGCTGTTAGATGGCAGAGAGGATGACTTGTGGCTTACAACTAGGAGTTAACTGAGATCCAAGAGAGGGTCCTGGTTTCTCCACGCTGCCAATGTTGGTACAACCGCAGCCTGGTGCGGACCTGTGCCGGCTGGATTAAAGCTAACTGCTTTGGGAACAGATAACAAGGCAGGTCTGAGAGCGCCTGCTGCCAAACTGCTCGGGGCCCTGGTGAGCCCTCACCAGCAGCCACGCCGCCGCGGTTCCGCTGGCGATCGGCGCCTGAACGAGCGCGTTTAAAGCCAGTTCAGGCAGGTCTGCCCCAGCCCAGTCCCACCTCCAGAGAGCATCGCAGACAGACTGTCTGGGGTCAGCTCACGGGGCCCTCGAGGACACAAACACCGCGTTTCAAACAGGTGAGAAAGATCACAACATCTCCGGGTTAGACCTGTGCCATCTCCAGAAGGCGGCTGGTCTCCCAGGGTTCAGCACATGGAAGCCACAGGCCCTGCTGGGAGCTCAGTGCCGGAGCAGCCAGACGCCATCCCTGCCCCTGCCAGAGGACAGCCAGGGGACTGCATCCTGCTCCTGCAACACCCGAACCACCCGAGAAGGCAGGATCTTCTTACTTTTCACCTTTAATGCAGAAAGTGAGTTTCCAAGAGAAAGAAAACCTATGCCAAAGTCTCTTATGAACCTTTTCCAGAGTAAGTGACTGAGTCCATGAGATTCGTAGAGCTGCAAACCAGTCAAGCCAGTCCTTGTTATCAGTGCTCCTCAGGGTCCCGAGAGCTGGGAAAGGGGATTTTTGAGAAGCAGTTTGGATGTGATACAAAGGCTCTTCTCCTTAAGAAGGAGTAATCCCCACATTGTTCAAAATCTGCTAAGAGGAAGATGTCACGTTGCTGGGGGCCATTTGCAGCACTGCCCACAGTCTGTCTCCAGCACAACTCTGCACCAACAAGTCACGATGAGCAGAGGCCATCGTTGTGCACATGTAAGGTAAGAAAGGTGTTTGGGCCGATCTCAACCTTCAGGCTTCAAGTTTTCACCATAACACAATTTCATGAACCATCGCCTTCAAGGCAGCACCCAATTTCACGTCTTCCTCCACACCAGTTTTATGATCTCTTTCTGATCTCTGCTTCTCTGACTCTCATCTCCTCTTTCTACAAGCTGCAGAGGCTAGAAAAGCCTTCCCCCTCTGGCTACCAAACACTGCTGCTTACCTCTTCCAGAAAGGCTTAAAACCTGATTTTCCAACAAGGTGTCCTTGCAGAGCAGCTCGGGAAGTCTCCATCCCTTCAGTATGCCCCCAGGACAACCGAATTAAACTATAAACTCCTCAGCTCTGGAGCTGAGTAGATATCTTGCAAATTCAGCGTGAACAGTTTTGTTGAACTGACAACAGGAAGAAAAGCACAACCAGAGGGCAGGAAGGTCCGGTGGTTAAGATGCTGGTTTGGGACTAAGGAGATCTGAGTAGGGTCTCCTGCTCTGCTGCAGCCTTCTCATGCAACCTCGGGGTAGTTGCTGGGTTGCTCTGGTCCTCAGCATCCCATCTGAGCAGGGGCAATAGTAACGTCCTACCTTGCAGAGCAGTGCTAAGGAGAAATGTGGGACCTGGTGGCATGCTCCATTACTAACAGACTCTGTAGATATCTGTCACAGGTGTCAGTGCCTTCCCAATCCAAGGCATTTTTGCAAATTACACGTCAATAGTGTTGTCAGCCCAGAGTAGCAACTGCAAGAAAATGGAGAACTGACTTTGGCCTTCGGTGAAGCATACTGCAAGACAAGGTCAATGTTGTTTTCAAGCTTCACTTTGCATTTCCATTCCTATAGTTCTTCAAATCCCTAGGAGCACTCAATTGCTGTATGAAATCAGCAGATGTGCAGTTGGAGCACATGGAGAAAAAGCAATTTGCCCAAGGTCAGCCAACACGCAGGAGCCAGGAACTCAGCCGAGGGTTACGACTCTCCTCTCGTGACCAAACACCACGAACAAACACCTGTACCCGCTTCAGAGCCGGGACTGACACTCACTGTGTCCGTGCAAAACTTGGACTTCCAGGACAACTCCGACACGCTAAATCAGTCGAACACTTAGAGCCAGCGCCACGTGCAGCTGATCCCTCAGTGACATGGGGATGCCCCATGCGTTGACCCACCAAGGACAACTGAGCGTGGGCAAAGTCTGTCCCCACGGCTGTCCCTAAACCCCACGGCAGGGCACAAAGCCAGGAGCAGGCTGGAAACCCGCCGGGGACGAGGAGACCCGAGCCTGACCCGGCGACTCGCTTCGTCTCCGGGGGGAGGAAAAAAACCACACACCCCCCCACCCCGCCGCCCTTGCCCCCGCCGAGCCGCCCCTCCGCGGGTGCGGGCAGCTCCGCGGAG
>VXBH01009413.1:338517-372995 GCA_013400035.1 Rynchops niger
ACCCCGCCCCGGGCCGCCGGTGTTGGGCTTGTCCCGGGTCTGCCACCTTGTCCGACTGCTGGAGCTGGTCCTCGAGGAGATGCCTCAGACGCTGCCGCCGCTTGCCATCGTCTCCTCTCCATGTTCATTTACGCTGGAAACCATCCAATTTCTCCAGCATTTCAGGGGAAAAAAGTCGAGTCCGAGCAGGTAGCAACAGTAATGGTTGCTGCCGGCATCCCTTTGGATACAGGCTTTCATTTCAGGAGGAACAGTTTTGGCAGGGTCATAGTGTTCAGATGCTGCTGCTGTGACAGGGAGGAGGTGCATGGGGTCTTCTGTCCTCATCCTGGCTTTGCAGGCACCTTGTGGCTTCCTGAGAAGAACAGTTTGGGTTGGAGCCCGTGCAAGGCCGAGTTGAGAATGGCCTTGGGGCTGCCTTTGACAGAGGAAAATTCTTCACAGAACAATCGGCCACTGGAATAATCTCCGTGGGGAAGTGGTGGATTCCCCATCACTGGACACTTGGAAGATTCAGCTGGACAAGGTGCTGGGCCATCTTACCTAGACTGTGCTTTTGCCAAAAAAGGCTGGACCAGATGATCCTTGAGGTCCCTTCCAACCTGGGATTCTGGGATTCTCTGACTGTCGGCTGAGCCCCACCTGACCACGCAGAGCAGCAGGCTCGCAGGCTGCCTGCCAGCAATCCTCTGCCAGCAGCAGTGGCTTTCCAGGCTCGCAGGGTCACTCTGAAATGCCGGGTGTTCCTTGTGGCATGAGAGGAGCCACACACCCTGCAACAGAAAAAAGCATGAGAGTAACAAAAATGACAGCGTGCCGCCCCATGCACAGGGCAAACGCACAGAGAGAGGAATTGTGTTTACCTTGGCGCTCTCAAACCTCTTGTAGGGTTTGATGGTGACAGTGGTTTGGGGTTAAATATTTAAGCAGAAGAACAATTTTGTGGCAGGAAGTGCCAATCTAGGAAAAGGGAGTTTCTCTTGCCTACCACAGCGAGCCCCATAAACCCAAGGAATTAAGCGCAGAGTTTCTTTCTCTGCTTGGTAAGAAGCATGAGATCTGAGCCTGAACAAGAACTCCTGGACGAGAGTAAGGCTTCACATTTGGAAAAAAAACAAAAACCCAAGCCAACAAAACAAAAGATCCCGAAAAAAACCCAATGATGAAGGTGCATGGCCATTTGGAAAGGACCACCCGCAGCTATTCCCCTGACTCGCTGCTGTGCCTCTGGGTGTCACTTACCCCATGTCTCAGCATCACAGTCTTTAATGTACGTGCTGATAATACTTAAATTCCTTGCAGGGACCGGGAAAGTCTTCACTCTTCAGCATCCTCAGGCACTACCTACTGCGATACTGCAGGGTTCAAACACAAATGGCTTTGACTTACACCGTGCCACACACAATGACTGGCGATAGCAACGGGGAGCAGTTCTTCCCCTGGGTTTGTACAGCACCTAGCGGAGCGGGCGGGATGTTCACGCCGGAGACCCACCACCAACACGCTGCAGCGAGTCACGGGGAACGGCAGGCGGCTCCGCACCGCCTGCTCCGCCCGCTCGGCGGAGGAAGGGGGAGGGAGCGGAGCCGGCCCCTTCCCCGGGGGGTGCTCGGCGGGAGCACCGGCGGACCGGGGGTTTGGCCTGGGGAAGGTGCAGCCCCGGGGCTCCCCTCGGGGCCCGCGGCTCGGCCCGGAGATGGGATCGGGGCCCAGATCCCGCTGTCTCCGCAGAGGGCGGGGCATCGCTTCGCCCCGCCCCCGACCGCGCCCCTCCGGCCACGCCCGCTGCCCCGCCCTTCACCGCCACAGCGCCCCCCAGCGGCCGTCGGCGCCACCCCGCTGCAGGGCGCGCTGTGCCGCGCCGTCCGTCAGCGACACACACACACACACACACACAATCGTCCCGTTTAAACACCTTTTATTTCCTCCTTTTCATAAAAATTTATAATAGCCTTCCTCTTAGACCGTATACAAAATATTTACTCTACCGAATAAATAAAACATGAACATCTCGCAGACAGTACGTGATCTCCAAAGGAAAAACAGCATCCACACATCCTTCCTTCCCTAAGCCGGAGATTCAGGAGCCTCACGTTACCACGACATTCTCCCTGCGCCCCACCTCAGCACCCCCGGCGCTCAGAAGGGAAGGCGAAGCACAGCATGCACCACCCGGGAGAAGAAAGCACAAGTGCTCCCACTGCCTGACACAGGAACGCTGGCGGTGACCCTGGCTTGTACCCATAGCGGTAAGTCCCGCAGAAAAATCAGGTCCTAGAGAGGTTTCTATGTTCACCCAAGTCGTATCAGTAACAGTGTGTAAGGGATGCGCTTACCTTCACTAGAACATGCCCTGTCCCTTGCTGCTCTACACGCGACACACATGAAGCTGGTCCTGGCCACACGCTGGGTTGGCCACAAAGGACCATCTTACAAAGAAAGGAGTTTCTCACCACATGCTCTGGAAAATGCCTCTTCCTGTCAGGAAGAAAGGGGTTTGGTAACAACAGAGCACGTGGATGGGGCCATTGCAGCGACAGCAAATGGAACGTCCCTTGCAGGTTTGGGGACGACAGCCCAGCTCAGGACCTACAGAGCCAGCTCCTGGCCAGGGCCGGGATCACGCTGGCAGGAGGCTGCCACCATGAAGGGTTATGAAATGCTTTATGGATGGGGCAAGGCCACACCGAGGGGGATGCTCCCACCCACGGCTGGGGCAGAGCCAGTGTCGCACCCCAGTCCCTCACGCTGCTGCAAACCCCTGATTTCCCCCAAACCTCTCTTCCTCCTGCTCCCTCGCCCCGATCTCAACTCATTCTCCTCTGAGATCCCTGCCTTCTTCTCCATCCCTGTATGCAGAAGGCTTGTCCCCTGCCTGCCCACCACCCACCCAGGACCTGGCTGCACGTGGCGGTTTCCCACCCACCTCCTCTCCCCCTGCCAACAGCCACGCTCCCAGGGAAAACGGCCCAAATCTCTTTGGGCTTGAACTCCCATGGGGGACAGGGTTCGTGAAGACAGAGCTGGGTCTTGGCAAACAACTCCTTCCCGTACCCATCTGCCCACTCTGTCAGCAGCTGGCAGAGGGCCCAGCACACTTCTGGAGTAATAGGAGGGTAAGACGGAAAGAAGCAATTACTGAATCCGCTGGGTTTCACTCCAGATGGAGAAATGGGAAGAAGAGTGCCAGGGGGAGGGGAGAAATCAAAGAGTCTCTTGGTGGATAATCAAGTAGCTCTCTCATACGGGCTGAACTGGCTAAAACAAGAGCAGTGCAGCCAGAGGACAAGTGGATAAGGAGCCCCTGGTTCAGACTGGGTCGTGTCTCTCCAGCTGGAACGGAGGATAAGCTCTGCTATCAACCCAGCCCCAGGTCAGACCAAAGCAAGATGATGGGCGCTCGTCTGGGATGCAAAGAGCAAGAGCAGCTGGCTGCAAAGTCACGAGTTCAGTTGCTCAGCGGTCTCTTTTCTGAACATGAATGAAGTAAATACAGGCACCTCCCCAGAAGCGTATCTGAATTATGAGAAAACTGGACAAACCCAGCCTGCCCTCTCCTAGGAGCAGTGAGATCAGAGCCAGCTCTCCACATGCAGATGCCAGACTTGCCGAGGAGACCTGGGTGCCAAGTCTGGGACCCAGCACAGTGAAGGGGGTGGGAGAACAGGGCACATCTGATCTGTCGGTGAAGGACAGGTCTGAGACCCGACCTGAACTGACTAATCCTACGCCCTCCAGCTCCAGAACCTGCTGCACATGCTCTGAGCCCAAACCTATTCATGTCCCCCAGCTACAGCCAGGCTACAGCTGCACTGAAGCCACCTCAGCGGACGGAGGGCAGGTCACTCGGGGAACCTGGCAGACTTAAGTCTTCTCCTCTTGAGGCACAGATACGAGTGATGGATGAAGAACTGCAGCGTCTCCCTCCTCCATGTTCCAAACCAAAGGGTATTATAAAACAAGGCTGTCTCCCCCGCCAGCCTGTTGCTTTTTCAAGGATCACTTGGATGCCCGTCGTGAAGCATTTAAGGCCTTTATCATCAAACCCGTACACCTGAAGTTTAGTGTGGAAGTACTCCTTAGGCACTTAAACCAAATGTCTCAATTATCAAAACCACTTAGCATCGTAGCAGCCTCTGTGTGTGAAGATTCCCATCATTTTACATTAGAAAAAATAAAGGATACTTCAGCACTCAGGTAGGGACCTGTTTGAAAAATCTTGGGCCGGAGGTTACTGATCACTAGGAGCATTCATCCAAGAAACACTCCACCTTTGGCAATAACATTTTGCCTCAAAGACTTCCTCCTGAAGCCTTAAGTGGACAGACCAGGGTAGGAAGTACAGACAAAAAACTGTTTCTGTAGGTGGTTAAGCAGCTGACAAATCCATCCCCAAAACAGCTGCATTTCAGCACGCAAACCTTGTTGTGGGAAAGGGAGGCTGGTAGGCATATAATTTGAGAAGAAATAAAATAAAAACAGTCACCCTTTACGGGAAAGAAATGTTTAAAAAACTTAGGAGAAGCCCTCTCAGGACCCGTCTGCAGACAGCAGGGGAGTAACCTGGCTTCCATGCCAAGGAATAGTCTGACAAGACCTTGCAAAAATAGCAACAGATTGCCCTTCAGCAGAGCCTCACCACTGCATCTCACTGCCCACACACCTCCGCAGAAAATTCGTCACAAACACTTTGTTTAGACCAGCCAAAGTTAAGGACTGCTGAACTTCTGCACACTCCCAGCCTGGCCTCCAAACACCCAGTTCATCCATTGCTCCGTGCACCACAGGCAGGGTTTGGATCGTTTCGAAGTTTGAGTGCTGACTGTGGGCCAGGACCTTGACTCCTGCTTGGTGTGCGGGTAGTTTTTGAGTGGTAGAAATCCGCCACCAGCAGAATTATTCCACCCGGATGGGGAATGGGACTGGCCAGAGGGACACACAGCGGCAGCCACTCTTCTGCCAGTGGAAGATGACTCACAGCTGGGAGCTAAACAACCTCAACAACGCAGGAACATTTGATCCCAGCGCTATGGGAGCAAGAGGGACTTTGCCTTTCTTGAACAGGTTAACTGTTTACGCTGTGCCTCAATAAGAACCTTGACTCCTGTCTGGAAATAAAATAAAATAAATTAAAAAAATCCCAAACAAGTGTAACAGTAAATACATATTCTGGATCAGCAAATGACAGGCACAAACAGCATCAAGAGTTTCTGTCCTGCTCCGCGTCTTGTCCAACACACCAAGAACTAAGCGGCTGCATGCACGTTTTGTCCTACCTCCCTCCCGTTCACGGTGCTGTTTCCAGCACACTCTGGGCGTGCTGACAAGGTGGTAACTCAGCCACCGCACTGGGATGCGGCGTGCTCTGCAAGGTGTGCTCCTGCCAGCCTGCAAGCACAGCCTCAAACCTTTCTGTCTGGAAGGAAGAGCCTGGTCTAGAAGGCTGCTTTGTGCCCACATCTTTGAGGGAAAACAGACACAGGCTGTGACCGACCCCAGGTACCTACTGGAGCAGTGACTACGGCCGAGTTCAACTAGCCATCAGTGGGTGTCAACTAGCCATCAGTGGATTCCTCCACCTTCCTCAGGGATGGTACCCTTGTTCTCAGGTAGCCTCCCAGGAGAGCTCTCCCTGTTCTACTTCATTGTCACGGGACTGAAAACCCTCCAAGAACAGATTTTCCCTGTGATAGGGCAGCATATTTTAGGGTCCAGGTGTGGAAGAGCCACAACAGCCTAGATCTGTTACGGGAGAGAGCAGGCAGCAGTTCTGAGCGCTGAGGAGTGAGAGGTCAGAGTTACTGAGAACTGCGTAGGAAAAGCTAAAAACAATTGTTTAAAAAAAAAAAAAAGAATTAAGTCCTTTCCGTCTGATGCAACTTAGTACGTAGGTAAAAGATAAGTCACCTTTTGGAATTGGTCCTAATGAAACGTTACTTGTTTTTCCAAAACAAGACATAGTAACTTTTCTCCTAAATGGTTTCTCCCAGTCAGAACAGAAGTGGGGAAGGACGAACACGTGCATGCACATATATGCACCCCCTTTGCTCCAAGGCCAAATCTTAGCCACCCATCTTCTTTTTTTTTCCAAGGAAATCTCCTCCCAGTGTCCTATTTGCAGAAGTATTGCTCAAGAGGTTGAGTAAAACTACAACAAGCAGTAGAAGAGGATACAGCTATAACTGGAAAACAGGAGAGCCAATGATTTCTTCCTCCTCTCCCCATACCACTGCCTCTCCTGCTCAGTTTAGGTAGAATTACAGAGAAACATGACCCGTTATTAAAGGAAAAGTCCATTCCCTTTCTCTCCCCTGTACAAACCCCTTTGGTGCTGGCTGTGCAGTGCTTTCTTTTGATAAAGGCACCTTTGGAAAGCACTTATGGCCCGAAGCACAATGCCCCGATGCCTCGTATTTACACCTGAGATTAGCCCTGCTGCATCTCTCCCGGCCCCAGCCCACAACTAGCCCCCAGGGCTACAGCAACAGCATGGGGAGAGCAGGTATCACACGAGGCCTCCCACAATCGGCTGTGTGAACATGCACACATCTCATTTTGCCACATGCAGGCACCCACGCGCTGCCCTTGTGCCTTCCACGTCACACTGAATACTTCGCCATGTCACTCTTATCAAAGACAACTTTGGTTGCAAAGTAAATGGCTACCAGGCCAAAGCCGGCAGCTGACACCATGTAGGCAGTCACCGACTGCGTAAACTGGACGATGGACCCCATGAAGAGGGAGGGGACAACCTGAGAGAGGAGGAAAGCACTGTCCAAAATAGCCAGGTCCAGGCAGATGCCTCGTCCTGGAGCCACAGAGTCCGGTTCTCCCACCATCATCATGAGCGAGACGTCGCAGGAGGAGCTGACGCACAGAGCCGAACCGGCGGCTGGAGGGGAGGAGGAGGAGGAAGAGAAGAGGCTCCCAGCATGTCCGTTCTGATAAGGCAGCTTCTGGCTGGAAAGGAGGCCTTTAGAGAAAGCTGATTTCTTATTCAGTCGAGCTGCATCTTCCTCCTCTTTGCTCTTATATTTATGCAAAAATACCTAGGGGAAAGAAGGAAGGCACGTGAGGAATGAGAAGGCAGAGGTAGGGTGGAGCAAGCGAGGTGGGGGGCAGAGGGGCAAAGCCACTCTGCTTTGTGTGCCTTGGGTCAGGCTGTTAGAGGTGGGGAGTGCCTGCAGTGAGCCTGGCCCACGTGAGATGGCCTCCAGGAGCCAGCCTGGCTTTTCCCGACTGGCACAGGATTCAAAGCAACCCTGACTCACCGGGGGAATCTGTCCAAACGGGGCCTTTGTTGTGCTGGAGCTCAGCAGAGTGCTGCAGCCCATAACCAGCCCAGGCTTTGCACTTGGGGACATTTTGAGCTGAGCCCTGGGTTGTCACCTCCTCACTGGGTGCCCAGGGAAGCCGGGCACCAACTGCAGCTCACCCCATCCTGAAATCGGCCGACGCACGCTTACAGGAGAGGACTGAAGGGCTGGAGCCCACTTTGGACGTATCAGAGCCAGCGCACGCCAGTGCAAACAGAAGCGTTTATAAAGTAGAAACTCAAAGCCTTCCTGCAGAAGAGCCCAAAGGGCAGATGAACACTTCAGAGCCCTGGATGCATGGCCACTTCTTAATACCTGATACTTAAAAGGGACACCAGCGTAGATGACACAGTGCTGAGAACTCAGGAAAGGGCTCTTTTCTCAGCTCTGCAATGGACCGTGCATGCGTGACCTCAACTGAGTTGCTTCATCTGCCTGACCTGAGCCTCCTCATTCAGGCTAGGAAAGGGAGGGGGAAGAAAAATCTTCTCACCCATTTTTTGCCTCACTTTGTTCAAGCTGTGAGATCTCTGGGGCATGGCTCACTCCAGCAGTATTCACACAGAGTTATTTGGATCAAAAAGCTCTCCACGTTAATGCCAACAACTAATGGGCAGTCATGTGCAGACAGCAAAAACGTTGCAGAGCTCCAGCTTTAAAACTCCAGGGCGTTTGCAATTACGCACGACCACTGGTCTGCATGGGGAAGAGCAGATAACGAAGGACATGTTAATCCATTATCCGCACGGTGAGACTGAACAAACAACAAAAATAAAAAGGTAAAGACAGCACCCGTTTGAGAGCAGAGAGCACTCTACTCAGCTGCAGGGCTCAGAGGGGCTTGCCTGAACTATCCTTCATTTTGGAGGAGGGACCCGCTGGTGCTGCAGTGCGGGCACTCCGGCTCTGTTGCAGGCCATCCCAAAGCTTTCAGCAGCCCTGGCACCCACCCAGCTACACCCAGCCCTGCCCTGGCGTATGTCAGCACCAGCCAGGCTCCTTCGTGCCGCCCCGGGCCATGGCTGCAGATCTGTAGCACAAACACTTTCAGATTCCATCAGAGAGGAGAAACCAGATGAGAAGAACTTCACTAAATAGCAATCACCTTCCAAAAGCTTTACCGGGGCTCTGCTCGCTGTACCCTTCAACTCCTCAATTCTGCCCAGGCTCATGAATTTACACTTAAATGCATCAATCCAGGACTGTCACTTATCTTATGAGGAGCTTAAAAATCCTGCCACATGCCTCCTATTGCCATCAGACTTCAAAGTACCTCAAAACCCAGCACAGAAAGAGCATTGTGTGAGCCAAACCAGGATGTCCCCCACAGTTCCAGCCCTTCATATTTGATGCAGACATTCCCAGAAGCCTGTTCAGCTGCCCTGAAGGCCCGTGCCACATTTCTTGGTTTCTATACTGATCCAGGCTATTCAGAGAGGCGAGTTCTGTCAAGCGTGTTTGAATACCTAGTGCAGAGAATTAATTTCAATCTAGAGAAAATGACTTACACACATACTCACAGGAATGAGCTTAGTGAGAACCTGCACTTTAAAACCAAACCTTGTAACACAAGAAACAACCACAGGAGCCACCAGTGCCTCCATCAGCTGCTTTATCTCCCTCTATAGTTGATGGGGAGTGGTGGGAATGAGGAACTTAGCTCTCCCTAATCTCCTGCCGAAGACGTGAGAGCCCACCATGCACCTCACCTCTACCGAGCTTCCAGGCACTGTCAGGACATGCAGGTCTTTTCCTCCTGTTCTAGACAAGGTTTAGTGGCCATGCGGAGATGAGAGGGCATGCAGGAGAACGGAGGGACTTACACAGCCTGCGCAAAGCAAGGAGCTCCAGCGGAGGTGGCCCTGCAGGCTTTCACCAACGATCCCGCACAGGGTGGAAGCAACAGCCACTTGGGATGCCCCTTCCGCTGATTCGCTTTGGGAGGCATGTTTAAAGTTAAAAAAAAAGTGGGGGGAAAAAAAAAAAAAAGAGAGGGCAAAAAAAATGATGACAGATTTCAACAGTAAGAAAAAAGAAGAGAACAGAAATGGGGAAGAGGGAGAATTTTCTGCAAAAAGCATTTTAGGGACTACTTCTTGTGGGGTCTCCCTGCAGCCTGCTGCAAAGTAGTTGGTAAAGGAAGGAGGAACTTTCAAGTCAGGGCAACAGAGAGACCAAACCCAGCTATACCCCACACCTCATTGTACTGAGAGTGTTTCCCCGTCAAGCCTTTGGCAAACATCTGGGCATGTGGCCTTCACATTCCCAGCCTGTGGAGTTTGGTTTTCATTCCGTTGATATTATGTCCATGGGAGATCCCAGCCAAAACGAAGCTTTTGCAAAGCAGAACACTCCCTCGTACCCCTATTTTGACAGGGTGCCTGGTGCAAATTGGGATGGGTTGGTCAGAAGTATTTGTTCAATGTGAACATCTGGATGCCTGTGGTAAAAACTCCTACTTATTTCACTGCATAGTGAACCGCCTGCCATTGGGATGAAAGAGCTGCTCTCAAACCACAAATTAATTTTGCATTTGCAGCACAAGAGAAACTCCTATTAATCCAGTGTGCAACTCAGGAACCTCCTAGGACTTCTCCACAAGGATAACATCTGTGGGACAGGATTACTAGCTTTCGCATTGGTGTCAAAAGTTTCACAACGTTTATTCTTGTTGGAGCTAGAGGAATAGGAGGAACCTCAGTTTATGTACAAAAATCGGAAAGCAGGAGCTCTAAGAGCTGAAAATTCTTGAGGGTTTTAGCACCTCACATTGGCAGTGCTGCAGATGTGACTCGGTTGCAGAATGCACACAGGTATAACTAACCTGCATCAGTTCCCCTAAAAATATGCAGAACATAGAGGAACGTAGGACATCCCTTTTGATACACCAATCCTAGCTGATTTCTCACATCTTACCCACTCGCCACTTTTTAAAATTGCATAATGCTTGCTGTAAGCAGGGGATGCCTAAGGAAGGAGATGTTAAATTCTCTTATCTCCTCCATTTCAGATGAGTCTTCAGAGAAGACACAGCCTGGAGACAGAGGCACACGTGGCAAACCTTTGCACAGAGGCACATGTTTCTCTTCCATGGGCTGATCTGACTGTACCAGCTGCAAGTGGCAAAAGAGGCTGGCCGAGCTGTCCTCACAGCTAGCCAGCACATTGGCCTCTGGAGCAGATCCCTACCTGTTTTTCATGATGATAGAGTGATGCCAGGGTGTATGGCAGGATCTGGAGTGCAGAGAAGGTAAAGCCCGTCAGAGCAGCTGAGATGGTCACAACGACGACACTGTGGGAAAGGCACATGACAAAGGCAGCCACGGGGAAGAACACCACACTGGCCAGGTAGACCGCCCGTGTCCCAAACTGCTTCACCATCCGGTCCATGATTGTCGAAAAGAAGATGGATGTGACGCATTGCAGGAAGAGGCCCAAACTACCCATCCGGACACCTGCAGGTAAGCAGAGGTGGTGAGAGACACTGCCCTGACTGCACCCAGGCTTCACAAAGCCAAACACCTTTGGGCCTCCTTCCCTCTCCTTCGGTGCCCAACTCAGGACAGTCCGGGCAGAGTGTGGCACAGCCGCAGACAACCCCGGCAACCACATGGCTGGGTCAGGAAGCAGAACAGCATCACCGAACATAGCCCCTGTCTGCAGCTCCCACCCTCCACCAGCAGCGAGTACTTTCTACTCTGCTCCCGGGCACCCCGGTCTAACTAAAGGGGCAATGGGAGATAGGAACCCAAATGCCATTCTTGTCTTTTGAAGTCATTGGCACCTTTCTACTCTTGATCCAGGATCTGTCACCTGCTCATGAACCAGGATCTGTTGTTATCTGATGCCAAAACCAGCAATAGAACAAAAGGAATTGTGCTTACGCCAAGGTAAAGTACACAACATCCACTAAACGACTGCAGTATCCGGTAGCAATCCGGACCTTACCCTTTGCAAAGATCTATCAGATTTCAGGGAATTAAAACCATTAACTCTTTGAAGCAAGGATCATTACTCAACACATGTTTCTATGACAGCTAGCACAATGGAGTCCTGACCTGTTGGAAGCTATACAGTGCAAGTGTTAAACAATAATTAAACTCCCTCTAAGTTAAATAGACATTCAGCACAAAGAGGCAGTGTACTGCAGAGCTCATGGAAGCAGTGAGTGGAAAACTCAGAGGGAAAGATATACAGCTGGAGGAGGAGGGCCAGGAAGGTGCCTCCAAGAATAAAATACTTAGATTAGTGAGAGCAAAAGAAGGTCTGGGCAGCAAGTCAAGGCTCTGGCACAGCACAGCAGGCAAAACGGGACAACAAGCAACAACAGTAAGCAGGTAACGTGCGGCAGTGAGCAGTATCCCGTGATGTCGACGCGACAGCTACTGACTGCAGCGGTAGCACTACGAGAAAGCACTGGAGAGAGAGGTGAAAACTGGGGAAACTGCTCAAGGGCTCCCCAGATACAGATGTGAGACGAGAATCTCACAGTAGCATGAAAGGAAGATGCAGCAAAGCCCACCGCACCGCTTCTGAACACATCCTGCCTTTCCAACCCCTGCCCTCCAAGAGACGTGGAGCACCATCACCCCTCAATAAAAAAAGAGGGAATAGCAGTAAAAAGACCTGGCAGCAGCAACCACAGCCGGATATGTCCTGTTCAGCACGTAACCTGCCAGACCGTTCTGCCACTTAACAATTCAGCCCCAGGCCAGAGCTGCGCTGCCAGATCTAGTTCTGTGCTGGGTAGCTCAGAGGACAAAGAGGTGTTTCCCTATTTGGTCCACTGTGCAATGCTCTGGGGGCCATGGAGGAATGTTTTGTCCCAACTCACTGGTAGAAAGTCTAGTTTCCTGTAACGTTTTTTTGCATTACTAACAAAGCTGAGCCCATTCCTAGCTCCCACTAAGTGCTCCTATCGTAGGGAATGGGTGCTGCAGCCTCAGAGCAGCTGGTTCACTTCTCACCTTCATCGTAGTGGCGTCTGGCATCCGTGCCTGGCTTGGCTCTGGGGACGCCATGGTACAGTCCTTCCCCAACAAAGTCTGTGTAGAACAGCATGAAAGTCATGAGTGCCATCCAGCTGCAGAGCTCGGCCACGAACAGGCGCCGGATGACCTTGGGGATGCGGCAGTAGAGGCTGTGAAGCCGTGGCACCAACGTGCAGAGGTTTCTCAGGGCCTGCATCACATGCCTGGCCTGCAGGAGACAGGAGCTCCGGGAGAGCTGGCAAGAGCAGCAGGCAGGAGGTGAGGGCTTAGGAGGAGCATCCTTCAGTGCAGGGCCATCCAGAACATCTGCCTGGGTGGCTGCCTCCTCCGTCACAAAGAGCGTGGCCAGCACACAGCCAAGGAAAATGATGGCAAGGAGGCTGAACAGACAGGTCTCCTGCCCTCCCAGGTACGGGGCCAGGAAGCTGCCACCCCAGTCAATGGCTGGAAGCAGGTAGCCAATGCAGCCCCCCAAGCTGATCATGAAGGCGTACAGGGAGAAGGCCTGGCGGCAGTTGTCTGGCTCCTGGAAGAGGTCTGAGAGCAGGGCTTCCAGTGGAGTGAAGCAGACTTGGCCGCAGAAATCCAATAACCCGATGCCCAGGATGAGGAAGGCAATCTCCAGCGGGCGAGTGTTGAGGGCAAACAGGCTGGCCAGGCTGCTGGCATGTGGGATAACGAAGAGGCTCAGCAGGACTCCCAGGCACAGCATCCAGATGAAAGGTCGCCTTCGGCCATAGCTGCTGTGCCAGTGGTCACTGGCGGATCCAATTAGCGGGACAAAAACCAAGCCAAGGACAGGTCCTATCCCTGGAAAAGAGAAAAAAGTGGTGTTAGGCGGCCAGATCTGTAGGACACTGGTCTGTACGCATTGTAAAAAAAGCCTGGGATGTTTCAAGAACTCAGTAAGCTCCACTGGGTCACAGCCCCCTCCTCGAAACACAAGGCTGCTCTTGATGTAACAGCAGCCCTGTCACCATCCTGCAGAGACAAGCCTCCATCCTTATTTGCCCCTGCCCTCCAGACTCGAAGGCGAAACAAGCACCTCAAAGACAAGAAAAAAACCTGCCTACCTAAAACCATGGTCATGAACTTCTCCTCCACGCCCACTTCCAGCAGCAGCGGGGGCACGTAGGTTATCCCTGCAGCCAGGCAGACCTCCAGGCCGAACGTCAGGGAATTGACCAGCAGGAGCTGGGTCTTGCGGTTGTGGAAGAGCATGCTGACCCAGGCTCTCTGCACCATGCTGCCCCGACACCCCTTACTGACAGAGAGCTGTGTCGCTCCAGCTGCGGCGCTCCCAGGGATGCCCCAAAGGCAAGGTCTGGAGCTTCCCTTCCTGGTCTGCTGGACAGATGCTGCCTCCCATTTTTAGCAATGGCGAACGAAGGGTCTTTTCCTCTTCCTCGTCTTGCAAGATGTGGCCCCAGCAATGTCGAGGCTGGGTGTGGGTAGGCAGGGATCCCACTCCAGGCTTCTCCTTCTGCTCACATGCTACGGTCTGCGAGAAGAGCGAGCTTGTTAGACACAGCGGGGTCCAGGGCAGGGGAAAAGGCTAAAACCAGGTATCACACAGACACATCATCACTGAGAGAGACAGTCCCCATCCCCACAGGCTTGCAGGCAGGGGAGGAAGATGGGAGGACATCTGGGAGAGCAGCAGGGTTAAAAGACACGAACTATATTGGTGCCAGGTTTCTCTCCAAGGTCTTGTGACAGGTGAGACAGGCACTTGTCAGACACAGTTTGGGAAAATCCAATCCTGCCTTCAGGCTAAGGGAGGTCTAACGACCTCTCCGTGTCCTGTCCAGCCCCATCCTCTCCCGTTGTAGCAGACAGACAAAGGATTTAGGGTCCCCTCTCCCAGTGAAATCAATTAAGAGTCCCCTTCAAGAAGCAGGGCTGCAGGCACTCGCCTGCAGTCACACAGGGTCATCTCCAGAGACCCTGGTCATTAGATGCCACTGCCTAATGACGGGGGCATCCTTCGCGCTGCCCCACAGGCTCCCGGGGAAGCAGTTTCACCCAAATTCTGCCTCCAGCCCCTGAGACTGGGCACAGAGAACAGATGGTGCCTCTGTGGAGTTTCACAAACAAACCTGACCCACTTTAGCCTCATCTAACAGTGAACGGCAATTACCTTACTCATTAGTCTGAGTCATTTATTTGCCCTGTAACATGCTCCCTCTCTCCAGCTTTCTTCAGAGGGGAGAGGCCACCAGATCAGGACAGGGGCTAAGGAGCTAACGCAAGAGTAAGGAGATGTCTCTTAGTAACCTGTTATGAGCCTGCCACTATGTCAGTCTACAATCACAAGAAATCCTGCAAAGTTACCGGCATCGAGTCCACAAAAACTGCTGTTTTGTTAAAAGCACCTGGGGAAGAAAGTCTGTAGTTATGCTGCAAAAGGTAGAATGGGTTAGCAAGTCATCAAGCTCCTGCACAGACACTGATTTAGGAGTAAAACAAATTGCTGCCTAATTCTCAGGATTCATACGCTCCAACTTCTCACCCTAAATGAGCCACTATCGGGTTTCTCTCTGGGGACAAGGCATAACAGGTCCCGCTGGCCTGAATGTGCCTCGTGACCCATTTCTGGACTGTGCAGTGCACTCCCAGTGTGCACGGACGCTTCTGCCTCCTGTCCCACCACAGCGCAGCCCCCAAGTGCTTTGGGTCCTTTGGGATGAAGGAGGCTGAGCAGAATGTGAGACATGCAGGCGGAGGAGTTTATCTCCAATTGCTCCCTCCCTGACTGGGGAAGCTGTAACCGCGTACCTGCCTGCCTGTACACCCTCTCCCTGCCAGGGCAGCTAGCTGGTACAGACTTCCCTTACTTAGCTGCAGAGAGTGAACCATCAAGAGACATGAATTTTGCAGCCTGGTCCCCCTCTCAATTCTTTGCCTCGATTACAGGGGAGAGGAAAAGACTCCTACAGGGAACGTCTCCAGGTCAACACCCGCCTCCCTCCCCAGCCCACTGAGGCAACCAGTGCTGGAGGCCACGGCTGGTGGAGCGGGTCAGACCTCGCAGGGCTGGAAGGGCTGCGGGATGCAGGAGGAGCTGCTGAACCAGCAGTGCTGGCCCTCAGCCTTGCCACAGCTACACTGGGCAGAGGCAAACCTCCACGTTACCACCAAACATGGTGCAAATTAATGTTCCCTAACTTCACGGAGCACATGCATTTGACCTCCATCGCTGCACAAGTGCTGGTAGACAGGTACAGTTGGGACAGTTTCTGCGTTCTCCCTTTTCTCTTTCTTCCCCTCTTGCCGTCAGCCAAGTAACCCACACAGAAACAATGGGGTGAAGCTGGAGGTGTGGGATGAGGTTTTTGCAAAATGCAAGCATCGCTCTCCGCCTCTCGTTGGAGGAGAGGCACCACTCCTGAGCCGAGGAGTTGCCGGGCTGCCAATTACACACAATAAGTACAGATTATTTTCCTTCCAAGATCCCTCACCTTCCCCCTCCGCACTCACTTAGACCTCGACTGTCACAAAAGATATCTCCTTTTAACAACTCTGAACATTTAAATGACTCGCCCAAGGTCAAACAGCAAGCTAACGGCAGAGGGGGAACAGTAACAGTTTTCCTTTAATCACTAGAGGAGGCTTCAAAGGAATACTCGGAGGCCCCAGATATGCTCAGCATTACTTCAGACGCACTCTATCTGCAAGGAAGCGATTGGGGGCAGCAACCACCTTTCTTAGATGTGGGCTAGACACAGGATGTCTCAGCCTTGTTCGTTTGTGATGGGTGCCCAGCTGGCTGACAGCCTTGGGATAGGAATTTAAGCTGCAGCCCTACAGCTCCAGCAGCACAAGCCCGGGTGCTGTCAGCTAGAGGAAGCAGATTCACAAGCCAAAATTAACTGAGCCACTCTCTGAGCTAGAACGGGAAAGGAGATGCAATGTCCACTGTCCAATGTAGTCCAGGGTCTGGAGGGCTTACAGAGGGGGACTAATCCCAAAGTAAACCCCAGACATTAAGTAAAAGATGTCCCACACATACACACACAGAAAAAAAAATTGTTTTCTTCCCTTTTATAGCACTTGGGAGGAAGCAGGAATGCGTCTGTCTCCCCGACTACCTGAGAATTTCAGTTTTGAGGCAGAGGTGCTGAATTTCTAATCAGTAGGTAAGAAAAGACCTGTCTCTTCCCCCCTCCACACCCTCAGAGGGCTTTAACAACAACAAAAAAAATATCCCAGTATTCCCAGAAGCAATACCCATGCACAGCCAGAGATGAGAAGTTGTCAACAGCAAACAAGTTGTAGATACAGTTGCAACAGATTATGAACCCTTTTCTGTTTAAATTGCATTCTACCCCAATACTCATCAATTACTTTTATTATGTTGTTCACAGAATACAGAGAGATGGATTGGTTTAGCTGGGAAAAAATGCCAGTGCAGCGTAGGAAAATCAGCCGAAGCGTTGATCCGCAAGGACAGGGGCAGAGAGATGGAGAAGGAAGGTTCGGGAGGCTCACAGGAGCGGGGCTGAAAGGAAGCCAGAAGCTAGGACTCACCTCCTCCACGCAGCGAGAGGAGATCCAGGTACACGGCTTGAGGAAAAGCTACTGAAGTGGTTTGCAGGCAAGCAGAGGTGGAACTGAGCTGCAGGTACACAGGCGGGTTTGGTTTCAGGGCCCTCCCTGCCTCCTGATAACACCGCGTTATTATTATCGGTGCATTATTGGCACCAGAACCGCGCCAGGGCCCCTGGCACAAAGCAAACACGGGCTGCAGGCACCGGCCCCACGCTGTTCGCAGGAGGCCGAGCCACCGCTGCCCCAAACCAGCCCAGAAGCCCTGGGCTCACACCTGAACATCGCTCAAAGCCCTGCCCTGGTGTTGACATTTGTCACCTTCCCTTGCTGATCCGCTGGCACTTCACAAATAGCCAGCAGAGAGAGATTTAGTACATGGGATTTTTATTTTCTTTTAAAAGACAAGCAGATGCTCCCTTGCAGCTTTGCAGTTAACAATCTGTCTCTAAATAACAGTCCCAGCACCAAGACCAAACACTTCATTTAAACTGCTGATTTTTTCTAGGACAATTTATCTGGCAGACTACACAGGAGGACTGGTTTGAGTCTGGTGCTCTATAACTTTGTCCCGAGCTGGAAGGAGTCAGTTAGGCAAACCATCTCCGAGCTCAGAGATTCTGGTCTGCCAGCAGCAGTTACACACCCCACCCAAGTGAGCTGGTTACCACCTGTCCAGCCCGGTGAGACCTGGCATCTTGTGATGGGAAGAGCTTTTAGGGTGGCTGGTCCAAAAAGCTGCCCGACAACACGCAATTCTTGCCCTCCGGCCTCAGTTTCCTCTAACTTCTACAACAGGGACACAGCGTTTCTCCTTCCCCAGGGAGCACAATGCCAAGCACCTTGACCAGGATAACAGCCAGCCTCCCCAAAAAGGGGGATACCAGCCCTTCTGTGTAAGGTTTCCTGCACTCAGAAGCAGAAGGGAGCCACGTGTGGGGCTTTTTCACAGCTGCTCACTGAGCTGTCGTGCCATGGGGACATCATCTGCTGTTAAGTGCTAAGGCTCTTCCTCTGTTCTTCCTCTCCCACCACAAGGAGAAGCAATGCATCTTTAAACCCAGGGTTTCCCTTTGAATTTTAAGCTTGCAAACCAAGCTTTTCCTTTCCTTTCTCTGCAGAGAAACAACAGATCAACTCCGAGAGGCTGGTTCACCTGGCAGCCAGGTAGGAGGGCGGGTCCCGGGGGCAGGAGCAAAGCAGCACACGCTGCCGGACAAAGCAGAGCAGAGGAGAGGGCCCTCTGCCACCCACCTGCACCCAGGAGCCTTTCCAGCAATGGCAACCAAAGCAGCAAGGATTGCACCTCCTGCAGTCCCGGAGTCTCCTGCCCGCTCCCTCTCCTCCCGCTGGAGCACCCAGCACAGGGAGGAAGGCAGGCGGTCCCTGCGGAGAGCAACCCATCCAGCAGCACCAGGGGGGAGAAGGAGCAGGGGTGAAGCCAGGGAAAGCGGCTTCCGAGAGTCCATTTCTCCAAAGGCAGTGGGGCAGCAGATTGGACTCACCCGTTTCCCCGACTCAGAGCTTGTTCTCCGTTCACATGCTACAGATAAAAGTTTTGACAAAACTCCCTGTGCTTGGCGCAGTGCGGAGACGCAAGCAAGGTCCTGCTTGAAGAAAGCCGCCATCTGAATTTGATACAGAAATGGGACTGAATTTACGGTGATGTCAGACGTACAGAGTCTTTTACACGAAGTGATGCCATCACCAGTAAACGTTCACTTCCCACTTCCCCTCTCTCAGCCAGCACCGACGTTGCTCCGTGTGCCCTCACTAACGGACTTTGAACCGCACCTTTCGCTTTTAGGGGAAACAAACCCCAAGACACCTGAAGAGAGTGGAGTACGCGCAGGGCGCTGACGGATACGCACAGGCAGAGACTGAAAAAAGTCTCTCCTCCTCCCAATCTCCTCAAATCTTTCCAACATACGATCTTAAAAGTAATCGCACCTAATAGCACCCAGACAGAATGAAGATCGAGAGACAGTTTAAAAAATAAAATTTGGGTGTAGCTACATAGCACAGAAAAACTCATTTATTCCTTAGAAGAATCCACACCCTGCCACTCCGTAATCCTTCCAGTCTCTCACACGGGTGCAGAAGGGACAAGAGATGTTATTAAATGTGGTAGCAGCCTCTCTGATTTGTGACAGTCGTGCACCTACCCTGCAATTGAAAAAATAGCCACAGTAATGACCAGGCAACACAGAATTAGATCCATCAACTCTTTGTGACCCGTCAGGCTTCTGTAATAACCTGAGCCCTGTCTTATATGGGAAAAATTACCCCACAAAAGCCTTTGCAGCAAAGGAAAAGCCGTAGCTTTTTGGAGAAGCATCGGAGGGGGGTGGTAGGGGCCGGTGCCGGAGGCAGGAGATGGAGCTCAGGCGGGGGCTGCTCCGGTCCAGCAGCTCCCACGTGAGCGGGACCCGCACTGTCCCTCCCTGCATGGCAGGTTCGGCGCGGAACCCCATTCCCAACAGGCAGCAGAGAGAGGGGAGGGCGAAGGGTATTGCTAACCCTTGGGTTTCCATTCATAACCACAACGTTACATTTCCAACCTTCCAAGGGGCTCTTCATGAACGTTATTAATTCCCCGCTCCCTGGAAGCCCTTTGGAAGAAAGGGTGGGAGAGAGCACAAGAGCGAGTGCTTAGGGAAGGGCTGTTCATCCAGTGCCAGATCCTTTCACAGCTATCAGTGTCCATTCACTGCAGCTGAATGTGAAATACACCATGGAGAATAGCTCTGGCAGGCTTGCGCGGGATGAAATGGAAAACTCACCTGACCTCTCCTGACCCTCTCCCCTTCCTCCCCCCCCAAATCTCCTTGACCCCATTCACAGCGTGGGGAGAGGGGAGCGGTCATTAAGCAGGGATGGGAGAACTGGCGATTTATTTAGTCCCTCTGAATTAACTCCGCGTTTCCTTTGAGCTCACGGGCTCCATTATATCGGCCTCGGCAGCTCAGCCTTAGGGAAAGAGCAGCAGCAGGTGGAAATCCCCTCCGAGGAGAACAAGGAAGACCCGGGTGCCCCAGCCCATTTGAAATTCCCTCCCTCNCACACGCTGCCGGACAAAGCAGAGCAGAGGAGAGGGCCCTCTGCCACCCACCTGCACCCAGGAGCCTTTCCAGCAATGGCAACCAAAGCAGCAAGGATTGCACCTCCTGCAGTCCCGGAGTCTCCTGCCCGCTCCCTCTCCTCCCGCTGGAGCACCCAGCACAGGGAGGAAGGCAGGCGGTCCCTGCGGAGAGCAACCCATCCAGCAGCACCAGGGGGGAGAAGGAGCAGGGGTGAAGCCAGGGAAAGCGGCTTCCGAGAGTCCATTTCTCCAAAGGCAGTGGGGCAGCAGATTGGACTCACCCGTTTCCCCGACTCAGAGCTTGTTCTCCGTTCACATGCTACAGATAAAAGTTTTGACAAAACTCCCTGTGCTTGGCGCAGTGCGGAGACGCAAGCAAGGTCCTGCTTGAAGAAAGCCGCCATCTGAATTTGATACAGAAATGGGACTGAATTTACGGTGATGTCAGACGTACAGAGTCTTTTACACGAAGTGATGCCATCACCAGTAAACGTTCACTTCCCACTTCCCCTCTCTCAGCCAGCACCGACGTTGCTCCGTGTGCCCTCACTAACGGACTTTGAACCGCACCTTTCGCTTTTAGGGGAAACAAACCCCAAGACACCTGAAGAGAGTGGAGTACGCGCAGGGCGCTGACGGATACGCACAGGCAGAGACTGAAAAAAGTCTCTCCTCCTCCCAATCTCCTCAAATCTTTCCAACATACGATCTTAAAAGTAATCGCACCTAATAGCACCCAGACAGAATGAAGATCGAGAGACAGTTTAAAAAATAAAATTTGGGTGTAGCTACATAGCACAGAAAAACTCATTTATTCCTTAGAAGAATCCACACCCTGCCACTCCGTAATCCTTCCAGTCTCTCACACGGGTGCAGAAGGGACAAGAGATGTTATTAAATGTGGTAGCAGCCTCTCTGATTTGTGACAGTCGTGCACCTACCCTGCAATTGAAAAAATAGCCACAGTAATGACCAGGCAACACAGAATTAGATCCATCAACTCTTTGTGACCCGTCAGGCTTCTGTAATAACCTGAGCCCTGTCTTATATGGGAAAAATTACCCCACAAAAGCCTTTGCAGCAAAGGAAAAGCCGTAGCTTTTTGGAGAAGCATCGGAGGGGGGTGGTAGGGGCCGGTGCCGGAGGCAGGAGATGGAGCTCAGGCGGGGGCTGCTCCGGTCCAGCAGCTCCCACGTGAGCGGGACCCGCACTGTCCCTCCCTGCATGGCAGGTTCGGCGCGGAACCCCATTCCCAACAGGCAGCAGAGAGAGGGGAGGGCGAAGGGTATTGCTAACCCTTGGGTTTCCATTCATAACCACAACGTTACATTTCCAACCTTCCAAGGGGCTCTTCATGAACGTTATTAATTCCCCGCTCCCTGGAAGCCCTTTGGAAGAAAGGGTGGGAGAGAGCACAAGAGCGAGTGCTTAGGGAAGGGCTGTTCATCCAGTGCCAGATCCTTTCACAGCTATCAGTGTCCATTCACTGCAGCTGAATGTGAAATACACCATGGAGAATAGCTCTGGCAGGCTTGCGCGGGATGAAATGGAAAACTCACCTGACCTCTCCTGACCCTCTCCCCTTCCTCCCCCCCCAAATCTCCTTGACCCCATTCACAGCGTGGGGAGAGGGGAGCGGTCATTAAGCAGGGATGGGAGAACTGGCGATTTATTTAGTCCCTCTGAATTAACTCCGCGTTTCCTTTGAGCTCACGGGCTCCATTATATCGGCCTCGGCAGCTCAGCCTTAGGGAAAGAGCAGCAGCAGGTGGAAATCCCCTCCGAGGAGAACAAGGAAGACCCGGGTGCCCCAGCCCATTTGAAATTCCCTCCCTCGCCCCCCCAGTGCAGTGTCCAGCAGCCCAGACACCAGGAAATATAAAAATATATATATACATATATATAAAAAAAAAATTATATATATATATCTCCAGGACAAATGCTAGATGCTACAAATGTGTCCAGAGTTACAGGAAGGGGCAGGTCCCCACGACAGCCCAGAAGACCTTCCAAGCAGTTTGGTCTGAAGGGACACGTGAATTTGTCAGGACTGGGGGTCGGTTCTTTCCTGCTATGCTGCAAATTCTTCATTGCAGCACCTACAACGCGACCATCCTGCTTTCAGGGCTATCTAAAAGCCAGAGCTTAGTTCAGGCCCTTTTGTGCTCACTGCTCTCCTGATCCCCAGCCCAACAGACACATGCGCCAAGACCGAAGGCAGTTCACTACCCTCTCCATTTTATGAATTGAATAAGAAGCCAAAGAGAGAAGAAGGGGCCAAGTTTGGAGCAGCTGGAGCCATCAGCTGATTTTCAGGGGACTGCATCTCCCACTGTCTACGGGCCACTAAACCAGACTGCACCCACTCAGGTGCTGACCAAAGCTCTTGTCTCCCGCAATCACTGAGCCACTCACCTTCCCTGGCTCACCGAGACAGAGTTTGAGATGCAGCCTCAGGTCCTGCCAGGTTCCTGCTGCCTTGACTGCAGAGCGCAAGTCATTTCAGAGCTACCAGGACACATCCGCAACTGCCAGGGAGCAGAGGTGGGACAGAAGCCACCCGGTGACCTCCCCTCTACCTTTGGCTCTCCTGACCTGGGAGCTGGTTTGTCCTGACGGTTAGCAGGGTTGGGCTGTTCCGGAGCCAGCCCAAGGGACTGCTTCACATCTGCAGAAGCTTTGGGAGGCACTTTTTTTTCTGCTATCAGTGGTTCCTTTAGGTAAAAGTGCATCTGTGAGGGCAAGCAACTGTTGAGTGTCTTCTGTGTTTTACAGTATGCAGCAAGGGCATGTGAAACAGGTCACTGTCCCACATTCCTCAACCACATAAAGCAAAGACACCAGGAAAAGGCAAATGAAGGTCACTATGAGATGGATGACAAGGTCAAAATATTTAAGAATGGGAGCTAGGAAAGGATGCTTTCCCAGCTCAGCAGGCTAACAGCACTGTCCTTGCTCTGCCTGTCGTACAGAGAGGATGCTTTCCAGGGTGGAGAAAGATCTCTCCCGCTTGCCCTTCACGCCTCTGGTATCTCACGCTCCTTTCAGGAGCTGTNCCAGCAGCCCAGACACCAGGAAATATAAAAATATATATATACATATATATAAAAAAAAAATTATATATATATATCTCCAGGACAAATGCTAGATGCTACAAATGTGTCCAGAGTTACAGGAAGGGGCAGGTCCCCACGACAGCCCAGAAGACCTTCCAAGCAGTTTGGTCTGAAGGGACACGTGAATTTGTCAGGACTGGGGGTCGGTTCTTTCCTGCTATGCTGCAAATTCTTCATTGCAGCACCTACAACGCGACCATCCTGCTTTCAGGGCTATCTAAAAGCCAGAGCTTAGTTCAGGCCCTTTTGTGCTCACTGCTCTCCTGATCCCCAGCCCAACAGACACATGCGCCAAGACCGAAGGCAGTTCACTACCCTCTCCATTTTATGAATTGAATAAGAAGCCAAAGAGAGAAGAAGGGGCCAAGTTTGGAGCAGCTGGAGCCATCAGCTGATTTTCAGGGGACTGCATCTCCCACTGTCTACGGGCCACTAAACCAGACTGCACCCACTCAGGTGCTGACCAAAGCTCTTGTCTCCCGCAATCACTGAGCCACTCACCTTCCCTGGCTCACCGAGACAGAGTTTGAGATGCAGCCTCAGGTCCTGCCAGGTTCCTGCTGCCTTGACTGCAGAGCGCAAGTCATTTCAGAGCTACCAGGACACATCCGCAACTGCCAGGGAGCAGAGGTGGGACAGAAGCCACCCGGTGACCTCCCCTCTACCTTTGGCTCTCCTGACCTGGGAGCTGGTTTGTCCTGACGGTTAGCAGGGTTGGGCTGTTCCGGAGCCAGCCCAAGGGACTGCTTCACATCTGCAGAAGCTTTGGGAGGCACTTTTTTTTCTGCTATCAGTGGTTCCTTTAGGTAAAAGTGCATCTGTGAGGGCAAGCAACTGTTGAGTGTCTTCTGTGTTTTACAGTATGCAGCAAGGGCATGTGAAACAGGTCACTGTCCCACATTCCTCAACCACATAAAGCAAAGACACCAGGAAAAGGCAAATGAAGGTCACTATGAGATGGATGACAAGGTCAAAATATTTAAGAATGGGAGCTAGGAAAGGATGCTTTCCCAGCTCAGCAGGCTAACAGCACTGTCCTTGCTCTGCCTGTCGTACAGAGAGGATGCTTTCCAGGGTGGAGAAAGATCTCTCCCGCTTGCCCTTCACGCCTCTGGTATCTCACGCTCCTTTCAGGAGCTGTGCCTATAGCTCTATGCACGCTTTATCCTCGCCCCGCAACATGAACATCAAACAGACAGCAGGGCAGCCCACGGGCTCCACTGACCCCCCCATCCCACAACCTGCTTCTCCCCCTGCCAGACAAAGGAATTTCTCCTGGCGGGAGGCTTTCTCCCAGGCTTTGGCTGCCTCAGCTCCCGTGCCCACCTGTTTGACCAGCAGAAAAGAAAGATACAGCAGCAAAGAGCGGCCAGTTCCAGCCCGTCCTCCTCCTCCTCCTCCCCTCGCCGTCACAAACAGGAACCCTGTCTGACTAACGAGGTCAGGAGGCCGTGCTGACGCTTTTGGAGCTTGCTGTGCTTCTCACAGGGACAGATATCAGCCCAGCACACACCACGACGCCAGCGGGTGTCATTCACTCTCCTGCAGTTGGCAGGCGTGACTGCCATGCTAGCCCAGCAGCAACACCGGCTCCAGGCTGCCCAGGGGATCCTGCTGCAGTCCAGGCTTGGAGGAGCATGGCTGAGGTAAGGTGCAGAGAGGAGCTGGGCACTGCGTTTTCTGCAGACAAGCAGAGGCCAAGGCTGAATCTTGGCTTGCTGGTCTGTAGCTCAGCTCCATTTCCACCAGGGACATCGCAGAAGGTAACTGCGGTGGAGGGCCAAGTTCAGCTGTGATGTGATGAAGGACTGAGCGCCCCAATAAATACCCTGTAGCTGAGCTGAGCTGCAGAGGGTTCTTCAGACTGCTTGTGCCTGCAGGATCATCTCACATCTAATCACCAAACTTCATTAAGCACACAGAAGCCTCACACACTTCTAAACACAGGCAACACAACCAAAGAAGAAGCATTTTCAGCCTCTGCTCTCAAAAGCCTCACTCGGTCTGGTCACCCTTTCCTGAGTCGGCGTCAGGTCTGCTGTAAACAACTCAAGACCTCCAGATAAGGTTGGCCGGCTCTACATCGGAGCTACAGCTTTGTTTTGCTACTGCAGGACCCAAGTTCTTGCTTTTATTCATGAGAGGAGCCCCTGTTTTGGAGCATGAGAGGAAATGAGAGATGATATAGTTCTGCTTTCACTTGAGCTCATTTTTGGTGCGCCCATCACTCCGGCATTTGGTCTGAGTCAGCCTCTCCCCCACCCCCTCTTCTTTTTTTATTATTTTTAGCAGAAGA
Organism: Rynchops niger; assembly: GCA_013400035.1. Classification (NCBI taxonomy): domain Eukaryota; kingdom Metazoa; phylum Chordata; class Aves; order Charadriiformes; family Laridae; genus Rynchops; species Rynchops niger. The sequence goes on from VXBH01009413.1 coordinate 363,867, forward strand.
ATAAAAATGTAAATTGAACTGGAAAGGGAAAAAATAAGCCCCCTCCAGGTGCCCCCCTTCTCCGCAGCGTGGTAACGGGCACAGATTATATCCGGCACCACATGACCAGGGCCCGTATTTATATGTCAGTGTGTAAAACCCACCCCGCTGAGCCGCCTTTTCTCTGCCTGAGGCTGGGGGCTTCTGCTACGCGTCTCGTCAAACAGGTCCACAAAAGGGATTAAGGAGAGCCCCTCAGCCCCGCAGAGTAATCCATCAAATTATCCCTTGTTGGCGTTGCTGTCCTCTTCAGAAAAAAAAAAAAAAAAAAAAAAAAAAANNAAAAAAAAAGCAAAAGCAAAAAGCAGCCCTCCAAAGGCTTTTAAAGGCACTGAAATTACACTTGAGCCTGAAACACTCCACCCAGCTGCTGTAGCCCACAGCACAATGGGCTGGTTGTAAAGGGAATACCGGGAAGCGAGGAGAAAGAGACGGACACTGTTAAAAAGGGCAGCAGCTTCCCCACGTCTGGAGCCCCAACAGGTGGCTCAGACCCCCCGGCCCCCGGGAGCCCGCAGCAGAGCCGGTCCCGGTCACGCCAGGCTGCACCTCCTGTACAGGGAGGCTCTGGGACGTGTTTGCTGTGCCTGGACGGACCCACGGACACGTCCTGGCAAAGGCAGAGTCTGCACCGAGCCACACGGCAGCGCCTGACCCTCTCCTGCCAGGGACCAGGGCTGTCACCCCATGCTACGCTACCTACACAGTCCCCAGAGCCAAACAGTCCTTCAAAACCCCTACAAAACACCTAATGCAGACAAACAGACTTGTCTAAGGCTCACGGCATCTTCTCTGGTGCCCCCACCGGCACAGCAAAGCCAAAGAAAGATAGCACTCACCAAAACTCTGTGAATGTCTGCTTGGACACTGAATCCGTATTTTCTTCCACTGCAGTTACCTAACTAAAACAATCGCTCGTGAACTTTTGTGTTGGTCATCACCACCCTATTTTGAGGTATGAAGTCCTCTGCCCGCCAGCCCTGCCTAAGCAAGCACATGGGACTTCATACATTTCCATTGCTGTAATCCTTTTTAGGAAGAAATGATCACCGGGAGTGAAACAGGGAAAGCAGACAGTAAGGCACTTATCACAGCAAACTGGAACTGGCAAAGAGAAGAGCCAACCAGTTCTGTTGGAAGGCTGTTACCATGTACAGAGAACACATGGCAATCCCGCTATATGGGTCACCTCAGCACTGAAAACAGTGACACAAAACTTCTGAGTTTTAATCACTAGCGCTGATTAAAAGGAGAATGATTTCCCCATCAGAGAAGAGATGGGAAGGCAGAAACCCCGTGTTACTGTGTCTGCTTTGCAATGCCTGTTCACAGGGCTGGGAAAACGGGAAGCGAAATTCAAACTTCTTGTTTCCAACGAAAGCACAAATGCTGTGTAACGGGACGTCTGACTCCTCAGCAAGCCAATGCCGTGCTCCGTCTCCTCCTGCCTCCGGCACGCTGTGCCTCCAAGGCAGCTCTAGGACTTCTACCCCAGGACTCTGGCTTTATTTGGAAAGCTGTGACAGTCATGGGGCCAGCCGAGTCTCAGGACCAGCCCTGGGGTGAGGAGGACAGTTCTGATGCGCTGGCAAAAGCCAGGGGACAGAGCAAAGGCCACGGCTGGCACCGACATGTGAGGCTGCAAATCCAGACCACCAGCTACGGATGCTGGGCCAGTGGTGGCCAGGAGCTCTGCAGAAACAAACCGCTGAGCCCCGGCAGGATGGCTGACGGCGTGTTCGTTAGCTCAACAGGCTGATTACAAAGCAGCAGTGAGGGGTCTGACAAATTTAACCCCAGCGAGAGCTGCTGCCACCTAAAACTGAAATCCAACCTTCCCTCATTTTGCCAGAAGTCGCATTGGCCAGGGTCTGTGCCGAGGAAGAGGGAGGAGAGCAACCAGCTAAAACTCCACTCATGGCAGTCCTTGGAGAGCAACAGGCTCAGACTTATACAGTCTCTTTTGCTTAAAGTTTTGGGAGCATGACCTCATGCTCTTCCTCAAAAGATATACTTTCAATCCTAGACGCACACAGAACTAATGGGCTCTTTTGTAATAACATGGTAGTTAGTCCATTTTTTCATGGTAATTTTCTGGTCTGCAATTCCAGTTATTTGTGTCCCTGCCGGAGAAGTTTGATGCTAACATATCTCTCAGCAAGCCCTTTGACCTCTGCTGGCAGGTTGGTGGGTTTCTCCCTCTCTGTTTTCTGTCTCTAAAATGAGGTCATGGCTTTGAATGAGACAAAGAGCCTTTGCAGCTTGAGGAATAGCCCCAAGACAGCTGTGAGTACAGAACCCCCATCAGTCACATCAGACCCTGAGTGCACAAGAGGCAAACGAGCCGGGCAGCAGCGCACGGCTCTCCTGGGAACGGCTGGGTTTTACCCCCCTGCTCTGAGACGAGATCGTGCGACTGCTCGTATAAGCGCCGGTGTGAGAATGGCTGTGGAACAGGCAGCCACCCATGGTGGGGAGCATTCAAAGTGGGAGAGAATACAGCAAAACTCTCCAAATTCTTTGGACTGGGAGTTGCTGCAAGATATCACTCTCCCTCTGGCAGGATCACCATTTCCACCCTGCTGGCTGCCTCTCCAGCCACCCGTGTCCCCAGCCCACCCTCTTGGCTGCAGGGGCCGGTGGAGTCAAGTTCATGCCGATACACCAGACTGTCAGTACGGCACCTTCTGTCACACCAGCCACAGGCCAGCACCCTCTGCCAAAGGGACAGGTGAAGAGCACATGTGCGGGGAATAACAGGATTTCTCTGGGGTGCTTTAAGGTCAAAGACCACGTATCAGAGTCCCAAGGTCTTTCTTATAAGAACAGCAGTTTTACATGCCTGGGGTAGCAAAAACCGTGCAGAGGCTCTGACTTCTGCCTGCAGCACACTGACTTCTCCGTGTTAACGAGGGCCCTCCGACCGCTGCTGGAGCAGAGAGTCTTTTCCTTATCATCACAGACCAGTCATGAGGCCTGGGTATGAAAACATGAGATTCTATGATTTTACTCCTGCCTGAAATTGCCTGGGTAATGGCAAAGATAAGAAGCAATCAGATTCTATTTTTTAAGACAGATAAGTTTCATTGGAAGATCTTTATGGGAAACTTAAGAAGCCTTATCCTTCCCCCGTTCTCACTATCGTTTAATGTGTTACAGCCTCCAAACACGCAGGGATTTAACATTAAGCTGTACCCGTTCGCACAGAACACACAGCAGCACAGAGTATCTGGAAAGGGAGTTTTCCACTTGTTAAAGGACAAGGCTCAAAGCTGCCATTTCTACAGGAGGTGAATGGAGCAAGGCATTTTTACCACCCCCCTCACTCCTCTCCCCGTCTCTCCTTACGAATGGCAACCTAACTTCTGTTTTGAGCCCTGGAAAGAATATCAGCCCTAAATTTTTAGCTTTTTAGTAATTAAGCATGGAGTTCAAGTTCAAAGCTCCCTGGATTTTGCAGAGCCCTCTGAGCAGGGGTGCTCAGGCTTGTTGTTGCACATGGTTATTGTTTCTTGCTCCGATACAGACTGCATCTATCAAGGAGGACAGGCCGGAACGTGGACTGAGTGCCGAAGTCACTTAGTTCTTGCTGAAAAAGTCTGCTGTAATGCCAGAGGATAAATGAAAGTTTGTGCATTTCAGACTCCGAGCAGAGGCAGGATTTTCTTCCTGTGCTGGGCTCTCTCTTGCCCGTATTTAGTGGAGCAAAGTTCAGCGAGCTACAAATGAAGCAGAAAGACCTCTGATATTCCCGCAACATGCTCTAGACTGCCTTGGGCAAACAGCCAGGGCACCTCGGGCAGGCACAGCGCTGGCTTTGCCCAGTGTGATCCGGGAAAGGGCTTATCACCAGCACCGTCCCGGGCTGTTCTGGCTGTGCATCAGCATGTGGTAACTAGCCTCAGTTACAGTCTTCTGTTAGCAGAGGGGATAGCTAGCATTCCCTGCTCTTGCCCAAAAGGCTTATACGCTGCTATCAACTTTGGCCACAGACAGTGATGAATGGGAGTATCTGGGGGCAGCACAAATGTAGACTGTGTTCACAGAAATCAAAGATGAAAGAGGCCCTGTTGAATCATCTTCCCCGGGGCTGCTACAGGACCGCTCCCAACAGCACACTCTCCAGTGATTTGTCCAGTCTGGATGGATGGATCTCAAGCACTGAGGTTGCAAGAATTTCCCCTGAAACAATATCCATGGGCTTTGGAGATTTAATAGCTGGGAAGCGTCCTTCCTTCCTCCCCTCCCTCCCTCCAGTTATCCCCTGCGTTAATTCCTGTACTCTCCTTTTTGTATGCATGGTCAGAGCCCCTCTCCAGACTACATTTAGCCACTCTCCTAAACCTAGCTTCAGTCAATTCTCATGAAAACCCACCCTTCCAGGCCCATTAATTGCTCAGTCGGCCTTGGCTGTAGCACAGCAGCCTTTTGTTCTAGCACTGCTCCAGCTGCTCCCACTGCCCCTCGCACACAGGAGCCGTTTGTCATAAACATTCCCAAACGCACCTCTGGAGTCCAACAGCAACAGTGCCCGCACAAAGCTCCCCCGTCACACGGAGAGCTGGTACCTGGTACGCACAGACCGCTGCCTTGGAAAGCCACTGTCATCTCATTGTTCCTTTGTGCTCCATCTCTTTGTGTTTATGAACTGCCTCTCACCACAGACCTACAAGGAAGCTCTCTCTGCGGCCAGAACAATCCTTTATTCTGTTTGCACAGCTCTAAGCAAAAGGAGAACTTTTTTCCAGAATCCGGACCAAGGTATCACAGCAATAACCAGTACATCACATGGGGAGAGCACTAACAGAGGACACTCAGCAACAGCAGTGGCACCTCGGGTCTTGTAGATCACCAAAAGGCTTTGGGTATCCTCTCACAACAGAAATGGCATCACAGCCCTGGGCAGGGGAAAGGGAGCAGCGTTAACACCCCGGGTCAGCGGCAGACGCTTCTCCAGAGGCAGAGTATAACCCAATATTTCCAGACAGAGCATTGCTGATGGAAAAAGCAGAAAGTCATCATCAGGGAACTCACACACAGGTTCCAGAGCAACATAGAGGCTTTTTGTCTCTGTGCAGTGAGTGCACTTACATCCACTTGGAGCCTAACTGAAGGGCCACTTCTACCCATTGCTCCTAAATTAGAAGCAGGCGATTGGGAAGAGATGACAGAACAGCGTTAGAGTTGAGGTTTGATCACCACCTCAGATCCTTTGATGTAGGAAGTCACATCCCAGCAGGAATCATTCTGAATGTTTGGTAAAGAAAGTGTGATCCATGGATTTTATTGCATGTGACATTTCACTGAAAGTCTTAACCCATAAATCTAAAACAAGATTTAGATGTTATCCACAACTTCATTCCTGAAGTTAGCTCTAGCCTGCTCTGCAAGAACATTAATGCCTATTGAGTGCTGACAACTTGCATGGATTTGAGTCACTGCACTCATTATATTTGCAATTTTCTTCAAGTCCTAGCTTCTGGAAACAAACCACCACGGAGAAACTTCAGCTTCCAATAAAATGAAGGTGGAAAAAAATCTGCTCCCTTGATGGAAGGGAAAAGTCCTAGACCTCACAAACCAAACCCAGTGCCCATCACTGTTTTAAGTTTCTTTTTTCAAATAAACCTCATCATCCTGCCAGAGGCCATCCTTACACCTTCTGAGTATTCAAAACCTGGCACTTATGAGAATTCATCTACAAGTCACCAGAAGTCAGATCTGTCTGAAATCAACAGGGCTGATTTCATGTGCTACTCAAGCAAGGTTTCCCTGGATGTCAGACGGGGCCAGGTCCTTGAGATCTGGACTAGCAGCAGCTTCTTTAGTACATGTTCAGTAACACGGAGAAAGAAAAATGGTTCAGAGCTGCAAATCAAGCACCTGCTTATTGCTGTGTGTGTTCCAGCCACCCTCCAGCACTGAGACAAAGAAGCCATTCGGACCACATTCCTACATTACAGTTCTTATTTTGCCAGACAATATTCACGGGGGTCTGTTTCTCCTCTTATGCAGGCTGGCAAAATGTTAAACAAATATTTTTGAACTGCAAGAGGAACTGACATTTTAGGATATGAAAACAAGGAGGAAGGGCACAAATTTGAGGACCTCCAAGGAACAGCATGAATACAAATAATAATAACAGAATGGTAACTGTATAGTTCAACTTAGTTATGATTTTTGAACAAGCAACTCGACAGCTTGTTCAACTATCAATCACGCACATCAGCAACTTCTGCAGTGCTGTAATACAAGATTAGACTCAGATTCTCACAGCAGCACAAGAAATAGAACAGGTTTCAAGGGATACATGGATTCAGGATATTGTCAGTCTTAGATAACTGAGCAATACAAGCATCAGGACACAGAACTACAAAAATAATCCTTTGGTTTACTGTCTTCCTATTCTTTTGTTTGTGGTGAGTGCAAGTTTTCCTTTATGTTACGCAGATCCATCCAGGCAGTCTTCTCTGAGCCCATCTATCGCTTGACACCCTTGCAGAGACTGCTTTAAAGTTTCCCCCTGTTTTGTAAAAGCAAGGATTCCTCCGTGAGGGTCTCTGTCCCCTGTCTTAGCAGAGCCCTAGAGTTGCTGTTTTCACGTGGATAGTTTTGATGTCTGATATTAAGCATTCAGAGATCAAGTCAACATTGAAAATAAGTTGACAGCTGCTCACAAGCTTCTCGTGACTCCCTTACTCCACTCATAGCACAACCTCGATCATGAGTTCGACTGCACAGCTGAAGGATCACAAGACTCCACAGGTTGGCTGTCTAGGGTTAGTTTTAGCTAAATGTAGCTGTCTTACGCTGACTGACCCCCACCTCCTGCAGAGACCACACAGCACGATCATATGATGGGATTATTTGCAACAGCAGAAGTGAATAGAAGAGATTGACCAGATATAACTCTTTTTGGTTTCTGTATACTCCTCTCCATGCTGTCTGCTGCTTGGTTCTCCTGAGGTACAAGGCTTTGCAACTACTATTACCCTATGACTACCAACCGCTGCGCTCCTCCCATCCCTCTGGTCCCTTTGCTTCTGCTCCCTCGTAGCCTTGAATTCATCACAGACCTCTACAACTTTCACCCAACGGGTCAAGTGTTTTGCTTTGATGTTGCCTAAACCGTGATAAGGAGATAGCAACACACACATTAAAGAAAACCCAAAACAGTCAACTACCAAAACAAGACACTCCTTGGATGAACTGCTCCAACACAGAGAAAGGTGGAGGATAAAAACAAACAGATGTTACTCACACCACTTACAGCTCATCTGAAAAGGTCTACAGTCTCACTGCGACAGAAGCGGTATAAACCTCCAAAGAGACTAAAGCCAGGAGTGCATTAGTGCTATATCCATTGCTGTGTATGACATGCTTAAATTGCCTCAGAATATATAGCTAGCGAGTAAAAGACCACCAGCAAATTACTTTGCAATGCCTGCTATGCTGTTTTTCTTACCATTTAAGCAAGCTCCTAGCACTGGTCTAGTCTGGTACCAAACCTGACAGCCTAAAAGGCAGCTTGAATCAATCTGACTGCTAGCCGTGGCCAGGGAAGAACACACAAACCCAGCAGTACGCTGAAGTTCTCTGCCACATCACCGCCTGCAGTACTCCTTAGAAAGGGAGCAGTCAGGAAACCACCACCAGCATAACTTTTCACGCTGTTTTTTATCAGTATAAAACTATGGAAGCCAGAGATTGAGACTAATACAATCTAGCAGATTAGAAATATCAAGACTACCGTTACAGAGCATCGATGTTTGTCTTCCTTTGCTTTTGTACATTCCTCAGAAGTAATTTGAAACAAGAGTTTCTTGTGGATCCAACACAAAAGGCTCTGGGTTAAGATTTTCAGAGTGATGCAGGCAGCGTTTCCAAAGAGGCTTTGCAAAGAGACACACGCAGTTATGCTCGAAGAGCAGATTTTGCCCTGTCACTTCATCGTACAGTGGATTTGATGCTTTTAGAACCAGCCTTTTTGGTCCATACTCTGAACAAAGCTTCTACAAGCAGCTTCATTACAAAACTTTTTTTTTTTTTAAGAGCATGCACTCACAATGCCATCAGGCACACGAGTCCAGCCATCACCCTAAATTCCATGCGGAGGCTTTAGTCAAAGACCAGAGATGCATAACTCAGGGGGAAAAAAATCAAAAAGAAGCCGCCCCCACCCCCCCACCCCAAACACTGCCTCTTGAGTGCTCCAGCGAAATAAACAGTTTGGGGGAAAGGTTAGCAAGAGTTTACACTAGACATCCATATTTTCTAGGGACCGTGGCAAAGATAAAGCAGAACAAAGGCTGTATTTTCTAACTCAGCGATCAGTCCAGTGATTACAGCTTCTCGCACCATGGATATAGCATACCTCGCTGCCAACAAAAATTGCCTGCACCTTCAAAAAGATGCTGCCGGTGGAGTTTGTCCGGAGTACACTGCAATATCTACTCTTACTCTATTATATTACACAGATGATAATCTCAGAGTCTGTAAAATTACTGTTTTGTTCACAGATAACATTACTGTTATCTCTAGGCATCTTCCACACAAAGCCATGTGGCTGGGGCCTTCTAGCAACTGCTCCACGTTGGGGAATACCTTGAGGTTCAGGTACTTCAACTGGAACCTCTTCAAGAAGACAAGGCACTCTCACAGATGAGCTGCATAGGCTACATATGCAACAAGCTGCAGGGGAACATCCCCACCAGCAGACAGTGCAAGAAAAATCTCCCTACAAGGAGAAGTTTCCTACTAAATCCTAAGATTGGTTTATGCCCTGAAATACAGGGATTTATGTCCCTTGTAAAGTTCTCATTTAATTTGCTATTAATTCTGGAGATTCTTGTTATCCATATCAAATTTCTAATCCTTTTTTCAAATCCCATAAGCCAGGCACTCTTGGCTTCCACGATGTTTTGTGGTAATAAGTTCCAGAGTTTAAGGCACTGCCTGGAATCCAAGCGCAGGGCTGGGAATCTGGCATTCCTGGCTCCGCCACCACAGCCACTCCCCACCGAGTGGAAGGGTAGCAGCTACGGATGATGCAAGAAAGTCCAGGTAGCATCACACATTTTAAAAAAAAAA
>VXBH01009413.1:377439-408720 GCA_013400035.1 Rynchops niger
GCTTTAAGGCCCATTCCAACCCAAACCATTCTATGATTCTATGAAAACAAAAAATGAACAAAAATTACTCCCCTCTGGAGGAACAAGCACTGGAAGCTACAGCCAGAGACATGCGTAAGAGAGATTAAGGTGCAGCCCATCAGGGACAGCCCTTGCAGAGCTGTGAGCAAACACAAATTTGAATTCCATGGTCCCCAACAGAGAAGGGGCAGCTCTAAGGGCAGCTTTTCCCCTGCACTCCCTCGCACCAGGTCATGCACCTATGCAGAGTTGGAGTGCCAGTTTCCAACACACCGGTTCTTGCCTATAGGGCCTGAGCTGAGGCCTTCCACGGTCACTTCATAAATGTCACTGGGGAAAAGGTGGCACATGTCACCACAGGAAGGAAAATACAGCCACGCACTGGTGGAACTTCCACTCCTCCCTGCTCAGGTCCTCCTTCTTTCCACTACAGCTTTACACATCCCACATCTGCCAGATGACTCCACACGACTGAGGAAGACGGGAGCGTGGAAAGACTAGACGTTTCCTGAGCCACCGTACGTGTTCCTGTAACTCATCCACCAAGCAACCAAGGGTTTCAGAGCACATTATACATTTTCCTGCTGCAGGGCTCCTTGCTGACAGCTACTGAGGATCTCACACTTAGTTCCCAGAAACACTTTGTCAAGGGCCCAGGGGGATCTTTTGTGAGATCAGCAACTCTGAAAATTTGGGCCATATACTTGGGTACCTAAGCATGGCAGTAAGAGCCTGACATTCTTTATACTAATGTTTCAGTAGATCCAGTCCCGGCCTTGTAAAAGAACCTGATCATTTTGCTGAAGTAGAACTAGAAGGCTCAGAATGTTGCAGGATTGAGCCATCATGGGAATCTGCAAAGTAGATTAATTTATCAAAAGGGGAAAATAGAGAGTCAACTGCCATCTCAGCTGCTCGTGCCTGATTAGATCATACCATAGATTTGTCCTGGTTTTATCTAAGTCTCATGTACCCAGACAAGTGGAGCTCGTGGTATCTGCTAGATACCATTTTGTGCTTAATTACAAAAAAATGCGAGTGTTGAACTTGCTTGTAGACTGTCTGCTGACTCACAATGCAAACCTTTCTCTCTCTGTAGGCTGAGAATAAACCCGTCCTCAGCACCCCACCCAGGGAGGTTCGGAGTGACTATTTACACAGCACTCGGATACCAAGGTGGAAAAGTGTTAGAGAAATGAAAAGTAGAAACATACTTTGGGGGTGCTTAGTGCTGTTGCCTGGAGAACAAAGGTGAGAAATCATGCTGGATGCTCAGGGCTTTTAGAAGGATCTTTGCTGCCAAGCTGACAGCCCCAGACCTCTTGTGCCAGTTGGGAGCGATGCTGCCAGAAGATGGACTTTGGATAATTGTGTCTAATGCACCTTTAAAGAGAAAAAGCCATGAGAACAAACAAAAGCAGCGCCCGGCTGCGCAGGCTGTTTATACTCGAGGTAGCCAGAGCGGGCGGCTGCACTTCAGGGCTTATCTTCGCTCTCTTTCTAAACAGGAAATGTGTTTTTGTCCCAAGCATTTCAGGAGAAGCCACCAGGCTAAAACACTCAGAATGTGGGGTGGCAAAAATGAACATTTCAACTCCCTCACGAGACCTCAGAGGCGGTGGGTGGGTACCCAGAACAGCAGGGGTATCGCCGCTAACCACGACGAGAGGAACTTTCAGGGCTCGGGAGCTCGGCAGGGCTGGGAGGTCTGGCTCTGCGCCACGCTAGGGCTCCTCCAACATATCAGCTGTAGGAAAATCAAGGGATGTAAGTGGGGCTACCACATCATCTCTTGTGCCTGCAAAAACAGCCACAGTCAACATAACTGAGGAGGGAGAACCTGGGGCAGGGAAACAACAGAAATTGCATTTTCTGTGGTTCCTTGGTGGAGGCATTACCTCTGGCTGGAGCAGTGCCGGGCTCGGAGGTGCCCGTTCCTGAAGACTGAAGAGAACAGCACAAGTTCTTGCTTCCTGGCCGACAGCAAACCAAAGCTGCAACATCCCACAGGTTTACCATCTCCTTGCTTAGCGCCATCTTCCCCAACTAATGGTGCAAGCATCTGGTCTTCCCTGTGTAAGACTCCAAGGAGAACACTGTGTCAGCGCTATACTGGCATTTTTATGTCCTCTAGTCTTGCCTTAAGGTTCATGGTATTTAGTCTCAAAGCACTTGGAGTCATGGATTCAGCAAGGTGGGGTTTTTTGTTGTTGGTATTTTTTTCTTTTCCTCTTTAAAAAGATCCATTTCCACATCTTTCGGTTGTAGAGAAAAGCTTGCAAACATGATTGGCCAAAAACTGCCAAAACCAGAAGGCAACTAATTTTTTTTTTTTTTTTTTTGTAATTGGGAGTCTCAAGACTTAAACAATCTCATAATTTTTGAGACTGCAAAGCCTGTCTCATATTGGAAGGACTGCATTTGGTGAGAGAGATTTTCTTGTTTGGTAGGGAGATGGGGTCACTGCGTACCACTTACTGGATTCCAAGGCCTTTGCAGCCAAGCAAACAAACTTGCTTCCTCGTCAAAATCCTTATTGATACTGGAACAGCTCCCACTGTTTGCAGCTTAGCATCAATGTTACTGTCCCTGCAGGCGATGCAGAAAGAAAGAAGCTGTCCGTGAAACTGTGTGTATACAAGCGTTGCTAAACCGGGTTTGAAAACCGGGCGTATCTGCTATATTTACAGAGAGCAGGACAAACATTTTAGCATTCCCCCTGCTGTTCCCTGGGCTGCATTCTTAACCTCTGCCTCTTCTAGCCAACGTCCTTTCCCTGTACACAGCATCACGTGCTCAGTTGCCTTCCTTGCCTTTCGGGATGTAGCCAGAGTTTTGAGCTGTGCCACCCACCAAGCGAGCTGTGGTTGCACCTTGCCCCGCCAGGAGGACGCTGCAGAACCTGGCAGGGAGGGACATCCTTGCTACGAATGTACAAGGAGAAACAGCCAACCACAACAGCAGCACAAAATTCAAACAACTTCACTAAGGGGAAGTTAGAGAGGAACTGAACAACGCCTCTGCTGAATCCTCTTCCCCTGCTGTTGCTTTGCATTTACGTTTTTTGCTGTCGCCCCCGGTGTGCAGGTAAGCCCAAATTTCCCCTGCGTAAAAAGGAATCACAGCTCTGTTTCGGTCCCCTGCCTGACAGCAGCCATGGACTCCAAGAGTGCACACTCCAGCTCTCTGAACCTCTGGCTACTGTGAACTTCCATCCTTAGCACTGCTGAGCTTCCCCGCCATGCTCTCTGCACCCCAAGGACAGACAGGCACCACTTTGGAAGGCCGCTGTAAAGATAAGGATCACTTTGCACCATCTTATACTACTGCCTACAGCGCATCTCTGATACCAGCCTGCCTCTCCTTCCTGAACACATCACTCCTTACCCATCTCAGTCCTACAATGAGGCAGGGAAGAATTTCCTGGCCACGTCCTTAAGGAACAGCCCAGCAGATGCCAGGTTTGGAAGGGTCCCACTGTCCTCTGATGTAGCTCAAGCTTTCCTCATCAGAGCATTAGGTAACTGTTTGCATCCTGCCCGCTTCCTTCCCACTCTTACCCCAAGGGGGAAAATTTTATTTCACTGCAGCTCAGAGTCACATTGCCATGGGGCAAAGCAGACAACTCTGGTGTCAATTTACCATTTCCAGCTCACAGGATAAGATTTGAGGGCCGTCCTTGTGAAACAGCCTATTTTGATTCAAATTTGGTTAGAGAAAACTGCCTATGGATTGAGCTCGCTCCCACCCTGCATATTTGGTACCTGCAACTTCAAGCTACCCTCTGCCTTTCCCCCCTTTAGTTCTGCTAAACAAGAGACTAGACTTCTTTCTGGCTTGGGTGCCAAGGAAACTGTCAGCTCCCATTCAGTCTCCAAGCCATTCCCTGGAACACATTTGCTCAGCCGCTTGCAAATGATGCACCCCATGAGCCATCCAGTCGATTTCCCAGGACAGCTTCAGCGACGAGCGCTGGCCAGGGGACCCTGGGACGTTAGGTAGGTAACAGACGAAACCAGGGGCCCTGGTATGCAAGAGGCTGATGACCTTGACTGAACAATAACTTACTAATACAAGTCCCTCTTGCACAAGGACAACTAGATGAAAAAGCTGGTCTTGCTGTTTGTTCCGGTTGGGGGCCATCTCAATCTCTTTAATGAAATTCTACTTATTCGCAAAGGGACGTAAAAAGTTCCAGCTCCTTGAATAAAGCCGGGCTCAAACAATGAGAAATGCCTTCTTTGATTATAACTCCAAACCCTTTCTCCAGGCAGTACCACAGCACTCAGCTCACACTGGAGGTGTCCCAAGACTCATTCTGACAGCGCCCTTGGCTTTTCTGTCCTACTAAAATTTTTTTCTTCCTTCCCATCTCTACTTCTCTCACATCGCCACAACTCCTCCAGCCGACGTCCTTTGCTTCTGCCTCAGCAAGCCCTGCTGCTTGCATGACAGTTCTCAGCTTTGCCAAAGAGTTTTGTGCGGAGCTTGGAGTCAGTTCTTTCAGAGTAATTCTTGGCTCCATCACAGGCTTGCACACTCCTGCAGCTGGCCTAACAGAAAACAAAAAGGTGGTCCTAGGCCTAGATCTTGACACCTGAGCATAAGAGATAGGACATATGGGATTAAAACAAACAAGAGGGCAAGAACAGTGAGAAACTCACTTTGAATGAAAGTCCACCCTAAAGCAAAGCCCCTGATGTGGTCTGAACCATCACCGGTTTCTAAAGGGAAAGCCCTCAAACTGCTGATTTCCAGCCTCCTGAAGCCTTGTAAAATCTCCAGGCCCACCTGGCGGCATATCGGCTGAGAGGAAGAGTTGCCTCTCCAGTAGAGAAACAGGTTATCTTTTAGCCGAGAGAGTCAGAGAGCCTAAACGAAACAGGCCACATTCAGAGGGCACTCACACTTCTCATCACTGCAAACTGACTTACAAGATCCCGCGGACATCCACGTGCCCATGTGCAGCACATCACACATGAACAAGGACTGAGCTCCCAGCCTGAAGGAGCTGTAGGAATTTATGTATATCTAAATATACATTTTACAGTCTAAACTGAGATCAAACTCCACCCATGAGGTAAAGAACCATGTGTTGTTGTGGTTACTGCCAGAAAGAAGCGATTTCCAGGGGTATTTGCTCCAGCAGCTCAGCTGTTAAGAACAGTAATAAAGAAGGCAGAGAACTGCCGCAATTCATCATTATTGGATGAAACAGGAAACCTGAAACAGAAAATAACTATAAAATATTTACAGAAACCACACCAGCCACAGTTGCTGAAAAAGAAATTTCTTGTCAAACCAGTTGATCAAGAATAATTATCTATGAAACTTTAAAAGATTAAAGTTTCCTTTTTCTTGACTATTTTATTTTACAATTGATGGGCAGATATTTGCTTCAGGTAAACAACTGCACCCTGTTTATAGCACACAGAGCAAATATTTCCCAGCATGTTTATTCTGAAAAAACTCGTACTGTACCGCCAGGAAGTGACTGCAGAAGAGAGACACCCAAGCTACGCTCCTTTCCAAAGCACTGGTTGGAAGCAGCTGTTCGATAAGCTGCATCTTTGCTGGATGATGAATCCTGCCTTAGAGGAACTCGGATACTAGAGTCAGAGAAGAATGAGGCCATGCACCTGTCTGCAAAGAAACACGAAAGTGATCCTGTAGGACTGGGAGAACCTTGATTCTATTTCATTAATTTTAAATAAGAAAAAAAAAAGAAAAAAGCTATCGTCAAAAGAATAAGACTTTTCCATTCAAATCTCACAATGACAAACAGGGCAAAAATGGTTATCTCATTAGCTTACCATCATACGAGGTTTCTCTGTCTTCACAGGTCTTGCCCTTCTCTCCCTTTAATCTCTCTAAAAGCTATTTTTCTTTCTGTGTCACACTTGTCTAGAATTTTTATTGCTATTTGCCATGCCTGGAGTCAGGAAGGAGGTATTCTAGAACCAGCCGAGGCATCAGCTCCTTTGCTTCTGCTATTACCAAACAAAATAAAAAATATTGAGTGTGCGTTGATAACTGTGATTAATTTACCTCCTAATCAGCCTCACTATCTTAAATCCTAGGGATGACTTTGACCCAAATGTTAAAAATTGTTCCGTGATGAACCCTACTAGATGTTATTTTTGACAATTCTGTGTCACTCCCAGCCCCAGCAGCTCAGGAGACTTACTAAGGGGTCACCAGCATTCAACAAATCACTCGTTTAACAAAGGAAGAATGGGAGAATTGCCTGGGGTCAAGACACACAAACATCATTGGAGACTTTCCCCAGCAGTGGTCCTAGACAGAGTCCCCCCTTTTTCCATATGGTAGAGTGAGTGCTCAAATGTGATGTGATGAGCACTGTCAGAATGGGATCAACTACAGAGGATGATCTATTACCCCCCCTTATTCCCATTTTTTAAGGAGCTGAGAAACCTCTCCTGGAGTAGATTTAGCTGTTGCTTGCCTTGATTTTTATAGGGGAATTTTTCTCTTGTAGAAGCCTAAACATGAGAGCTGGAAAAGATGAGACAGCCTTGCCACCAGAATTAACACAGGTCAGGTCGTTACCGTTCCTTCTCTGCAGCAGGGCGGCTCAAAAGTCACCAGCTGATAGGCCACGGCCACTTCACAGTAAAATTCCAAAAAGAGCATCTTAAAAGCATCCCAGCTGTGTACAGAGACCAGACACACGCTGAGAAGTGCACATGATTCAGACAGCATCCGAGTCAGCCTCATGAGGACAAGTGTCCTTGAGGTTCTCCTTCTCCTGACTTTTATACAGCATTTCTCAGCTTTTCCACCACATGACCCCCAGTTACACAGAAAGAGAGCAGCTTCTCCCTCATTCAACTATAGCAAAAGGGTAAGGCTGCAGGGGTCTGACATCAAGTCTGCTCCTCGGTCAGATGAAGAAGATTCCCAAGAACTCAAGTAATTTGTTTCCACTGACTTTCCCTTTTTTTGTTTGGTTTCGGTTTTTGGTTTTTTTTTTTTTTGTTTTTAATCACTGCAACTTCAGATATATTCCGATGAGGAATGTGCTGTAACTAGCAGCAGGTTGAGTCCAAGTTTATTAGCAAGGCTCACTACACACCAGGACAAATTTGTCTACACTAGCAGGTTTTTAACCTGCTACGCAAGCACAGCCCCCTACAGCAGATGCAACACGTGCCTAGAGATGGCATTTCCCATCCCTTTCCTGATGTAGGTCCATGTACTTCAGAGAAAAGTCAGGAGATCAAAGTTTTGAGAAATGTTACAATACCAGTGAGGAAAAGGAGGTGGTGGATTTTTTTCTTTTAAAAAAAAAAAAAAAAAAAGTATGTTATGCCAACAGCTATTCTGCCAATGTTGCCAGATAGACCAGGTTTATGTTTAAAGCTTGTTTAGTTGTTTTGGTGTCAGCAACACCTTCAAGCATTTAAAGTCTTGGGAACTTGTGTTTATTTTAATTAGTACAGTGTTCTACCATCAGATCAGAGAACTGGTCTCTTCCTTGTTGGATTTGAAATAAAATGACTGAATGTACAAAGAGAATAATTCCCTACAGCCTACTTCCCACGCTGCACTCAGCGGGCACATTGGTCTCAGCTGCTCTCTTTCCAAAAGCAATACTGCTACAGGGGCATCTACACAAGGTTGTACCTGGGGAAGCAATACTGAGAGGCAGAGAGCTACCCTTTAGCCAGATTTGCCAGGGGTCAAGGCAGCTGGTTTCTCCTCCCCAAACTGTCTTAGGGTCCAAGCTGTAACATGGCTTGGGTACCTCTTAAAGAAGACTTCATAGTTCCTGTCCTCACCTACACTCAGCACAGCTGTCAGCAGAGACCTGGCCGGTGGAAGGCAGAGTCCATGAATTTAAAGCAGACTGAAGTATTCTGAAAAGAAACAAATATCCAACAGGCTCACCTTAGATCTCAGCCAAGACAGCAATATTTAGCACTCATATAACTACTCTCTTTTTCAAAGTGATCTATTCACATTAAGAATATTTATGTTTGCATTTAAGTGACTTGGGAAAATGAAATATAAGAGGTAACACAAGTTAGTAAACTCTGCAACTTGGTCTTTTAAATTGAATTGCACTTGGTGGTGGTGGGAGAAGGAGATGCAAGAGTAAGAACAAGGACTTGCACCCAAGGATATTTTCTTTATTCCTTTTGGCACCCTGCTCAACAAAAGAAGGAAATGGGAAAAATGTTTAAGAAGTCACTTAAGTGGCATTACGCGTTTAAACGTGCAAAACCAGTTTAATGTGAATAAGACTGAAAGAACCTGAGTCACTTCCAAATGTGAGACCCAGTTTGCCTTTGAGAAATGCATCACCTATTAGTTTAAAACCAACGTACCAAACTGTTTCTGGGAACAGAAAGAACAGTTTCAAATGCAGTACCGTAATCAGCAGTGAAGTAAAATTAGAAAAAAAAAAAAAGCCAGTTTAGGGAAAAAGAAGTGATGGCTCTATAATAAATAGGATTATACTCAAACTATTCCTTCCCTTCATTCATTTCTCAGGAAGTGAAGCAGAAACACAGCACACACTTTATGAGAGCTACGATAATATCCTCTTTATAAAACATTCAGAAGACCATTTACCTAAAAAAATATCCAAGCAGAAAGAGACATTTTTTAAAATAAAATCAGTACTAACAATCTCACATGAAGAGGAGGACAGAAGTTCTCAGACATAAACCACTCCAATTAATCAAAAATGTTTGAAAGTGTTTGTAATGAACAAAGCTAAAAGACCTCACTGTTAGGGAAACCCAGTAATTGATAATGCTAACCAAAACCTCCTAACAAGGCCAACTGCTTAGTTAGAAATGCTTAAGGAAAAATGATAGTGTGACAACAGGAAATTTATTGTTGCTGGAACTGTTATCTTATCTACTCAAAGCACAAATGTTATTCAACCTGAAAGAAGAGATATTATTCAAATAAAATACCAGTTTCTTCAAGCTACAGAATTTCCAAGCGAATACTAAGCAAACCCTTGAATATAAAACAAAACTTATCATTCTGAAGGGTAACTGAAATATTACTGAGAAGAGAGAATGGGAAATGGCTTTGACTTCGTGCAAGATTGTTTGCATTTGTTGTCCATCAAAAAACATGCAGACGCAGGAGAGCAAACTGCAACCAGGGTTTAAGGCCAAGGGTTGAATTTGACCTAGAGACTTTAATTCAGCATTGACTTCAAAAAAGAGCTATCCCTTACTGGTCTTCTCATTCACGGGGGGAGAGTGCGTTCCGATGGTTGCCCACAGTGGGATAACAGCACTTGAACCCGATCTGTATCTATGGAAAGAGCAAAAAAAAAAACCAACCAAAAAAACACAAAACCATTTCCGGGTCTACATAAGACTCTGAAGCTGGAGATGTGTGTTAGCCCAGGATGTGGTTATGAACTAACAAGCAGCACTCCCAGACCAAATTCAAGTCTAACATGTCATACCTTAGAGACGTTTAGTGCTTTTCAAACATGGTGAACAAACAGAGAACACACACCTCTCAGAGCTCTGTGTTCTCCTTACCCTGCACACCTAGGATCGCCTTTGTACCAACTCTGCGGGAGTTTAGATTATTGGTGATATCTTTCTATACTTGATTTACCATATTGCAGTGAAAGAAGTAAAAAAAAAAAACAGACCTCTTCGCTTTGTGGTTTGCTGCATCAAAAGTATACCTAAAAATATGCTTTTAAAGGACAGGGAATTTTCTGGGAAATCTCCCTATTTCTACAATTTTTCCAGGTTTCCTTCAACATAGAAGATGGGCAAGAACAGAACAGCAGCTCTTTAAATCAACTTCGTCCCATTTACTTAGTCTTTCAAGGCCACCTATAGGGCCAAAACAAGCTGTACTGCAGAAACCGGATCTAATCTTGAATTCCTCCTTTTGACTTTTTTTTCATCCCCATACCAAATACTACCAAAAGAAACACAAACAGGATATTCCTGAGGCAAAATTCTGTTAGATTAAAACTTGACAGCTAATATTCTTTGCCAAGGGAATCTTATCCCCGGTTTGGCAGCGCTCGCTGTAGTTACAAAACCCTATGCGTGTCCACTTCTCAGATGCACATCCATTACATGTGAAAACAAATCATTTGTTTCTGGTATTAATTCCCTGTAAAATGCTACTACAAAGCCAAGGGGAACTTTTAACTTACGCTGGCAGAGCATCTGCCTACAGGACTGAGCAGTCAGTAAACACCCTGGGTTTAGAAGAGCAATACTGAGGAGCAAAGCAGCCAGAGGCTGCGTGTACTAATGGGATGGTCAGAGACTAGTGGCAGTGGGAAGAAGAGTAGCTCTTGAAAAAGAGGTCACAGATCCTAGCATTGCACCATTTCTTAGTGTTTACTTCTGGGGACAACAGTAGTGACACACCTGCTAACTGCTAATTAATCCTAAAACTGAAGTAGTGTAGCAGTACCTGAAGGTAACTACAACTGCTCCAGATAAAGAATCCATGTCAGGACTGCAGCATATAACTGCAGATACCACAGCAGTGAGGTAGAAATACCTGTCAAGGTTAATTGGCTGGTATGTTTCAAAAGAAAAGAGAGGAATGCCATGAGCTGCATTATTAAACCACTCCATGCCAGAAGCCTGGGAGCACCATTGTCAACAGCAGTATCCAACACCAAACACACCTACTTATATAATTCCATTTTACCACACTATGGAATAAAATAACCAGAACAGGTAGAGAAGCAGAATCTTCGCCAAGCACCAGCTTGCAGCTGTCAATAAGCATATGGGATCTTGTGTTGGGCAACAGGTGGCATTTCACAGAGTACCCCAAACAGCCTCTGCAAACAAATACATTAACAATCCTAGGCTGCAGCTAGGGACAAGGGCAACCTGATCTCCTCCCCTACTATATTGAATACCAAATATCTCAGAGACCATAGAATCACAGCATGGTTTGGGTTGGAAGGGACCTTGAAGACCACCCAGTGCCACCCCCTGCCCTGGGCAGGGACACCTCCCACCAGCCCAGGTGGCTCCAAGCCCCGTCCAACCTGGCCTTGAACCCCTCCAGGGATGGGGCAGCCACAGCTTCTCTGGGCAACCTGGGCCAGGGGCTCACCCCCCTCACAGCAAAGAATTTCTTCCTCACATCTCACCTAAATCTCCCCTCTTCCAGTGTCAAACCCTTCCCCCTCGTCCCACTGCTCCCCTCCCTGCTCCAGAGTCCCTCCCCAGCTTTCCTGGAGCCCCTTGAGGGACTGGAAGGGGCTGGAAGGTCTCCCCGGAGCCTTCTCCAGGCCGACCCCCCCCAGCTCTCTCAGCCTGTCCTCCCAGCAGAGGGGCTCCGGCCCTCCCAGCAGCTCCGTGGCTTCATTAGCGAGCTGCTGACCAGGGGTAAGTAGACACACCAAAATGACTCCTTAGATAAGGTCACAAGCGTTTTGCCGTACCCCAACCCTTGGGAAAACCAGGTCCCTTTGGATTCCAGAAGCTTCACCCCAAACCCTCAGAGAAACACCCGCTGCCGGGTGTTCATCCCGAGGAACCACATCTGCAGCCAGTTTTTAACACAGATACGCACGAACTAAACACAGACGCAGCGACAAGCCCCGGGATTTGTCGTGCCGATCGCGACAGACCCCGCCGCGCCGCGCGCTCTCCCCCCGCTCCGGCGCCCCCTGGCGGCGCAGGGCGGAGCCGCCGGCGGGAGCGGAGCAAAGGGTGCGGAAGGGCAGCCGTGCGCGGTGCTGCGGCCCGGCGGAGCTCGGGTCCTAAAGGGAACGAGATGAAAAACGCTATACAGGTTTTCTTAAAAGCACAAACTCCCCGCGCACCATAACCTCCAGTGGCCGGGAGAACGCTTCCAGAAAGCAACCTGCACAGGGGTCAATTCCTCTGCATTCAAAACGACAACCAGCTAACGATGAATTAGCGCCCGTTCCTGATGGACACTGTTGTCCTCTTTCATATGATACCCACAAAGAACAGGTATACTGGCATTGACAGGGCATATAGGGCAAAACAGAAAGACTACCGCTTGCCCAGGGGAAGCTCATGGAGGTAAGCATCACCTGTGAAAGGCTTCGTCTCTCCTCGTCGTCAATTTTTATATTTGGTTTTGAAGCCGAAAACCTCCTCACAACTCATGGAACGGCCTGTAGAACCAAGGATTGTGTTCTTTACTGCCAATACGACTTAATTCTTCACAACTTCCCCTCAACTCAGAGGGAGTAAGGGGAAGGTGACAGGTGCCAGCCTGGCCTGGCCGAAACCTGACTTGCCCTCCTCAGGGAAAGCACCATCTCTGCAAAGGAACGAATCCCCAAAGTATCAGACATCGTGCAAGACGAACACGTTTTTACATCTCGCTAACATTCACAAAACAAAAGGCAACCACAGAATACCTTTGAACAGCAGAAAAATTACACAAGTCATGTTTATGGGTTATAAAAGCCCTTTTATAAAGCCATTTTTAAACAAAACCAAAAAGTTTACAAAAGAAAATAAAAGATACAGAAGAATGAGTTGCTTAATATATTCCAAAAAGGAGAAAAATAAAAGAGGGGACACAATTCCAACATGCTGAACAATAAAGGGTTCTTTTTCCTTGTGGTTTTTTTTAATACAAAATACAAGCGAAGGATACACATACTTAAAACAGAGCTCAGGAGCAGGTATGCAGTCCTGGGAACCCTTCAATAAAAGCAAAGCAGGGTTTTGTTATTTTTTTTTTTTTTTCTTTCTTTCTTTGAAGGTACATACAGAGACTGGAATATGTAAAATTAAGTAGCACAAAAGACCATCACACAATTCTACCAATGAATGTTGCACCTATAAATTCACGAACATGGTCAACAGTCATGTTCACTTCAACCCTTTGGAAAAAAAAAAAAAGGGTTGTTTTTATTTTAAATAAAGCATTAATGTTACATTCAGACTTAACTCCTAGTACCATGCGGTAGATCTCAGTATTGTCAAGGTATTGCAAAAGTCACCAACCCTACGGGGCCCAGTGATGGCAGCCACGTCTGCAACACACACCCTGGCACGGGCCAGCAGCGCTGGAACAGTCTGCAGCTGCCCCTTTTTCTGTCTGCTCTCGAGATTTAAGAAAAAAAAAAAAAAAAAAAAAATTAAAAGGGATGGGGAGAGAAACTGCAAAGAGCCCGATTTTTAGAAAAGCTCAACAGGGGTTTGCAAATACTCAAGACAAATATTCACTGCATACCATATAATGATGCCTTGCAGATAGCGCAGGGCCCAAGGCCCGACCTGGAGTCTCCTCCTCTACCTTCAAAGTGATTATTCAGGGTTTGCTGTGACATGATGTTCATGGTTAAACAAAAGTAATGTAGCTCTTATTTACAATTTTTTTGTAACAATTGCTTCTGCAGGGAAAAAAAAAAAAAAAGTAAAACTCACAAATCTTCAGAACACAAAGGGAATAAGATGTCAGACACTCCCATGCGCGCACTCACACCCGCGCACTCACACACAAAATACTTCAGGGGCTTTTACACACATTATTCTGGCTTAAGCTGATTGAGTATTTCTCCATCCCACCCACTACCCCTCCCAAAATATATATATAAAAAACCCTTGCCCCAATATACAAAGCATATGCACAATGGTGTTTGCAGTCACACTGAGCGTGCTGAGGCCGATGGACCCACTCGATTCACCGCGGCTGAAGGGGGCAGGCAGTCTAGAGAGTCGCTTCCAATAGTGGTTGATACAGAGTCAGCACATGGTGAGAACTTCACTAGACTTAGAAATATTTGTGTTTTAATAGAAAGAGTTCAATGAAAAGACATTCAAATGCCAGTCATCTACTGAAGTGGGAAGTCTAAAACGAGGATACACTTGATTTGGGGAGGTCTCGGAAGGACACTGTCATCTTTCAGAGCTCTGATACTCCTCATAGTACTTAAAAAAAAAAAAGCCATCCTGGACAGTAAGAACATAATAGTTAAGTTTTGCTTCCTAGTTTCATTAGCAGAACTTTTATTTAAACCTCCCCCAAAATATTCAAACTTCAGGGAAAATTTTCTATTTGATCATATACATATAGAATATATAATTTCCACATATAGATGTGAGTCCCCCAAACTAACATATCCTACATGCCAGCAACTATTTTGTGACAGTGTCCCTTTAAATATCCATCTGCTTACATTTTCAAATCCTGCCTCCCCCCACAGATGAACATCCACTTCTCAAATATTAAACTCATGGATCAGTTTGTAGTTTTTAAGAACCATGTGTTCAACAATATGATCTGTTATAAAAATAAACACTTCACAAACAAATTACATAAAGCAAAGCACCAGTTTCTACAGCTCAAAAGCTTCCAGCATGTTACAGTTTACTTCCCTCCCTCCTTAACCTGGGTGCCTCAGTGTCTATTGTACCTTTGTGACTGTCACCAGCGGAGGGGGAAACAAAAAAAAAAAAAAAAAGAAAAAAGAAAAAAAGGAATTCAAGCACATCTTCTGCCACTGCCCTGGTAGCCCATCACCTGTGGATGCCGCCGTGTGGTGGCAACAGGAGCTGAGCAGGCTCAGCACCGTTACTGGCATCGGTGAGGTGCCCCAGCAGAAGCCACCCAAGGTGTGCTGCTTCTCTCCCCACACGCTCTGCCGCTTTGATGAAGTTAAAACAACAAAATTAAAAGCTTCTTGGCTGCCCCATTTCTAAGTCTTGCTCTCACCCACAATCCATTCTGAAACCTGTTTAGCTTGACACGTTTGGCATTTTCATGCTGATCAAACAGAAACCGAAGGAAATAATCTTTAGTATGAAATTCCAACTGAAATTGCAATTTTTACCGATCAAGCCTTCTGGCCAGTTAAAGGCAGTACTACTGACATACAACTGCGAAACTCAATGTGGTGGTGTGGATTCAGAACAGCATGAATGAAAGGCTATATAATGGAGGTTAGTTACGAACTACCATTTTAAGAGTAAGACCAGGGCAGGGTACTAAGTTAACTGAACTTTGGAATAAATTCGTTTACCTCTCTGCAAAGGCTCCAAAACTACAGCTGTGTAACAGAAGACAATCTTTTCAAAGCCTTCTTCTGTGAATGTAACTTTCTGCTCCATGGAGAACTATTCATGCTCCTAGAGAAAGGCATTTTTACAGCTTTCCTTCAAGAAATCAGAATGCTTAATACAAATTATTTAAAGAGGACATTTAAAAATGTGAGGTCTGTAGCTACCGGAAAATGTTGTGTACTAAAAAACCCAAAAAACATGTATTAACCTTCATAATTTTCCTCTTATCTGTAAAAATGTAGACTCCTGCATTTCTAACGGAGTAACCCAACAGACCATTAGGGCTTAGTGTTTGCACAGTCAGCAAAACAGTAAGGTATAGAAAAAGTTACAAAATCCCAGAAGTAGTACAGGATTTACATAGTGTTTGGGTCGTAGCAAACTCAAAGATAAGCATCGTGCAGCCTGTAACAGCCATTAGAGATGAACACATGAGAAGGCAGAACAGTTTTGTAAGATAAAGGGCCAAAACTGCCAGGCATAAAATAATCCAGTCCAAAATCTGAACTGAGAACAACAGAACCATATTTTTCGCAGCCTTAACTTTAGTTAACTGTGTTAGAAAAAAACCTCAAGAATATATTTTAAATGGAACTTACAAAATACACTCTTCAGAAAAACATCTGGTCTAGTGGGCAAAGAAACAGCTGTTTGACCAGATCAGCTCGAGGTATTCTATGTTTAAGTAACCCTTGAACATTTTAATACCAAAATAACCGTAAGGACCCAATAGACAAGAATAGCTTGAAACATAGTCTGGACTGAAGGGGAACAACTATGTGGACCAGACATTCACAAAAGTGTATGCTATCCCCAAATTTAACACAAGTGTTTTTTAGAACGTGGCCGTTTATTTTCCCATATTACCCAAGAAGCACTCGACTAGGAGTGGAGGGAACGCAAGAAACTCCGCTCTCCCAGAGATCTGGAAGGTGGGAAGAGGTGTGGGAGAGGAGAGGGGATTACATTCGCTTCTTCACGCCAGCCTTAAGCTGTTCTGCAAAATTAAACCACTTTAAAAAAAAGATTTACAATGGAAACACCGATCATCTTTATTGTAACGGCAACAGTAGTTTCATTATAGTAAAGAATGTTAGAGAACTTAATTTTTTTTATAAGCCAAGGTAAAGTAATTTACCAGCCTCAATAAAATCCATGGCTATGAATCACACAAGACAATCACTCGGCTGTTATATTAATATTCTGTTCCACATTATAGGCTCCACACTATGCTCAGCATCCTCAGGCTCCCTATGCCATTCAGCCAAGTGTCCTTCCTGGTCATATTAGTGTATCACATCTAAAAGCTCTCTAAAAATCCAAACAGGATTAAAAAATCTGGTAGCATGTGCACCAGAAACCCAACTAATTAGCTGCCTTATGTTACCTTCAAGAGGCTGGTTACAAAACGTGTAGTTCTGTGACAAAAAAAAAAAAAAGATGCTAAGCTTATCAGCTATAAGATAACTGTGAGCAACATACAGAAAGCACAAAGGGTTTAAGAAAAAAACAAAAATAAAAGAAAGAAAAATGGCAGGTCCAGTTTTCAATATTTCCACCAACAAACATGGCAGCAACCTCTGTATTAGGCTTTGAAAACCAAGGCTTGGGTATTTTAATTAAAGATTAAAAAAGGATATGGCTGCTTTGATAAAAACACAGTAAAATGCCACCACACACATTTCAAGTGTCTTGCATTTAGAGGGACATCTTGCTTTTATTATAAAACGACAGCCCTGCTACACTGCTTCCAAACTCCACTTCCTCCTAGCTTCATCTTTTAACTCTGTTCCCTCTTCAAGCACTTCTGAGGCTCAGGGAGCAGAATGATGACCAACAGTTAGAAGCAGACATGTCTGTGTGGGAGCAAAGCCCCCCCACGCTGTAGGATGGAAGGATGAAGACATGGAAGTGGTACGGGGGTGATGTTCAGTATCGATGGAAGTCTGCTGGCCAGCACTGCGGCTGGAGAGGCTGAGAGGTATGACTACATAGCCTTTCCGAGGACAGACGGGGGAGAGAAGAGAAACGCTTAAGCGTGACTCATGGGATCCGAGACTGACCAGAGCATTACAGGAATCCTTTGCTTCACATTTATAAAAGGACACCGCTCGCCCCAAAACCTAAAGAATTTAGTTTTACACTAGCCATATTTTTTTTTCTTTCCTTGGAAAAACTTTAAAGACATTTTCCACAATACCAAATGGAAACCAGAGTTTTAAAAATTGTTTTCAATTTCTCTTCCCTGTTCTGCCCATCTATAGCCAAACTTGGGAGAAATAAAATAGAGTTAATGGAAGTGAGAAGGTTGTATATCTGAGTTTGTATAGAATGAACTGCAATTTGCCTAAAGCAGAATAGTATTCTATCCAGCAAAGACAAAAGATCTCGCAACCTAATTGGAGGGTCTTTTCTAAATAAGACAGTGGACCATCTACAATCTCTTGATTGCTTTTCGTTAAAAGCGTGCCTGAATCCAAGAAACATAGGTTTCCTCCCTATGTTTCCTGTTCCTCAATTGGAATTCATATCAATTACATTATTTCTGAAAGTGAACTTGTATCAACAGAAGTCTGTTAAAGCATAGGTTCATTTTTTCCACATATTCAAATACAGAATAATAGTTTTAAAGAACTCTTACCAGCACTGGGAAATCTATTCTACTTAACGATTTGTAAGTATGGTTTCCACGTATCAGTCTCAAACCTTATTGCTTCACAACTGCAGTATCCCTTGAAAAAAAATATATATTTAAATGGTCTGTTAATTTGTCTCAAATGGCTTTCAGATTTGGTGGGGGAGGGAGAACGGAATGGCCAACAGAGAACATTGACTTCAAAATATTACTGCATAAGGGTTTCCTCTTATTAAAAAAAGGATACACTGTATTAAACAGCTGAAAGTAAAGACAGCATTCAAAGCCCATGAGTCAAGCCACAGCCAAAACCGTGTTCTACCCCTAAGTATGTTTTCTTTTCCTTTTTCTTTTTTTCCTTTTTTTTTTTTTTTAAACAAAGATTTTTTTCAACTGCCATTTAATCTTCACCAGAGGGTGCTTCATCTTCAGATCCCTCATCCCCTGACTTCTCTGGTGGAGGGCTGGCTGATTTTTTCTTTTCTGGGGGACTTTCAGGCTCTTCATCCTCTTCTTTGGGGGATGGGGTCTTTTCTTTTGTTGCCTTGGAGGCTGTGGGGCGGCCCGCCTTCCCTTTGCCTTTCACTGGACTGGGGGTCACTGAAAAAAGAAAAAGCTTATAAAAGTTATGACCTCTAGCAAAAACAAAAAAGCATATGGCTTTATACAAACAGGATTTATGAGATGCTTCAGTAGCAGGATTCATTTTGCTTTGACCGTACCAGAGTGGTTTTTGCACTCCATATTAGTAAGGCTGAACTGGAAAGTTAACTAACAAGATTTAAACACTATTTAATTGCAATTCCTAACTAATTATTGTATATGACATCATAAACTAGCATAGCTAGCCTATTGTCAGCCCAGTACATGCGTTGCTATTATGATTTTAGACTTCCTGCAGAAATGCATCAAATTATCCTTTCATTAAAATTTCTCTGCCTTCCTCCACCCTGAAAACATCACAAAGTCCATGAGTTCCAAACAAAGCCACAAATTCTATTATTTGTCTACGAGACACAGAAAGTCATACTGCAGCACCTCAACAGAGAAGGTTTTGCAAACTATGCAGCTTTTGCCCAAGAGACATACATACTAACTCAATCTTTTAAATAAGAATTAAAGCCACCTTGTTATTTCCCAGTGCTGCTTTAAATCATGGCAAGTTACATGAATTAGCCCTTCAACATTTTATGTGAATGCTTAACAATCCCAAGATTTCCACTGAGTCTTCCATAGTAAAGGAAAATATGAGCTTCTAAAGCAAACTGTGCAACTATTCGCATAGACACACCTGTAGCCTTTAGCCTGGGTTTGGGCATTTTCTTTTCTTTCCTCTCTGGCTTGGATTTCTTGGAGACCTTTTTATTTTTCTTTTTTGAACTGCCATAGTCACTATCATCATCATCTTCCATGAGGAAGTCTTCATCGCTTCCTGAATCTGCTGAGAGCACAAAGAAATTTAAGTTCTTTGAAAAAAGGAAAGGGAGCAGAAGATACCGTTGAGAGATCTGCCAGTTAAACTGCAGAGATGGGAAACTAGGACTCTGCGACCTTATGAGCTTCCACCGATCTGCTGTGCTAATGAAACTTGACATAGCAGATTTTACACTGGCAGGGATAAAGCACTAGCATGATGAAACACGCAAGTGATTTGAGGTTCTCAAAATATGCTCCATCTCCTCAGTAAGTAACCCATCTCAAAATAAAGAGAATCTCTTGACAGAGAGAAGTGATCTTTTCAATGGTACTCTTACTTCATTCTGAAATCATGTTTCCACTTGGTATTTCATGAACTTACGGTGGTTCATTACCAGCTGAACCCATCTCTTCTTATGCAACAAACCGTCCTACTTTGATCAATCAAGGATAAAGTACTTTTATATCACCTGAAAGTAGCATCAATGCCTCAAAACCAATGGGATAGCAAGAAGCAGCAAAAAGCATTAAGAACTTTAAAATAATCCTTTAGGGCTGCTTATAAAGACATACAAAGATCTTTGCTGCAAACTTCAAACAAAAATTCTAGATGTGAAAAACATAAGCTTGGTCTGTTGGACAGATAAGCAATATCAAATAAATTGCCGAGAAGAAAAACTTAGGTCTTCACTGCCACAGTCAAATAACAAACTTTATCTTAACTTTTTACAATCCCATGTACTCACTCTCCTGGAACTGTGCCTCATCATCCTCTTGTTCTTCCTCCTCACTACCCACATCATCCATAAGCATCTCTCGTTGTTTAGAAGCTGCTTTGGATGCTGCCTGTCGTTGCTGACGCACATTTTTGTGGTCTTCTTTCTCATCCTCACTGTCCTCTGCAGCAAAAGTCACCAAGTTATAATGAAGATACAGAATACAGACCACCTAACTGTCTTCAGGTAGCACATGGGCAAGGCAAAGGTCAAAATGTTCACCAGAGAGTTAATCATGACTCTCACTGAATAACTGAGCAGTGAGGAGAACATGGTCACATTCAACCTAATAAGCACGCTTCTGTAGTCACCCAACAAAGATCTCGTGCAGTATCTTTCCCTGCAAAGACTAGCAACCCCCCCTTTTTTTTTTTCACCTGCAGGCCTTTTCCTGGATTTGGAGGCTGCTCTCTTATTCTTTTCTGGTTTAGCCTTTTTTCCTTTTTTGCTTTTTTGAGAGCTCTCATAGTCACTGTCAGCTTTGCCATCATCTGCTCCTAAGTCATCATCTTCACTGCCAAAATCTTCATCTGGAAGGAAAAAGTACAAATATGAATTTTCTTGTAACATTCTGAAATACGGTTGAGAACTACAGGGAAGATTAACATACGTCTAGCTACCTGTAAAGAAAAACTTTATCTCAGCATCATATTACACGAAAAAAATATGTTACCCCAAACCAGGGCTGCAAGTAACAGTAGAGGCAGCATCCAGATCAAGGTAAGTGAATTAGAAAAGCACGTGCTTCTCTAGTCAGAACAATTCCTTTCCTATGTGAAATCCTATTCCTGTAACTCTTACAAGCTGGTCTTTATTTTGAAGACACACCATCAGTACAATGTAGTTAGTTACCTGCCGAGTGTGAATCATCCTTTTTAGTCTTCACATCTTTTTCCTCTGAATCCTCACTGAAAATGAGAGAAAGACAGGGTTTGACTGCTATTTTAACTTCTATTTCAGTCATTGCTGTATGGAAAATACCAATTTTCAGAGAGCAAACTGGTCTCTAAGATGGCAATATGCACTTTCCCTGGACATTATCACATTATACTTCAGGATTACTCCGCTGTATATGTAATTATCATGGTTGGAAAGATAACGTTCAAACTCCGAATCACATACAAACTTACATGGAATCAAGTGAACCAACCAGGAAATAAGGTTGAGATGAACCACGCACTTCACTCCGAAATCTACCAATAATCCAGATGTCTTCCACTTCAGAGTTAGAATTTTGAAATTTTTTATGCTAATGCATGTCTGAGTCTATAAATGGAATAAAGTTTTACTCTGAATAGATTTATAGTCATCACTTGTCTTCCTGTCATTGTTTTCTTTAGACTGCTTCATTCTCTGTGCACTGCCATAGAGCACTTAACCAGAACATATTTGGTCTACAGTCTCCCAAACAATCTGATCTCTGATGGAGTTTCACTGCTCCCTTCTAGTGGTTTCAATCCTCATCAGAGGGTATCCCTATCAAGCAGATACTAATGTTCTGTTCTTATCCAAACACCCATCATTAGTCATTACCGCTGTTCAGAGAGGGTTTTCCTTCCAGCATGTCAGAACATGCACTCCAGCCAGAGAATAAACAAGTGTTTTAAACAGGAATACCCTGTTGAAGGCCACTGATATACAACATATGCTTCAGGAATGGCTGAACTGCAGACTTCGCCAAGGTCAAGAAATACAATAGATCAAACCGTTGCTACTTTCAAATTTGGCAGTGGGAGCTGACACACAACATTTCTCGAGAACTCTAATAGTTTAGATAACTTGTCACATTTCAGCCCCTCAGGCCCATATGTTTTCAGTCTTATACAGATAGCTCTGGATTTCAATCACTTAAATACATGAGTTTGTTTTACATGCAAGCCCTCTGCAATGTTTGTGATAAACACAGAAGTATTCTTACATACTTAAAAATTCCCAAAGCTAATAGGACATCAAGTCAACTATTTAGTTGCTTTGGGAGCTGCCTAGCCTGATTTCTTTATACGTTGTGCCCATTAAATCTATGATTTCAGGTGCTATAGGCATTTGCCAGTGTGAAAACAGTCTCTCCCTCTCAGTTCACAATAGCAGGTGGACCACGTGAATACTCCCATGCCTACACCCAGCTTTTAACTTACAGAACAGGACCATGATTGGGGAAGCTTCTTAAGCATGCCTGCTGGTAAGTTACCTATATTCCCGCAAACAGTGCAGCAGAATAGAGACACCTTGGCTTTATAGAACAAGAACCAGCTGGCAGCACCTCCATCCCTGAAGCTGGTATCTGTCATGAAAGCAGTCAGTTGACTTAATAGGTTTTATGACAATCATTTGCTTAGTTTTAAGTGAGCCCTTTCACACTGCCGGAGCAACTCGGTTATCAAAACAAGTTACTTTGTTTCTGAATTAGACAAAACAGGAAATGGGAAACAAAGAACCACAGAGCTAACAAATGGCCCGTACTCCTAACTGCCACTTTACCATCCCATTTAATCTTTAACCACAGGAATGCTCTGAGCGTACCGAAAAAACATGGAAAATGAAATGCATCTTGCCACTAACTTACCTGGGTAATTGTACTAATTGCCAGTTTTTGTAACTCGGATCATACTCCTTCCCATTCTAACTGTCTAGCTCTTGAAAGCTATTTTAATGATGAAGTACTAGAGACAAGTACTTTACACATGATTTCTCTGTCTGCGCAGATAAGAAAGAACCACCTCAATGTCCAAGCTGGTTGTGCAAGCCTTGTGATCTAGAGCTCTGCATCTTACACTGCTGGCCTTGAATTCCGCTTACAATCATCCCTCTTATAAGATACTGCTCCCCACACGCAGGACAAGGTTTGGAGACATGTTCATAACAGAGGAAGTGCTTCTTTTACCTGTCCTCCTGAGAATTCTTCCCAGATCGCCTCTTATTTTTAGCCTCCCGGGGAGACGAACGGATTTTCTTCGATGGGGGACCTGAATCTCTTCCATAATCTTCATCTGGACGGGACAGTACAAAATGGTTTTGAATCAAACTCCTAGTTCCCAGCAAACTGACTTCCTCAGCTATAACTTAAACTGACCATTTCATGCACATCAAAAAGAAGCCCTTCAAAAAAAAAAAATAAAATCACAAAGCTTCAAACAAAACTTTATAGAAGCAAAGTCCTGTCTTAAACTAGTGATTTACCTTTTCCTCTGCCAAGAGCACAATAAAAATGCCACATAAAATCAAGTCTGACACAGGACTACTAGGAAACCTACAAAAAGCCTCACAAGAGGACACAGTATCTCATTTTACAGCTAGTCAAAACCAGAGGTATTATGTAAACCTATTAAAAGTTAACATCCATACATATTTCTACACACTTTTAACAGCAAACTATCCTCTGATGGGGAAAACGTATGTCATTATACAGTATTTTACAGCATAACTTTTTACAACTATTACACAATACCTTATACAATATGACTAACAGGACTGCAATTAAGAACCATGCATATTTGCTTACATTAATTATCAGTGCAACCTCACTTATCAAACAGTAGCAGTATGCCTATTTTCTAAGAACACAAAACACAGTCCACATGGCTTTCAGAAATATTTTGGTAATTCACAGAGAACATAAAGATTTTTTTTTTTTTTAGATGCGATTCACAAAAATTCCTTTATGGAATTAACTAGAGTCCACTAAAATAAATTGAAAACATATTTTACTGGAGAAAAAAGTGGCATCAGGGAGATTCTACCACAGAACATAACATAGACCAAAGAAGAGAGTTGCTGCCAACAGCCTCAGGGCACTACAACAATACAAGCATTAAATAATAAGATTTCTATCACCATTGTTTGTTTAATACAAAACATATGAGAATCATTATATTTTCAAATACTTATTAACAGTTCAGAGGCTGTGAAGAGCAGAAACTCCTCAGAATTTAAGTTAAAGATGTATTAATAGCAAAACAATTAGTATGCAAAGCAATAAATGAACTGCTGTAGACCCAAAATATTATATTGTTAGGGAAAAAAAAAAAGAAGTCATTTACCAGCATCATCTGATTCCTGAAACTGGGAGTAATCGACCACCTTCCTGTTCCTGTTAAAAAGCAGGGGGGGAAATAAAATAAAATTAGCAATTCATAACCTGAGAGACACAAAAGCTTTCTTCAAGTAAGAAGAAAGTGCCATATCCTTGCTTCTAGTGCAGGATTTGTATCCCAAAAACATCCCAAGAAAACTCTCATAAATAAGCCACCTACACCTTTGAAGTCAGAAATGAACACAGAGCACATTCTAGCATTTTTCTAAGGAGCTATTATAACAGAGTGGATTATATTCTCAGAATTTGAAAGTGCTTTATAATAAGTAGCACTCTCTTATGGCTCACTTATTCCTCACTGCAGTGAGGAAGAGTCATCTTAACCTATGCTACATAGTTCTTTCATTATTAAAACTATATATACATATTATATATCACTATACTAGAGAAAGCACTATTTTAAAGCAGTGTCTGCATCTCAAGATTAAAGTCGTATTTAAAGAATGCATCAGCCTGAACTTTATTTAAGCCAGAGCTCCCCCTAACACCCTGTCTCAAAGCTGTGATATTGAAGATCAGGATTCCAGGTATAAAACAAGTATACAAATACTATCCAGAATTAGATAAACATTTCCTAACTGCTCTTTTTTTAATTTCTGCTTCTCACAGCTCAATATAATCATGCTTGCTCTCATACCTTCTCCTCAAGATTTTTGTTTTCCCACAGGTTTCCTGTTTCTAAAGCATTTTAAGTTTTCATCAGGGAGTTCTAGGAGCTTTCCCAATTAGTTACTTTGATGCTCTAACAGGATGTAAGAGAGCTGTTAACAATGCTTAACTGTATCACTAAGCACAACAATGGAAGAGAATAGGCATTTCACCCAACCTATGTTTTTGGACAGCAAATGAGCATGGACCCGTACCTTCTTTACCTTATCAGCACCTTCTCTGCTCTCTAATCAAACTGAAAGTAGCACAGGTAATGAGCTATCATTAACAGTGCAACTGCAACAGCCAAGTCTAGACAAAATTAACTAACTACACAAGCAGCTATTACTGCAACAAATGTCTAACTTACCTAATTTTTTCTAACTTGCCAAAACCTAAAAACCAAAATATAAGTACTTGTTGGGTATTTTCTCAGCATCTGTCCCAACTACTTTATTGACAAGACTAACTGCCCTGTAATACAGCTACTCAAGGGAACCAAGACAGCTGTGTAATTGAATTATATTTTAGTTATAGCTGATAACACCTCAGACAGACTACAAACATCCACCTCTTATGGCTGACATGCAATGGGAGGAGGCAGCACAGCTGAAGAAGGCACCAGAGATTCAGAAAATCCTCCACACATACTTTGTACAATCCTTTTGGCTCAAAGCCAATGATAAACTTGATTTTGCAGTTAGCACCACGTGAGCTCACCTCCACAGCTAGAAAAGTCTGGCAAGCGACAGATTAAGTGACCTCCCCAGCACCACAGACTCGAGGACCACTGCAAAGAGAAGCCAACACAAGCTCCATCCAGCACACGAATCCCAATGCTCTTCCCCTCTCCGGCACTGCAGAGCACGACTCTGGAATTTCACATTTGGTTCCCATAACTGAACTGCACTTTGTGATTAACAACATGCATTGCTGGTAGGACTGTTCAGTTGAAAGATACCCCAGAAGTCATTGTTGTGTTCTGGCTGTTGACCCATTTGAATCAATTATAAGTCACCCTTCTGTACAAGTACCTCTATTCATGGCTTGTGGCAGTAGCCTTCAAAAGACAAGGAGCATGATTATTTGATTTCAACTCTACACCAAGCCTCTAAAACTCAAAAAAACACCCCAACAAAACCACCGACCCATCAACAAAAGAAAAAACAAACAAGTAAACAAAAAGAAAGCAAGACCAATTATTAGATTTCTACAGGTTGAATCTCATCCAAGATTCAGAGTACGCGTGACTGGAACAAAGTACAACAGCAACGTGCTACACAGCCCTGCTGCTCACTCATGGTCCAAAAACGGTAAAATATCAATTTAGGAATACAACTACTGGCAAGGCTTGTTATGGTGTACCATTCAGGGACTCAAACTCCTGTTCCAACAGGCAGCCTTCCTGAAGATTGACTCCTGATCCATCTCACAAGTGAAAACACTAATTTTATTCTGGTGAGCATCTGAATAATGATAAAGTAACGAAGATACTTGATTTGGTCTAAGTATCAGGTTATTAGGGTTTTTTCCTCTAAAAGTGTAAACAGCGGGGTAAAGTAGAATTGCCACATATTCTGTTCTAGCAGCTTTGTAAAAGAATGGTTTCTGGCATCACTTCTCTAACAGGCAAGACAGAAATTGCAATTTTGCCACCTTGTAGGAAGTTGGTCATACACAGCTTCATCTTGCTTGTTTCAGTCAGAGACTCATACTAAATCAGAAACTGAAAATGTAACCCAGTCAGATAAAACATTAATGAAAAACATTGTCTACCTCCCTCCTCTTCCTAGGCACCATACCCTGTTTTCAGCTAGAAAGTAAGTCCCACTGGGCTCTCATTACCTTGTGAACAGGAGCAGCAACAGTTGTATAAAATAGGAAATTAAAAAAAAATCACTATGGTAGAAGAAAACAAGAGAGAAGGCTCTTTGGCTTGCTTTATGCTATTTTGCAGGGCAAGGAGAAGGGTGAAGGATTGAAGGAATATCTACACTGGTATCACTGAAGATAGAAACTTGCAAGTCTTCCCAACAGAACCAGAGAAGCTCACAAGGGCAGAAACATCAAACAAACTGCTCTCATAGCTGCCATTCTCCTCACTTTATACTCATCATTCACTCCATTTAGATCTACTTATGTTTTTCTTTAGAACTGTCAACAGCACTGATCTGCAATGCTTAATAGTTATGAGTTTGCAAAGACAGAATGCATCTTTCATTACACCAAGGTGATAAAATACAGTAGATAAGTTCACTGGAGTTAAAAGCCAGATAAAAAAACATTGCTGGTTTTGTCAATGAAGAGTATCTCCTTGCCACTAGCAAAAACTAGAAGATGTTAAGGCAACCAGCCAGGCATGAACATAAACTATCTGTAAAACTCAGTTAGGCTGAGCATAAAAAGACAGTCTAGTAGACGTCTGGGATGGATATTGTTCAACCTGGTTTAAAATATGCACTGAAATTTTAAGATAACTTACTAATTCAGCTTAACATTTAAAGTGTGCATGTGAAAAGGAACTGGGAGAGGAAACGTATAGAAAGAGGTCCCAATAGCCTAAGGTTTCACTAACAGCTGTCAGTCCAACATTTCTGGAATAAAGAGTAACTCATCTAGTACCTCATCAACATATTACATGGAAAGCACTTACTTAGCAAAGTAATACAGAAATAATTTCACAAGAACTCAGAAACGCACAGTAATTCTTACGTCACATACTCAATGCCTACCAAACTGAAATTTGGAAATGACGAAAAGCAATATTAACATTTAAAAGGATCACTAAATGCCTATTCAACTGAATAAGGATTTCGGCATAACACCCCACCTTCAGCTAGTGAGGTCCCTAAACCCTCAGTCTTTGTAAGTCAACATGTCAGAATAAAAACTATCAATCAGTTAGAAAGCTTTTTCTTTTTTTTTAAATAAAGGGAATGCTTAGATCCCCAGATATTTTCAAAGGCATCAAAATCCACAGATAAAGACCAAGTTTAAAAACCCCACACATACTTCTGAAAAGCAATGCTAGAAGGGGTCTTCAAAAAGCTAGTAACTGATCTCATCATGCACTGAGGAGGAACATTTAGGTCAAATGATTACCAGAAGTAACAACCTATCTTCTTATACAATATGTCAAGTAAAATGAATGACAGATTAATTGGTTACTAAGATTTATTTTCCCCCCCTCCCAACTACAGCATTTAATCAATATAACCATCAAACCAAGCATTTGTGATAAAAGTTATACATCTTTCTTCACGTTAAAGGAGTGGTCAGTTTCACTTTCTGGTTCTCATTCCAGTTGGTAAGGGTGTCCCACTTGGAAGACAACACATTATCAATAAATATCACCATTGAAAGCACCCCTTTGGTGCCTTTTTTTATACACAGATAGAAAAAAGATAGGATATATTTTTAATAGGTATTTTCAAAGTTGTGCAAAACAAATACACAGTGCTAGGCCTTAAATGAACATTCACTTACAATTATGCATCAGCAAGTTGAAATATCAAAGCCTAGTGACAGTTATGTACCTAAAACACGTCACTATGGTGTTAGTCTATTTAAAAATCGGCACAACTGTACTCAGACAAGACTCACCGACTAGAGGTTCCCAATTACAGAGGTCATTGTTTGGGTCTGGACTTGGTGTAACTCCAAACGTCAGTAAGACTAGGCACTGCTCATGGTATCTGCAGAATTTTTAGGGATACACATGACTTGAAACTCCATAAAGCAATTAAATGATTTATGCAGCAACAGTTTAAGCAGTCTTGTGCCCATGCTCCATTTGAACCTAACTACAATTTAGAAGATTTTAAAATACAATATAGAAATGTTCCGATGCAGAGCAGGGGGGAAAAACCAAACTCCAATACACACGCACGAAAGAAAAAAACAAATTTCTACAACCTGTGTTGTTCCTGGTATTTTGATTTTTATTGTACCCGTACCTTTCTCTCTGTTTCTCTTTAGACTGAAAGTTTCAGAGCAAGGACCTTATCTTTTTACTTATCTGGAAAGCGTCTATAGCTTATCTCTGGACACTACCACACATTATTACTCAAGTTAAATGCCAGTCCCCAAGGAAGTGTTGCTTTCCTGCTACCCCATGGAAGTTTTACAGAATCACAGTATTTATACTTTACATTGTCCAGGTACAACACTAGCAACACGACAAGTTACATTTAATAGATAAAAACATTTTTTCTTGCAAGTAAAATTTCAAAGGACACTCTTCCACTGTAGTGCCAATGAAGATTCAAGAGTTACTAATAAAGAAAAACTAAGTACATAAAGCCTTGAAGCACTGAGATAGATCAATTAATACCTGATGTTAATCTTAAAATGAACAAACAAAAAAACCCCTGTGATTTCCATACTTGCCCACGCAGTTTCGTTTTGCAATGCCTGCAGGAGAGGAGTACCAGCAAGTGAAAGTGACCAGCAAGGAAAAGCAGAAGCAAGCTCCACCGAGTTTAAAGTTAAAATTCTTACTTAACCTTCATTAATTGATGTTGTCTATAAAAATCGTGGCTCAAAATGTTTTATTTCATTTGCATTCCAGAACAGATAGGGCTATAATGTAGCCACTAGCTCCAAATGCTCTTTGCAGTACACCAGAAGAGTTAGCTACAACGTGCAGAGGTTCAATAACTGTACATTCCTTTACTTTTTACTTCTTGCCATTTTCTAACAATAGTGCAAATACCATCGTTATCCACCCAGAAGTTTAATTGTGTAGAAAGTACTTGGCTCTAAGTGCCAGGCACACAAAGCCTGTAAATACTGGGACTTTGTTACCACTTCTTAACAATTTTAAGAAACTGACTTCAACAACCAGACTCACCCTTAAGGCAGCCTTCTATCAACAAACAGAAACTGGGGATATATGTTGGACTTTATTATGTTCATTGTCTTAAGTGCATATATATTCACTAGAAACTAGCAGACATAATAAATTAATTCAAAGACCATTGAATAGAAGAAAAATTTTCCAACACTACATCTTATTCTGATGAGGAACCTTTCACCAGACTTCCATATTACTAGCTAAGATATCCAGAAAAAAATGTATACAATTTAAAAAGTTCTGGATTAAAATCTGTTAGGAAAGTTCTCAAGTTACTACCTAGTAGAGCAATGTAACATACTAGTCAGTGAGTATTTACATTTTTTTCCCCCCTGAAAGGACTACTAAATACAGCTAGATAACAGAATGTTAGATCTGTTCCCGACACATGCCAAAAGGTTTTCTGTCACTAACAGCCTGCTGGACTTTGGCACTTAATTTTCCTGTAGACCAGCGCCTGTCAACGGAGGGTAAGACAAGTCAGATCTTTCACAATACTGCAGGATTTTACAGAGATTTTTTTTTTATTGTTATTTTTTAGAAACGGTTGCTCACAGAGTTGCTTAACACCAGAAGTCTTAGAAGCTATACTTTTAAAGATACATCACTTTCCTTATCTGTAGCAAGACTCCAGTGCTGGCACATAAATCACCAGCAGAATGTACACTGAAGTGTCACCCTGAGCAGCAAAGTCACATCACCACTGTATTTCAGAACACAGGCACTGTCATTCAAGATCAGACCGCTAGTCCATCTAATCCAACATCCTGCCTTGCAAAAGGCCAAAGCCTGATGCTTCAGAGCAGGGTTCACCCAGTCCTGCTAATCCACCTTTTGAACCCGAGGCAATTCCCTAAGACTGGAACTTTGAGCTTTATTTGCCCTTACCTTTGCATGCAGGAATACACTACTGGTCAAAAAAAGAGCTACGAAAAAACAACCGTTTCACTAATCACTGTGCCAAACCTCTCTACTTAGCAAAGTTGCCCTAGTTCCTCCCCATTTATTTTTTAAACTCTTGTATATTAGAGATATTACTTGAATACCAAGGCTATCATCTATAAGTGTATGTATGTAATTTTTATATCCACAATTAATGTCATATTGTTCCAAAATACCTAGCAATCACACGCCAGTGGTGTGGAATAAAAGTACAACCAGTTATTTAGAGTATCTCGAGAATGAAAAAATTTCAGAGCATTTGAAGAATACCTTGTGAAATCCCTTACCTTTTTTTATAAAGACAATTTAAATTACAAGTTCACTGAGCATTTTCCAGAGAAAAGTAAAAAAAAAAAAAAAAAAGAATACGCTCCTCACCCCTCAGTAAACTCTCGGATACATGTCATGTTCTCTAACCCGTAGATCTGCAAAGTTATCATGATTCAACAACGTAGGTAAGATTCCCCTGCAGCTCCACGCTGCAGGTCCGACACTCTTTAACTAAAGACACAAACACCACGAACTCCCTCCCTCGCTGCTGGGGGAAACACAGACCCTTTAGCTAAACCGCCCACGCTTTCCTCCTCCTCCCCACCACCTAAAACCAGCCTTCTTGGGGGGTGGGAAAGGGGGGAAACACCAGTCGGAAAGCGAGCAGAGGAGGGCAGTTAGGCGAGAGGAAAAGGGCGTGTGTTCAATGCTGTTCCCACCAGAGGAGGCGGCTCCTCCGAACTCCTCCCCTAAACGTGGTTTAACTCGCATGCACAGCCCCTCTCCGCACAGCCCCTCTCCCCCAGACCCTCGCTGGTCACGGCTTATCGCCTGCCTGTCCCCTCCCCCAGCCAGCGTGGTTCGCTCTG
>VXBH01009413.1:409474-420967 GCA_013400035.1 Rynchops niger
GGCGGGCGGCTTCGTCCTATTGCTTCGTTCGAACCATCACGGCGGGCAGACCCTGCCCACTCTCTCCCCGCGGGGAGGGGAGGGGGGCGAGGACGCCCCACACGCTCAAGCTGCTGTGAGCGGCAGGGCGGGCTCGCCGCGCTGCCGGCAGATCCCCCACCGCCTACCCCCGGCCCCCCCCGGCGCCACCACCGCCCCCGTCCCGTCCCACCGGCACCGTCCCGACACCGCCGGGATCCGGCCTGGAATTTTGCTTCCACGAACTGAGAGGGGGGTGGTCGGCGGGG
Organism: Rynchops niger; assembly: GCA_013400035.1. Lineage (NCBI taxonomy): Eukaryota > Metazoa > Chordata > Aves > Charadriiformes > Laridae > Rynchops > Rynchops niger. The sequence continues at coordinate 409,762 of VXBH01009413.1, forward strand.
CCCGACCCGCAGATTCGCCGCGCGGGGCCCGGCGTGGGTTTGGAGGGGAAAGGCGGGGGAGCGCCGCGCCGCCTCGCAGCGGCCCCGGGGGAGCGTCGAGGCCCCCGCGGCGCCCGCCCCGCACCCCAAGCCGTGCACATTCCCGCGGCCTCGGGGCCCGGCCACGCGTGGGGCCTGCAGGGCCCCGCTGGCTCCCCTCAGGGGAGACCCGCCGGTGAGGGGCGGGAGCGGGGTCGGGCCTGCCGGGGCTTAGGAAGGGAGGTTAGGGCCCGGGCGGCTGATCCCCCGCCTCCTGCGGCATCCCCTTTGTCATGGAAGCGTGTTGCCATTCAGGGCCGGGCTGCCCGGGAGGAATACACAACCCGGGAGGGCAGGGTGTCTGTCAGCCACCGGCGGGGACAGCCGGGGTCACGCCGGGTCCCGCCGGCACCGTCGCATTTACGGAATCGTTGTAGAATTTACTGCGCCAACCCTTCGTGCTCCAACACCTGGACTCAAACTGCCCCTCAGTGCCCTGACGTGAGCCCCCCCACCAGATGAGATCACCTTGTGTGATGGGATTTATCATAAATCTACACACTTTTAATAGTTTTACAGCACATTACTTGCTTTCTGTTACACTGATCAGCCCTAGATTCGGTGTGAAATACTTACGAAGAAATGCAGAAAATAAATTCCATGTATTAATTAATTTTATTCTTTTACTGCGTCCGGCTCTGGAGCCCTCAGCACAGGAGAGACACGGAGCTGTTGGAGCGGGGCCGGAGGAGCTGCTGGGAGGGCTGGAGCCCCTCTGCTGGGAGGACAGGCTGAGAGAGCTGGGGGGGGTCAGCCTGGAGAAGAGAAGGCTCCGGGNTCTCTGATGATCAGTACTGATTTCATTACCACCACCACTTTTCCCTGTACTAATCAACAGATATAAAGAACATGCACAACTTAACGCAAAATCCATAGAATCATAGAATCACCTACGTTGGAAGGGACTTTCATATCGTCTAGTCCAACCATCAACCTAACTCTGACAAAAAGGGAAGGTTTGGGATTCTTTAGACTTTAGATTCCCTAGAAGCCCCAAATTATTTATTTTGTTTAGAAAAGGAGCTGCTTTTGCCAGGGAAAAATAAAATGTATTCCACAGTCCATTAAAATGGCAGCTTCTGCAATAGCAAGTCACTTTTGCTTTGCACTTAAATCTTTAGAGCAACTTATTCTTCAGTTTTATTAAAAACAGTACTTACAAACATTTTTTTTTATGTAGCGGCTTATCTGAGAAGACTGGTTTGACAGTACAAATATGGTCAGCTTTTTCCTAATTATAGGAGTAATTTGAGTTCATTTAATGCCTTGCTTGAGCTTAATTTGTCTCCTTTGGAATTACTGCCATTTTTCTGATCAATTCACATGTGCCCCGTCCTTCGTGCAAGTCAATACTCATGAAAATCAAGCTGATCGGGAAAGAAAGAGGGGCATTCAGAGCGACCGCCTGCCCGCGTCGCCAGCCCCAAAATACACTCTGTGAATTAATGAGCCATAAGGAGGAAGGCGTATTAACAAACCACCACATCAAGGAATTCTTTTCTTTCCCCTCTTAGCTGGATATATTGGATTAAAAGCCACTACGACTGCGAAAGTTTTGCATGCTTACATCCCGCTTGTAGGTCAGTAAGACTACAATAATTGAGACAGGAAGATGTTTCAGTGAAAAGGATCTAATTTGTTTTGCTGGCAGTTCGCGCCGTACGCTTTATACATACCCCGTTACCGACAGCAAGACTGGTTCTAGTTTGAACTTGTGAACCCCTTTGTTAGGACTGTTGAGACAGGAAAACAACAACAACGACGACAACTACTACACAAGCAATGTTAAACTTTTATTGCAAACTTTTGCAATACTGCATTAGTTACTGATTGATACGGAGGAAACCTCCCAGCAGTTTCTTCTCTTTATAGTAACACGATAATACTGCAACTTTACAGTAATCAGAACCCTGTCTCTAAAATACTTCTGCGTAACTGCAAGCAATTAAAAAAAAAAAAAAAAAAAGGCTAAGTTTTGATATTGTTGACTTATTTCTGAACTACAGTCTGCCTTCCTGATTTCAAATTCTATTGCAGTACAAATTTCCTGCAATGTGGCCCCACAGTGCGCTGGCATCAACATACAAAATACACCGTTCAACTTCGTGTGGTTTTGAGTCCCGCGACCACAAATTAAAATCATAGGAATGAGAAACAACAACACGTGGAAGAGCGAAATAGGCACAGTTGGCCCAGAGTCACACCGAGGGTACAAAGTCAAAGCAGGCACTGCAGGAAGGAAAATCTTCATTTGATGAAACGCCTTCATTTTCAGACCAGGTAATTCCTGACGAAGGCACCAGTGAAGCATCACAATAAGGATGAGGCTTTTCTGATTCATAGGTGAGAGATTCTAGTTTTTAATCGGTCTGCGTGAACAAGACTTCTCTTTGTTTAAAATATTTCTTCAAAACTGCTTCACTCAAGTTGTCTTTTCCCTTTCAGTTGTTTTAAAAACAGGAATTATTTCAGCTAGCACGAGCTGGGCACAATCCATTTCACAGGTGACCGCTCTCCACACCCCGCCTGTCCCAGCAAAGAGCATGTTTAGACGGGGCTTTTGAATCAGTTCGTTTTACCAGGACTAAACCAAGGGGGTTCTTTTATTATTTTGTTTGGCTTTTTTAAGCATCTTGTGTGCCACAGAGCAAGCTCAGAAAAAACACACACATCTGCAGAGTGAGGTCGTTTTCCTGTCTGGTTGGATTTTTCTACCGATCTCACGCAACGACTCAGGCTCGGGTTTTTGACATGCGTCTCGTGTCTACTGAGATGTTAACAAGTAAGCAGTGTGGAACCCCCCCACCGCCAGGCATACACCGGTACCGGAAACCACTGGGCAGAACAGAAATTACGTGTAATAGAAGAAAAACCTCCAAAGATCTTCCTTTGACTTTTTGCTTGTTTCTGAGAGGCACTTATGAAAAAAAGAGGTCTGGATGAAGAGGTCCAGACGCCAAAGAGGTGCTGGGACATGCAAAAGGTAGGAAGATGCTTTCCCGCCAGATGCGTGGCCCAGCAGCGAAAGAGAAATTAGACATTGTCCTTTCAGTGCCAAGCTCTTACGGACTGGAGTCATTTGTTGGTCCTGGGCAGAGATTTTCACCGCCTGCCTCGGTTTCTCCATCCGTAAGGAGCTCTTTGCTGAAAGGCTTTGAGGGGCACATACAGACATCAATAAATAACACATGAATCTTAATGGTTTCGTGACAGATCCTTAAAAAAATTAGACCCTTCTCCCCACGTTCCACGAAGAACTAGAAATAACTATAGGATTTAAAAAAAATATTTTTTTTTCTTTTTCTTTAACACAATGTTTAGGAAGTAAAATTCAACAAGCCGGCTCAATTTTCCTGCTAACCAGTTCTACAGATTTCACATGCTTCTACAGTGGATCCAACGGCACAGGAAAGGGTATATCTAAGCACCTACAAAACCAAATTTGGCAATATTTGCACAACAGAATCCTAGCCCGGGCATTTTAGCTTTTTATTAAAATAGTGGAACACAACACTTGTTCTAAATTTCGTATCCCTTACTGTGTACTTATCGGTCCTTTTCAACTCCAGAGAATGAAAACTCAGAATTTTCTGTGCGTAGTCAAGGCAATCAGTTCCTGTTCTTACCACTTTCTCCCTCCACAGATTGTATAAAGTAAGAAAAGACAGACAGAAGGAACACAGAGAAAAGACAGAGAAAAGCAGTCCTAATGCAGCAGGAATCAGGACAAACCAATTTACAGCCCTGTGTTCAAATTAAACTACTCAAGAAGGGAAAAATGTCCCTGAAGACCACTCGTTCAAATCCTAAAACATGGGCGAGACAGTTCTATAGCATGGCACGCTTCTATCAAATGCACACAACGCTATGTAACTCCAGCCCTAGAGAGCGAGCTTCCTATTAACTCTGCTGAGATAATTATCTGGTGTGCTTTTGCCCATTTTTTGTTGTTGTTGGCACGACCCGTTCTCGACAAGGAGTACCTGGGGATATGCGGGGGAAAGCGGGCATCGAAAGGCCAGCAGGCAGTGGTTCTTTTCATTTCCTTTTGTCCTGCAAACCCCTCTCTTCTGTGTCCCCCCGGCATCACTAAAACCCGCGGGTGGGCTTTCAGAGCCCTGCCTTCCTGCACCATCCCCGCTCCCAAATTCACCCATCGCTGCGGGATCATTGTGGGAAGGCAATTCAGCAGCAATTGCAGAGCTGTTGGAGATGGGAGGATACAGGGTGTTCTAAAAGTGAAAAGGACCGTTGTTCTGTCGTACAAAGGAGTTTACAACCTATTCCTCACTCGGTTCTCGGTGCCCTAATAACGTGTCAGCAAGAGCAGACAGGATTGTGCTGGCCAGAGGAAGAGCGAGAAGGAACAAACAGAAGGCAACTGGGCAGTTCTTGGCCAAAAATTGAGGTCTCTGCTGTTAAGCCCCACCGTCAGCGTACAGGAAAGCCAGGGCTGTGCCACACCACGTCTCGAATTCACACTGGGAATGCTACAGGTCTGGGCACGCGGGACACCGTGCTGATCCGCAGCCGGCTTTACATCGTAAGGACAGCGAGTGGCAATGGATGTGCTGGTCTCTCCAGGACGCGTAAGCAGAGGTATGGAGCTCCGGAGCACGAAGGAAGGACTTTGCTGCAATCCCACGGTGGGAATCCGCAGGCGCAGAGGGACCGACCACTTGGGAAGTCACCGCTTTGGGCTGGGGCCGCTGCGTACGACGGGGAATAAATGTGCAACAATACCAAAAATATACCTTCGACATCCTTTGCCCTGCCTGAAACAGGCCATCACATGTCAGAAGGTGAAGTGCTCAAAATTTAAAAAAAAAACTTAATCCAAGCCACGTGCTTGAACACGGACCATGCTATGTCACTGGCAGCGGAGCTTCCAGCTGCTGCTACGCTGGAAGGAAGAGGAATCTTCTCACTCCTCTCTTCTTTCCGATCCTCACTCCAAGTCATTGCAGCAACGCTCTGCTGAGAACGAACAGGCACCAAACAGAAGACAGTTCATGATCGTGTAAAAAAAAAAAAAAAAAAATTCCCAAAAACCAGTAACAGCCAGTTTAGGAAAAAAGTGATAATAATAATAAAGGACATTGCTGCAGAAGGTGTAGTCAGTGCATCTAACAGCAAGCCCAGCCTGGCGGGGACGTCTCTTTTATGTGAATGTAATCCCCGCTCCCGGCAGCAGAGGAGCTTCCACCGCCAGTGGATGAGGACATCATCTTTTCGATCAGGACTCTGGAAGACAAACATATGTGAGTTTGCTTGCGGGTTTTTTTTTTTGTTGTTGTTATTGTTTTGTTTTTTTAAACAAGCAGCATTGGGCCACACGGTTTTTCAGCAGTACAAAGAAGAAATCGCAGTTCATTCTAGAAGGACACAAAACTCTGCAACTTAAAGGACTAAACACTCAGGTTAAGGAACCCCAGAGCCCTGCCAAGAGCAGCACTGCTACTACCCAGCAGCATCAGCGGACTCTGCAGTGAGCGGATAATTACCAACCTACCGCAACCACCTCCCCTGGGTCCAGTTTAGGGCTGGGACACAGCACCCGGCTGCCCAGCCTCGCCACTGGTGTGAATACCCAGCCTGAGACCTTTCAGAAAAGACCCAATTCTCCGTCAAAGGACTGGCGCAGCACAAAAGAATTCCTAGTATCTTTGCAGAAGAAATCCCATCCTGCTGGTAGAGGCCAGAAAAAGCCTCCCTGGTATCGTTCAAAGAATTTCTGTTTCCAAAAGCATGTCAGAGCTTAACCAAGGAGAGAAAAACTTGTGACCTTTCAGAATGCAGTTTCCCTTCGGGAGATTTACTTGCACGTTATTGCTGCTATTTGTTACTTAACTGACAGCATCTCCCCTCACCTCAAAGCCGTCTGAAAGAGGGAGTTAACTCCCAGATGTGTCACCCGTCACCGTGCCTACCTCATGGACTCATTAATATTCTTGTTTTCCTTGACAGATGTCTCCACCCAGCCAGAAAAGCCATTTTCTTTGCTGAACCGATCCACTTCGTCTCTTGTCACTGCCCACGGGGAAAGGTCGCACTGTAAAGCAAGAATCGGTCGTTTTAAGTCTAGCCTTTTAATTTTTAAGCTGGGAGGGGAATTCCACCCCCCCTCAGCCATTTACTGCCTGTGTGCAGGCAGGAGGCAGGCAGCAGGCAGGCAGGAGGCAGCTCAGCCCTTCGCATCTCCCAGATGGGGAGCTGATAGAGTTCTCAGGGCAAGGCTCTCAATGGGATGTTGCAAGCAGCAGTACGTTTATCTCATCTGAGATACCGCCACACCTCAGCCAAGCACGCGTGGAATGGAGGTTCATCCGGCACGGGACAAGAAACCCTTGTCGCCCATCCAAAATCTGCCCGGCCTCCCGCAGCTCGGGAGCGTTCCCGCTGCAGTGGCACCGTGGCAGCCACGCTGATGCCCCGGGGACGCAGGACGAGGCAGTGACAGAAGCCGTCCCACAACAGCTTGTACCAGCACGTACGCTCACACAGATTCCTCTAATCCCGGCAAAACCGATACGTTAAAACAGCTACTGAGGTAAAGCATTACTGGTGGAGAACTGGAGAAGGAAAGCCGCTCTCCTGCCCACCCATCACGTTTTTGAGTCATCTCCGGTTTTAGGTTCTCTCAAACTAGGCAAGTCTCAAACTGAACCTGGAAGGGGCTGCTGAGCCAACGCTGGCACGTGAAGAACATAAAGGTAGTTTTTAAGTGAAAGAAAAATAAGTCATTACAAGACAGCAACCAGTCTACACGGTGGAACCTGACACTGCGTCCAAATGAAAAGTAACTCCCTCCGGCAGCTCTGAACAGAAACTTCACCTGCAGCGTCATCCCCAACCTGCCCAGGCTGCTGCAAGTTAGAGGCCAAGATAGGAAAAGAAAAGCTTTATAATCCTGGAGCTCGAGCCCCGACAGCGCGGCAGAAGGCACTGCAGTCCTAGGGAAGAGCAGCCGTTAACGCCTCCTTGGTGCCACCCAGGCGTCAAGTCCTACCAGTGTCCTGGCTAAGGAGAATCCTTGCTAGAGAAAGAAAATTCAAGGAGAGTTAGGAAAGGATTTAAAAAGGCCACAGGCTATGGGACAGCTCTGGGCAAGGCTTAGTGCTAAAGGGGTCTCCTTCCAGTTTGCACTCCCGTACGGGCACACGGAGCCCCTCTAGAGATGCTCACCTTGTTGGCCAGCAGCAGGCAAGGCACCGGGCTCCCGTCGGGCAGCATGAGTTTGCTGTCCAGGTCCTGCTTCCACTTCTGGCTGTTGCTGAACGTGCTGACGTTGGTGACATCGAACATGATGACGCAGGCTGACGCCTCCCGGTAGTACAGCCGGGTCATGGACGTGAAGCGTTCCTGCCCTGCGGGACCAAAAGGGAAAAAAAAAACATCCACCGCCCCAGAGTTACCATTCTTAGATCTGTTCATGCAAATAACATGTACATCATTTTCTCAGCAGACATGAACAACCCCCACCTAAATAATGAGGAAATACGGGCACTGAGCTGCGTCCCGCCCGGGGTACCTCGGGATGCAGCCACAGACCTGGGACAAACTGGGCAGCTCTTGATCCCGACCCAGACACTCAGATGTCCCAGAAATATTTGCATTTCTCCCGGTGTCACCATTGAAATGGAGCGTCCCCGATCACACTTTCACTCCCCGCCGAGCAGAGTCCCACCAGCAGCAGGGTGGCCTGGCCACCACCAGCTCCAGAGGGACCGTGCCACCAGCGTGGCCTCGTGCTGCAGCGTGCCAGCCCACGCTCTCCAGGGAGCAAAAATCGATACTAAGAGAAACCATCACAACTCACACACGCTGTTACTGCTTACACCTCACGGCTTGCCTCCACCACCAAAAACTGCAGCCACTATCCAGCTGCCGGGTTTGATGGTGCTCGTGTAGATGGGGACACACCACGGAGTGTTCTCACAGCATCCCACGGGTCCGCAGCAGGGTGTAAAACAGCTTTTCTGACACCAGAGAGATTTCAACGTGGGCTCCCCGGCAGCCCCGGAGCTGGTCACCAGGCTTTCGCCCTGAAGCCATCGAGATCTGAGCAACCTGAGTCACCTCAAACCTCCTGGCCGTCTCCGCAGCCCTCCGAGGCGGGAGGCGACGCGCAGGGACTGTCGGTGCCTGCATCCCCCGCTGCTCGGGGCACGGCAAGAGCACCGTGGGCAACGTGGCCCCTCCGCTTTCCAAATCTTAAATGCCTTTTCGGGGCCGAAACTGAAATCAGTCTCTTGCTGCAATCCTCTTGCTGCAAACTTCTCCTTCCTGTTCTCTTTTTAAGGATCCCAGACGCACGCCTCTGAGCAGTGAAACCGGAGGAAACCACAGATCTGTTTTCCTCATCCCTTTAGATCCAGAGGTGCCATTTTAGAGACGCTACCGCTCCGGCCTGTCCTCGGTCTTCTGCTGATGGGGACACGCGGGAACCGCGTTTCTCTGTGGGAGCCGGTGCTTCCCGCTCCCCTTCACCCCACCTAACGCTGTCCCCCGGAGTGTGCCCCGCTCCCGGCCAGCCCGGGGGCACCCATGGCCTCCTCTGCCCACGACGGCTCCCGAGGGATCCGCCGGCTCCGCTCGCGCAGGGCACCCAGCAGTCAGGTCACAATTCCCGATCCCGACAGCCAGGTCACAACCCTGACCCCAGCAGCCAGATCCCAACTCCCCAGCCCCGCTCCCGATCCCGGCAGCGCGAGGTCAGCGGAGCTGCTCCAGGCTCAGACACAAGGATCAGGCCAGAAATCAGGATTTTAACAGGAAAACTCGGGGCTGAGAATCACACATCCAGCTACAAACCGGCCTGTTTCCCCGTTCGCTCTGTTCTGGCTTTGAAATCGCAAAGAAAGGCTCAATAGGGTTTATCATCTGCGCCGCTGTGTTCTTCGCAGATGGGCTTTTGATTAAATATTTAAATTAGTACTGCAAACTAGAGACGGCACTGCAAACCAGCGCAGTCCTGCCCCTTGGATCCACAGGCTTCTAGGATTTATTTTTGCAGCAGACTCCTATTGAAAGAAAGAAAGGGAAAAAAAAAAAGAAAAAGGGCCAAGCCATTGAGAGCTTTAGATTCTGCTCCTGAGCAGCTGCGTGTGACCATACCTGCGATGTCCCAGAGCTGAAGTCGTACTGTCTCCGATTCCGACCACTGGACCACCTTCAGAGCAAAATCCACTAGAGAATTCCACAAAAACAGAAAGAAAAGCTAATTAGTGGCATTCTGCACCGTGGGGCTTGTTCCTCCGCAGCCTCTCACCGTTTCCCAGCGCCGGCTTCAGCATCTCCTCTCTCCCCGGGATGCGGCGCTGGGCTTGTCCCTTCCTCAACTTCAGATTAGAGAGTTAATTAACACACCGAATGGAGCAGCCATCCTCCCCGTCTCACAAAGCCCATCCCAGGCTGCTGAAGGCCCCCCCGAGTGGCGGCGGCAGAGATGCTGCTCCAGTTCTTTGGGAAGGAGGGCGGCAAGGTGGAATTTTAAGGTGGAATTTTTCCAGCCAGGGCAGCGCTGGGTGGACCCCGCTCCCCCAAATCGCGGGGCTTTTCAAAATCCCAGCAGGGTCTGTAACTGCTGCCCGCTCGCAGCAGCAAGGTGGGACACCCCTTCTGATCCCTGGAGCTGGAACACCCGCACTAGTGACACCAACCAAGAGCTAAGGAAGCAGAAATTAAAACAGTCTGGAGTAAGAATTCCTCCTGCACGTAACCCTGAACAACCACAGGCGAACAAACGGATACTGGAAACCTTATCGCTTGGAGACCCCGACTCCAAATGCCAGTAAAATGCTGGATTTGCTGCTGTTGCCCGTCTCTGCTCTGCGCTGCCTGAGCCCTTCAGTTCCATGGAGCCCCGTGTCCCCCTCGCACCCAGCGCTTTCCACATCCCACACCTCAGCCAAACCCAGAGCAGGGAGCAGAAAGGAAAACGCTGCTTTTTCCCCAGATTATGATGCATCAGGTTTTCACTGCAGGGGGAAAACTGTCCAGCCACGCGGCCGGCCGTGCTCAGCGGGGCTGGAACTTACCGACGCCAGGAATGAATTTAGAAAAAAAAAAAAGGTGAAAAAAGAAACCCATCTGCAGCTCTTACTGCTGGGAGCGACAGCGCGGGCACAGCCCAAGCACTCTGCCCCGTGGGATGCGGTTTTTCGACATTCATCCCCTCTCCATTCGCGAATAAGGAGATTTAAGCGGCCGTGCTCTGCCCCCACTAGTTTGGGTCCTCTGGGAGATTTACTGAGTAAAGCCTTGGCACCTCCCGCTCCTCGTAGGTTATTCATTTACACTGATATTAAACAAAGAATAACCGATCCCGCATAATCTCGTTCCCGGCCTCCTTGTTACAAAGCTGTTGTTTCCCCCATCATCTTTCCAGGGCCCCCGCGAGACTTCAGCTGTAGTTTCGTGCTGTTAAATAAATGTGGAAAAAGCGCTGTTCTTGGCTTTGCCAGGGAGAGCTGGGGCTGTAACCTCCAACTCTTCGGGTTAAAGCTCCGGGGGGCGGCTGTTCCCGGGGGAGGAGGGATGGGGAACCCCGAGCCTGTCGCCGAGAGGGACAGAAGCCACCGGGGTGTCACCGAAGAGGGGCTGCGAGCGCAGCAGGAGCCGCGCAACACAGCAGCTTTCACAAATTCTTCCTTCCCTGTCCGGAGGGGAGGAGAGGGGCGCGTTCCCACGAGGACCCCCGAGCGGGGGGAGTTTAACCGCGATAACCGCAGGAGCTCCCGGCCGTTCTGAGCCCCGGCGGAGCCGGACTCACCGCCCACCGTGGACTTGTAGTGCCGGTTGAAGCTGTCGTTGGCGTAGCGCTGCACCAGCGACGTCTTGCCCACCGTGGCGTCCCCCACCACCAGCACCTTGAACATGCGATCGCGCTGCCCCATCCCGGCCCCGGCCCCGGCCCCGGCCCCGGCCCCGGCCCGGTCATGTGAGGGTCAGGTGGAGGCAGCGGCGGAACCGCTGCGGCAACGGGGCTGCCGGGACCTGTAGTCCGCGCTGCCCTCGACCCCCGGGCTCTGCTCCTGCAGCCCCAGACCTCGTCCCCTGCACCCCCAGATCCAGCCCTCTGCACCCCTGGGCTCTGCCCTCTGCACCCCCAGACCCAGCCCTCTGC